>SJYQ01096326.1:0-122743 GCA_006410935.1 Redunca redunca | reverse complement strand
GCTCAGAGAAGGAGCTGGGGTCCTCTTCCATCTTGTCTTCACACCCTCCTGACTGCGTGACCTCGGGCAAGTCCTGGACTTTCTGTGGGCCTAAGTTTCCCCTTCTGTAGAATGGGGGTGGTGAGCTAGGTGGTGTGGGGGGTGTCTTATCTGGATTATGTGGGCAGGGTCTTCTGATGGGGAAGAGCTCTGTGTCGGGGTGCTGAGAGGGACAAGTGCCTTCTGTGGGTCTTTGGGGGTCACCTTGGAGGCATGTCCTTCTCTGCAGGATGCAGGAGCTGCGTCTGCTGTGTCTGGTGGTCCTCGTGGGCCTGGTGCAGGCCTGTCCAGAGCCCTGTGAATGCGGGGAGAAGTACGGCTTCCACATTGCCGACTGTGCCTACCGTGACCTGAAGGCTGTGCCATCCGGCTTCCCAGCCAACGTGACCACGCTGAGCCTATCGGCCAACCAGCTTTCAAGCCTGCCGGGGGGCGCCTTTAGGGAGGTGCCCCGGCTGCAGTCGCTGTGGCTGGCCCACAATGAGATCCGCAGTGTGGCCGTGGGTGCCCTGGCCTCTCTGAGCCAACTCAAGAGCCTGGATCTCAGCCACAATCTCATCTCCGACTTTGCCTGGAGTGACCTGCACAGCCTCAGCGCCCTTCAGTTGCTCAAGATGGATAGCAACGAGCTGACCTTCATCCCCCGAGACGCCTTCCGCAGTCTTCACGCCCTGCGCTCACTGCAGCTCAACCATAACCGCCTGCACACGCTGGTCGAGGGCACTTTTGCCCCGCTCACTGCACTGTCTCACCTGCAGATCAACGATAACCCCTTCGACTGTACCTGCGGCATCGTATGGTTCAAGACGTGGGCCCTGACCGCAGCCGTGTCCATCCCAGAGCAGGACAACATCACCTGCACTTCGCCCCACGTGCTCAAGGGCACGCGGCTGAACCGCCTGCTGCCGCTGCCCTGCTCCGCACCCTCGGTGCAGCTTACCTACCAGCCCAGCCAGGATGGGGCTGAGCTGCGTCCGGGCTTCGTGCTGGCACTGCACTGTAACGTGGATGGGCAGCCGGCCCCTAAGCTCCACTGGCACATCCAGACGCCTGGTGGCACCATGGAGATCGCTAGCCCCAACGTGGGTGCCGATGGGCGTGCCCTGCCTGGTGTCCTGGCGGCCAGCAGCCGCCCGCGCTTCCAAGCCTTTGCCAACGGAAGTCTGCTCATCCCTGACTTTGGCAAGCTGGAGGAGGGCACCTACAGCTGCCTGGCCACCAACGAGCTGGGCAGTGCAGAGAGCTCAGTAAATGTGGCCCTGGCCACACCAGGTGAGGGTGGCGAGGACGTGCTGGGCCGCAGGTTCCCGGGCAAAGCGGCTGAGGGGAAGGTCTGCTACACGGTTGACAACGAGGTGCAGCCATCGGGTCCAGAGGACAACGTGGTCATCATCTACCTCAGCCGCGCCAGGGGCCCCGAGGCTGCAGCAACAGCAGAAGGGATCTCTGGGAAGCAGCCCCCTGCTCTGCTTCTGCTGGGCCAGAGCCTCCTCCTCCTCTTCCTGGCTTCCTTCTAGCCCCACCCCTACCTGAGGGCTTGCTGATTCCTGCCCTGACCGCTGGCTGTCCCTCACAAGTGGTGCAGGGGCCTGGGGGTAGAAATTCTTGGAACCTGCGTCAGGGACTTCCCACCTTCCTACCTCCCGTTCTCATCCCTTCTGGGACACTCAGCACCCCCACTTCTAGACTTGCTCAAAGCTAGTGACTAGGATGAAATTGGATCCCCTAACTCACCGTCTACGGTGCTAATTGCTGCTAACCACGCTGCACATGCTCCTCTGTCTCAGGGGCAGCATGCCGACCAGGCGATGCCCTAACCACCCAGGGGGAGCCTCACTGATGGACTTCCAGGCACTGGGACTGACAAGCTCTCAAAGGCTACGGTCAGGGCCTGGGGCTTGGGGCTGGGCGGGGAAGTAGCCTGAAGCAGATGGGCACGGGAGATGTAGAATTAGGACACAGAGCAAGTGGCTGGCGTAGCTTGGAGGCTCTCTGACCTGCTTGAGCTCCTGCTGACCTTCCATGTTCTCTAACGACTTGAGGGCTGGGGAGTCTCTGCCCTCAGATAGGACTAGAAGGCCCAGGATGGTGCTCATCTCCAGCTCTTCCTCCCTTGGTGTGCCCCTCCATCCTGGATTCCTGCCCTGCCTTCCTCTCCAGGTACACATCTATCGCCTGCCTTCCCCCCGACCTCAGGAGAGGCTAGCCAGCCTGGGGGCAGCAGAGAAATAAATAGCATTTCTGATGCTCCCCTGCGTCTGCCTCGAGTTTTGTCTGGATCTAGGCGCCCTGCTGCCTCCAGCTCTGCCCATTTCCAGATCAAAGGGTGCTATGCTTAGGGACAAGAGCCTGTGAGAGAAGCTCTGAAGCCTCTGACCAGAGCCCCCAGAACTGCTGAGACCAGCAAAGTGGAGACAGGGAGGCCCAGGGTAGCAGCTGTGAGACTTGGAGTCTGGCCAGCACCCCCTTCCCCCTCCTCTACATACAGCATCTCCTCATCCCCCTGTCAGCTTGCAGCTCTCACTAGGCTGCTCTCACCAGAGCACAGGTCGAGGATGACTGCACCTCTGATGGAAAACAGCAGGATGGAGCCAAGTCCCCTGTGCTGTGTTACCTTGGGTGAGTCACTGCCCAACTCTGGACTTTGATTTCCTCAGAAAACAAAGGATGGGGTGGGACATGGTAATGTCAAGGGTTCCATTGACTCTGAGTATCTAAGGCCTTATAATCCTAACCCAGCCTGGACCCCTTGACATCTCTGGCTCTGTTCACAGCTGAGCAGGCTTGGCTTTTGCAGTAGGATGTGGGCCTAAGACCTGAGTCGGGGGCAGCTGGGGAACACTTGTACCCTGCCTGAACTAGCTACTCGCTTGTTTTAAAGTCCCTTGTGGCCCCCGTGCCCTCAGGGCGAAGCCGGAGCCTCCGGTCAGACATTCCTTGCCCCTCCAACTGGCTCTCTGAAGTCACCCCTCCCCACCCCTATGGGAACAGCTAATTAATTGTTCCTTGAACACTCTGAGAGGTGTCATCCTCTGTATATTTACTTACGCTATTCCATCTCTCTGGACATCCTCCTGCTTGTCACTTGACTAAGTCAGCTTTTGAGACTCGGCTTAGGTACCACTTCCTCCAGAAATCTTTCCCGGATGCTTTCCCCTCACCCCCTCAAACTGGACTAGGCCCCCTCCTCTGGCTCACATAGCCGTGAGTGTCCAGTGTCCCAGTCTGATCACACTCTTTCATGACTCTGTTTCCATATTAAGGACAGACCCTGTCAATCACAGACACGGGGCTAGGAATACATTTTTCAGTGGGCTTCAGTGGGATCATCTCTGCCTCCCTTGCCCTCTTCCTGGGCACCCTTGAAGGTGGGTTGGAGCTCCCTGGCCCTGCCTGGCTTCCTGCCAGTTTGAGGCTGTAGTTTGGGATTGGGAATGTGGTAGGGGTGGTCTTCACTAGCTGTACAGACATCTCTTGAGGCCCCACTGATCTGGGTGTGTGGGGTGGCTGCATTTGCCCCACTCTCGGTAGCCCCAGCCCCACAGTAGTCCCCACCTCAGCCAACCCCCAGCAGGAGCGGGGGGCCCCCTCAGTGGCCCTTCCCTTTGCAGGCCAGTCTCCTCCCACCTCTGTGTGTGTGTGTGTGTGTGTGTGTGTGTGTGTGTGTGTGACTCAGTCTTGTCCAACTCTTTGCCACCCCATGGACTGTAGCCCACCAGCCTCCTCTGTCCATGGAATTAAAGTGGATTGCTATTTCCTTCTCCAGGGGATCTTCCTGACCCAGGGGTTGCACCCTGGTCTTCTGCATTGTAGGCAGATTCTTTACCCTCTGAGACATTAGGGAAGCCCCCCACCCCAACCTCCATACTCTTATTCATATTGCTTTCTCCTGAAATCTCTCCTCCTCCCCAAATCCTGCCCATTCTTGAAGACCCAGAATCAGTCTTACTTCCAAAGCCCATACTGACACAGCTCAGGGGTGGCACTCTGGGTCCCCAGTCTCTCCACCACCCAAAGGGATGTGGCCATGGATTCCCCTCTGCCCTCTCCACCCAGCTCAGCATGTGACCAGAATACCCCAACCCCACCCAAGCCCCACAAACACACTGTTGATTCACTGAGTCTGGGTGGTTTTCCCCACATATCCCCTGACCCCCCAACCCCCACCTCAGGAGGACTGCTTCTCAAGCACAAGTTTATTACAGAAAGCACACTAACCTCTTTCATAATCTCTAAGGGCATACCAACTACAAAAATATCAGGCTCTCAAGTGTGGCCAGCTCGGTGTGGGGTCTGGTTGAGCCATGACTTTGCCGTGGGGTAGGAGCCCATGGCTTCCTCCTGGGCTGCCTTGCAAGCCATGAGGACCCCCAGATGGAGAGGGAGAAAGCTGTAAGAGACAGGAGGCACTGCGTCTCATCATGGTGGTGACGAGAAGCTGAGGGGGCCAAGCTTCAAGGCTAGGCTGTCCTGGCCTGAATCGCTAACCCCGGTCAGGAGAAGGCTTCAGGGAAGCCTGGAGGCTGGTGGCAGGGCCGGGCATCGGGAGGGGCCTGGACCTGCTTCCTGGACCAAGAGGCAAAACCACCGCTCTCCTTCTCCAGAGCCCTTACTGGCTTCCCAAGGTCAAGAGGGGCAGACCAGAGCCTTCCCAAGGCTTGAGGCTCATAGTGCTGACGGACTTCCATCCAACCAGAGCGAGTCCCAGCTGGTCCCGCTAAATCCCCGGGACCTGCAGGCAGAGCTGGGGCCAAGCAGGGGGCTGCCATGGCCATGGTGATGACGCTGGGAGAGCCGGGGAGGGACGGGCTGGGAGGCAGGGACACGGCAGTGTGGCCTTCCCCACCTCAGGGCTGGGCACCGTTGGCCTGGGCACCTGGCAGGGCTGTCTTCCGGAAGGGCTGCAGAGCTGGGTTGTGCAGCAGCGTGTACGCCAGACCCCAGCGAGCCCTGCCTTGGCGGGCCCTGGGCCCCACTCCCTTGGCCACCAGGTCCTTGGTCTGTAGCAGCTGAATCCCTGAGAAAAGGGTTTCTGTGAGTCACTCAACAAACACCCAGCCAAACCCCGCCCTCCCTGCACCACCCCAGCACCAAGATAGGGGCAGAATCTGAAAATTGCACATATAGAGTCAGGGAGGTTGACGAGACAGGGGCTCCGGGGGCTATTTCACAGGGTGGGAAGCCAGGAGAAGTGTGGGGCTGCAGAAGGGGTTTGTTCAAGCTCAGGTGGTCATCCTCTGGGTGGCCGGTAGGAGAAGGAGAGGAGGAGCTCTGTGGAGGCAGGGCTGGGACAAGGGACTGGAGGCAGCTCAGTGTCCCCCTCCCTACTACACCCAGGCTGCAGGGCAGGGGAAGACAGACGGCTTAGAAGGAGAGTAGGGGTGGCCTGGGTAGGGCGGTGACAGAGCCCCTTAGCAAGACAGCGGTCTCATCCCCAAGTGAGGACTAAGTGTGTGTGCACACATGTGGCAGACAGTGTGTATATATTAGTATCAAGGAAAAAGTTACCCTGAGACGGACCAGGAAAATTCTCACTTCTTCTCTCCCACAGGCAGCCCAGAGAGGAAGTAAGCATTTTCCTGGCCCTCTCTCCCTTGCCTGTGTTGGAGGGGGGCATGCCTTCCTCCTGGGAGAAGCCAGCTGGGTTCCACCTCCCCCCATCCCCAGTGGAAGGGCGCACCTTCCTCTTCCTCCCCCAATCTGAGGCCATCCCGGGGGGTCGCGCGGGGCTGGGGCCTCTGAGTCCGCAGGAGCAGGGTGCAGAAGGCCGTCGCAGCTGGGTGTGACTGGCTGACCTCCATCTTCAAGAAGTTGCAGTATGTGTGGTAGCCTGGGAGGGGGGTGCAGCGCTAGCTGGGGAGGGCCCAGACGCCCCATAACACAGACCCGGGGAGTGTTCTGCACACCCTGCAGGCAAGCGTGCAGCCCCTGCACATGCCCATGGCTCAGGGTTACAGACATCCTCCAAGGAGACTAGGTGAGGGCAGAGCCTCCCTCCCTGCTTGGCCAGCCTGAGCATCCCCCACCGTCAGCTCCTGCCCGGTGACCTTACCGGGGTCAAGAGTGGCAGCTCTAAGCGGCAGCAGGCTGAGGTCCATCCGGCCAAGGTGGACGGCGTTGTAGAGGGCGGAGAGGAGCACTCTCCCGGCGGCCGCCATGGCGCCCACCAGCATGTTGATGGGGAAGAGAAGGAAGGTGGCCACACAGAGTGCTCTTCTGCGGGCCGGGAGAAGAGGGCTGAGGCAGGTCCCCACACAGAGGCCCTTCCTCGGGTCAGCGTCAGACTAAGATGACCGCAGCTGCTGTGTATTTACTGAGCACACCTCAGTGCACCCGCCTTGCGCCTTATGTCCACCCTCTTAACCCAGCTCACCCGTTCCCTCAATTTGGGAGGCCCAGACAGATGTGGTGACTTAGTTAGGCTGCCTAGCTGGTCAGTGGCAGATTTGGGGTTTTACTCCAGGTCCACCTGGATCTTTCTATGATCCTGGTGTCTCCCACCTCCCTCCTCTGGGTCCCTTGTCCATGACTCTAAGCCTCTCCTGGGGCCAGGATCTCCCGCAGCCTAGCAGAGAAATGACATGGCTATTGACCTCCTTCCTGCAAAGGGGAGAGCAGGGCTGATCCCTAAGACAGGGAAACTCAAGGGGGTATTTCTGGCCCTGTGACAGGTAAACAGAGGCATTTTGAACTAAGCTGGGCCACGGCCGCCTCTCTCTGTGGATAAGGCAAGCTCTTTTTACCACCCGCTGGGGTTCCCTGTTAGAGAAAGGGGAAAGACAGCAGTGGAGGGAGAGGGGGACAGAAAGGAAGACAGGGAAGAGGCGGCCAAGGGCCTGAGGGAACCACAAGCCCAGGGCCACCTCACCGGTTGGCCAGCCCCGGGCGTCCATGGTGAGTGTCCAGAAAGAGCCAATGGGCCGCCACCTTCTGCAGGGTCACAGCCAGGACCAAAGTCAGCCAGAAGGGCCTGTGAGAGGTGAGGGGACGGGGAGGGTGTCACTGTTAGTGGCACTTGGGGAAGGGGTCTCAGAACCCTCAGCCTCTTCCTCACTCACCACGAGGACTTCAGGTAATGGAGGAGCAGGAGGTTCCTGCCGTGAAGCATGGGCATGAACACCAAGAAGGCCAGAGTCAAGGTCCCCAGGAAGAAGAGGATCTGCTGTACCAGGAGTCCTGCCAGCATCGGGAGGAGGGGCGCAGGCATCAGCCCACCCCCTCCATTCCCAGGCACTCAAAGCTTTGGAATCAGGTAGACCCGGTTTCAGATCCCTGCTCTGCTGCTGTTTAGCTGGGCCACCTTGAGCAAGTTACTTAACCTCTCTGAGCCTTGGTTTCTTCCTCTGTAAAAAGGGGAAAGCAGCCCCTACCCAGGAGGGCCGCGCTGAGGAGGCAGTGAGACGAAATCTATGGCCACTCTTGGAAAACCACAAAGTGTTTTGCAAATGTTATTTTCCCCCCAATTGCTCCTGCATCCTTGAGGACAAGACAGTATTTGAAATTAATGTTTACGTTCCTACTGGCCAGAGCCTGGCCCATGGTAGGCACCTGAAAGCTGTCTATTAAAATGATGGGCTAATTGTTTACCTAGGATGTGTACAAAAGGGCTTCAGAGGCTTAAAGTTTACCAATTCAAGGAATTATGACTTTTAGTGCTAATAATCCCTCTACCCCTTTATCATCTTTTCCCACCTTACCCAGAGAGGTGAGAACTGAAAGCAGCAGCAGGAAGGGAAATCAGGTCCTTGCTGGCTTCAGCCCGCTCACATTTAAGAGGACTTTACTCACTGCAGTGCCCAAGGGAAGAATCATAAACTTGGAGCATGGAAGGGTCCTTAAAGTCCATCTAGTCCCGTTCTCTCAGAGTAGGACCCCCTTTGCAGCCCCCAATAATGGCCACATAACCATGCTAGTGGAGAATGGGGAAGCCTGGCGTGATACAGTCCACAGGGTTGCAGAGAGTCGGATGTGACTTAGCGACTGGACAATATCAGCCATGCTTGAATACTCCCATTGACAGGGATCTCATTACCTACTGAGAGCCCATCATGATATAGCCCTGCCTTACAAAAGCAGAAATGTGCCTCCTTCAACTCTCCAGCCCTGGGTCACCCTCTGTGCTAACACCTGGTAGCACCCAGGAGCCAGCCTAGTGAGGGATGTTCTTTCACCAAGGGCTCCTGCACCGAACCCCTTCCTCTCATCCCACTTGTGCGGACTCTCTGAGGGCAGGGGAAGCAACGGGGCTCCTTCCTTTTGCTTTTATCCCAGAGCCAGCTCCAGCACAGGCAGACCTGCAGGGGCAGCCAAGACCTGCAGCGCATCCCCTCCCCTACTTGGGCCAGCGTCTGGGGTTGGATGGAGGTCAGTGCTAAGGTCAGGTGGAGCGGGCAAGGGGGGCTCACCAAGGCAGGTAAAAGCAGTCTGGTAGGCAGTGAAGCTCATCCAACAGAATATGGCCTGGCGGGAGGGGTGGGGGCTCTGGGTCAGGGGGCCTATGTCCAGGGCACCCCCTCGGTGCAGAGCTCGCAGGTTGGTCCTAGGGTGGGAGTGAGGAAGGCAGGGATCTCAGGGTGCACACATGCTTCCTTATTCCCAGCTCTGGGCCAGCCTCTGGCTGAACTCCTAGTCTAACCCACAGCCATGGGCAGGGAAGCCCAGGGCTGTGGGAGCCCAGTGGAGTCTACTAATCTAGCCTGGGAGGTCAGGGAGGGCTTCCCAGAGGAGGTGATGCCTGAGTTGAGTTTTAAAGGATGAATAAGAGTAAGCTGGTAGGGGGTGGGGCAGGGATCAAGGGAGACAAATTAAAACAGAAGACTCAACCTGAGCCAAGTCAGGAAAGTGAGACACAACAGTAGGGATGGAAAATGACTTGCAGCTCAGCCACCAGGGCAGGAGGTCACGTTCCAGGTGGGCAGAGGCTTGAGAGCCTTAGCCACCTGACAGGAAGAGCCGACTCATTGGAAAAGACTCTGATGCTGGGAAAGATTGAAGGCAGGAGCAGAAGGAGGTGACAGAGGATGAGATGGTTGGAAGGCATCATTGACTCAATGGGCATGAGTTTGAGGAAACTCTGGGAGTTGATGAAGGACAGGAAAGCCTTGTGTGCTGCAGCCCCTGGGGTTGCAAAGAGTTAGACATGACTCAGCAACTGAACAACAAGTAGCTCCAACCCAGTAAGAAAAGATCCTGGAGCAGGAACCCTGAGGCCTGATCAGTGTAAAGCACAGGGACCAGCTCCCTGCTAAGTCCCTGGCCCTCCCTTTCCCACCCACCCTACTCCCAACCAGAACCTTCTCTCCTCTGCTCACACTTCTTCAGTGCTCCTTACCATTCTCCATGAAAGGGCAAGGTAGGCGGCTTGGCATTCAATATCCCAAAGAATCCTCTCCGGTGCCCCAGGCGCCAGCCGGCCCACCCCCTCTCGCACATTCACACTTGCTCTTGCTCACGCAGCTCCTCCTGCCCATGGCACCCTGCCTCCCTCATCTTCCAGTAGGATGCCAGCTCTCCCAGGTAACCCCTCCTCAGAGGACAAACTCCACACTTCAGCCCTTCATCAGCCATGCCCTGCATTTCTCATGGACGTTTCTCCGACCAGACAGGGACACCCCACCTTCTCCACCCACCGCAGGGCAGCTGGCCTCAGGGACAGCTCGGTCCTGCAGGCATTCTCCCTCCCTCTAGTCCCAAGATTTTCCCCTCCTGGGTCAGGGGTCGTCAGAGCCTGCCACTGACCTGTGTGTCACCAGCGAGTGGACCAGCATGAGGAAGGTGAGCAAGCAAGACAGGACCAAGGCCGAGATGTAGCAAACTGGAAAGCCGAAAAGGAGCAAAGTGGCAGGTCAGGGCCTGGGGCGGGTCTCCTAGGTAATCTCTGAACTGCTGTCGAGGGACGGCTGGGCGGGAGTTACCCCCACCCCACAGCCATGCTGAGCAGAGGCCTCTCGTCACTTTCCCTGTTCTCAGATCCAGTGTAAGTCGACAACTTTGGTTGGCCCATACTGCCAGGTGACATCTGATGGCCAGGATGGGAGAGGCCAGCTCTGAAGTTGTAGACCTGGCCCTCACCCTGGTCTTGCTGCTTCCACTGCTGTGTGGCCCCGTGAGGGACTCCATGGGGGTCTGCCTGGTGTCCGCCTCCAGCTCCATGACCTCCTGGCTCTGAGGCGTCAGGAGACCATTGACCATTCCATTGCCCAGCCTCAGCTTGTCCATACCAGGCACACCGCTGGGCTGCCCATCTCCCAGCATGTTGTGAGCCCTAAAATCCCATCAAGGCCTGCATCAGTGGCCTTGGTTCAGAGCACAAAAGATACAAGCACCCATCAGTGTGACCTGAGTCCATCAGAATGAGGGACATAACCGCTGCTACCCATCTCCTCCTCAACTCCCCATCCACCCTGGCCAGGAGTTCCTTGTATCAGCAGCAACTGGGAGAAAATGCATGGTGTATTGTGAACAAGCCTGGTGTTTAAGCATAGCAGAGCTGCAACCCTTCCACCCTATATCCACAGCCAGTCTCACTCAGTACCCTCAGAACAATCCCACAGGAGAGGCCCTGGGAGACGTGGGACCCACAAAGAAGCTGAGACTCAGAGCTGGTGGGCTTGACCCACCAGCCACACCACTTGGAAGTTATGGAGCAGGTTGTGCAATCTTTTGATCTAGGATAAGCCTGGGAGCTCTGCACCCTGATCTCATGAGTCATCTGAGGGAAGTGTTCCTGGTTCCCATCACAGACTCCGGAGGGGAGCAAACACACCTGGGAGAGGCAAGCACTGGGTCCGTGCAGCCACAAGTACTGGAGATGTGGGTCTTATCACGGACAGCATATTAGGATCACCTGGAGCTTTTCAGTTCCCATGGCCCAGGGACTTCCAGTGGCCCAGTGGTTAAGAATCTGCCTTGCAATGCAGGAGACACGGGTTTGATTCCTGGTCGGGGAACTAGGATCCCACATGCTGTGGGGCAACTTAAGCCCATGTGCCACAGCTACTGAGCCTGTACTTCACAACTGGGAAGCTGGCGAGCCACAAGGAAAGATCCTGAATACTGCAACTAAGACCCCACGCAGCTAAAAAAATAATTTAAAAAATTCCCATAGCCCACGCTGTGCCCCAGAGCAATTAAGTCAGAATTTCTGAGCATGGGACCCAGACCTTAGCTTTTGGGAAAGTAACCCCAGTAATTCCAACGTGCACTCAGGGTTGAGAACCACTGAATTGGTTTTTTTTTTTTTTTTCTTCAAAGTCAGAGCCTTAATGATTTCTTTGCGTCAACAGTTGATTGAAATCCATCAGGCCAACCATCATGTGTAGAGCGCCTGCTACAAGTGGTTCTCAAACTCAGTCTTGTATTTGCATCATGGAGAAGCCTTGTCCAATCACAGAGGCTAGGCCCCACCCTCCAGGTTTCTGAAGTCTGACTAGAGCCTTGGGATTTCTTAAAAGTTACCAGGTATCTCAGGCACAGACAGGAGAGAGGATGACCGCTACAGAAACCTGGGGCCACTGTGCCTGCCCCTGGTTCAGTCGTGCAAGGAGGTAGAGGGGGGCCCTTTACTGAACATGAGGCTAGAAGAAAGCCCGGGCATGCACAGCTCTGTTCTGCTCCGTCTAGAGCCCTGCCCTCCTAGAGCCAACATGGTGCCAGCAAAGATACACTCTGGACTGTCTCTGCCAGGAGGCAAGGAGTTTGCCTGCGGAGCCTGCCAAGGTGAGCGAATAGGTTAACTGAGGGGAAGAGTTATCTGACCCTGACCCCCAGCCTGGCCTTTGGTCTCCAGCTGTCTACCTCTTGCTCCTCTCTCCCTCAGTTGGTTCCCTCCTAATCCTGGTACTCATAGAATCTTCCTGCTCTTCGCTTCCTCTGGAACTCTGCACCTTCCCCCTTCCAGGCCCGGGTTTTGTGGATCAGTCTGTCTCCCACACCTGATCAGGAGTCTCAGGACAAAGATGCCTTTAGAGCTTCAACACCCATCTTACAGGTAGGGAGACTGAGATCCAAAAGAGTAAACGGCTTGCCCAGGACACACAGCTGGTAAGTGATGGAGCACAAATTCTGATCCAGCTGGCCTGACTCAGTGCGAGCTTTCTGTGAAAGATGCAGGGCTTATGGTCCAGGTGTCGGGTGGGTAGCCCTAAAACAGGCTCTCAAAGCTCAGAAGACATTAGCTTCTTTGGCTGAGAACAGACCAAAGGGCCTCAGATCTCATCTCAGTTCTAGCCCTGGTTTGCCTTGTGCTTAGGGCATATCCCTAAACCTCTTGGGCCTCAGTTTGCCTTGTCTGTGAGCTGGAAAGGGAAACACTGATCTACTTAACCCCCACTTCCAAGGAGATTCAGAGTGGGAGCATTTGGGCCTGGAAACTGCAGCATGTGATTTTAAGTGTCAAGTGTGTTGCGTAGAAACCAAATCCCCTGTCCTAGACATGTCTGCCTCTTGATTTCCTGCTCTGTGAGAGGAGATCAATGATGCTGACCCAACAGGGCTGCTGTGAGCAAGGTCTGAGCTTGGATATGGACTGATGAGGGTCATGTCTGTTCCTGCCTGTGGCTCAGATTGCAACCAACTTGGAAAATCTTGGAGATGTCATTTTCAGCCCATCCAGAGGTTGTCACCTGTGGGCTTCAGCCTCAGTTCCAGGACAGATTCTGGTAGGGGAGCAGATGCACTCAGGAAAGTGGTGGTCAGGGAAGGAAGCAGTCACTGCACACACCTCTGCCCACCCCTACTCCCTCCCTGATGGTCTTGGTAAGGAAGAGTGGCAGAGCAGTCATACCTCCACCTGCAATAATGGCAGCCTAAGCTCCAACCATCACATGTTACTCCTCAAGAGCCAGGGTGCCTGTGCCAGCCAGGGACTCCCTAGCCAGAAGAGAGTGTACACCACATGACATCTGACCACCAGGCCCTGTCTTAAAGTGGTAGATAGCCCCAGCCTGGGTGTTAGGAGACTTTATTCTTCTCTTGGCTCTATTTCTGCCTGGCTATACAACCTCAGACCAGTTCTTCCCCTTGCATCAAGTGAGGATATGTCTCAGTCTCCAGCATAGGGCTGTGGAGATGAGCTAGGTGGGTAACAGGGCGAAGGGTGAGAGGAGGCATCAGACCACAGAATTGGCGGGTGGCAGCTGGTATAGTTTCAGAGCCCAGGAGCTCATTGTCAAGGGAAGGAAGGAGAAAGGGGGTGCCTTGAGAACAGGGATTGGGAAGAGAGCATTCGTCCTTCCTGACCCCACCCACCTGCCATAGGATTAGCTCAGAATCCTGGCCTGCCATCCTACCACACTGCCCCCTCTCCTGCTTCCCTCAGAGCCCACGGCTGTCCCCTCAGCTCACACACACAATGACCTCCTCCACCTCCACCCCTGCGGAGCAGGGCAAAGTTGCTGGGGGTAGGGGTGGGGGTGGAGGTGAGAGATCTCACACAAGCTGACAGGGGGCCAGTGAGATGACCCCTTCAGGTCTCAGAGACTTGCAACTGGAAGCTCCAGCCTCCCAATTTGTAGATGAGGCAGCCGAGACTTAGAGAGGTGATGCCCAAGGCACCCCACGTGTCCGTGGCTCCTGGGACAGAGCTCAGGCATCCCAGCTTGGGTCCCCACTGCAGCGCCTTGGAGATTCCTGGGAGGCCTCACCTTCTAGAGCCCACAGGTGGTGCTTCACCAGCTCCACCACCTCCTGCCTGTCCTCTGAGAGCACGATCCCGAAGCCGGCCAGCAGGTAGGAGACGTCCGTGGTGATCCCCGCCCTCACCTTCTGGATGGTGGGTACCACGCCCACTAGCAGCAGCAGGGCCACCTGGAAGAACCCCGAAATCAGGGAGGCAGGGCCTGGCTATGCTCGCACCAGGCACTCCCATCCCAGGAGAAGTGTTTTCTGAGACTTCAGGAGATAAACTCCAGCAGCCCATGGGCTGCAGCCACGTGCCCATCACTCATCACAGTGTTCTTATCTGTCTCTTAGAGCAGCATCCTCAAGCCTCTAATCAGCATGTTACAGATATGACTTTAGCCTCACTGACCCCAGACATGCTTTCAAGCAACACAAGTGCACGTGTGCATCTATGAATCGTCTATCTAAATTTAGTATGAAATTTCCAATTTTTCCATGTTGGAGAAAGCTAAGTGTCCCCTAAATGAGCATAGGCATTGAAGCTAGCCAGACCTGGATTCGAATTTTGGCTACCCTGAGATATTGGCTGTAGGAACAAGGCCAAGTCAAATTCATCTCTCAGCCTCAATTTCCTCCATCTGTGAAAGGGAGAAGACTCATACCTACCACCCAGGATTTTCCATTTTTTTGTCTCTTTTAGGGGGAGGGGTAGGGATTTATCAAACATACATTATTTCACTAAAACTTCCTGACTGAAAGGAAGTAATTCTATTTCCTCCATTTCACAGCCGAACTAGTGGGTTCAGGGATGTTGAGTAACTTGTCCAACATCACTTGAGGTAAATAAAGGAGCGAGGGTTTAAATCTATGTTTATATGACTCCAGAACTCATGCTCTGACCCTGTGTGAGCCCAACAAGGGTTAGCATCCCCTGCCTTCTGGGTAGGCCAGCATTCCTAAGATGGCCAGAAGCAAGAGGATAGGATTGTAGGTGGGGCTCTTGGAGAGTTGAGCGGGGGAGCCTAAGTCATCTCAGGGATGGGGGTTGGGAGCAGGGGTCCAGAGGCAAATGGCATGACAGAGGCAGGACATACCTGGTAGATGGCCGTCCCTGTCAGGGTGACTGAAAGCACCAGCTTCAGGGGGAGTCGGAATCCTGCAGTCCCCAAAAGGAGGGGTATGGTGAACCCCAGCACCACCCAGGCCCCGGAGCCCCCTCCTACCCAAAGGACCCAGGAATAGGACCAGGGCTCACAGGATCCGGGACCACCAAAGCCAGTCAGGGGCTTCCCCTTGTCTCCTGATGACAATGGTACTAAAGGTAGCAGCTGGCCTTCTACAGCAGCTGTTCTGTGCGGATGAGGGGTGAGGTCACCTGTCACTCTTGACCTCAGCTCCCCACCCCATACCTCGCTGTGGAATGTAGATGGAGTGTCTGAAGTAGATCCAGGCCTGGGACGCGAAGCCACGCTTGCAGGTGTGGGAGCTGAGGAAAGACCCAGGCAGGGGTCAGCTCTCAGGAGAAGCTCCTGCCCCGAGCCTGGGCCCCAGGGTCTGGTTGATTCTTCAACTTTGCCCCACCATGGGTCCCAGTGCCAACCTCCCAAACAAACCTGCCTGCCCAGGCCTGTCCCCCAGCCCAAAGGATGTGCCTGGAACCTCACCTGCTTTTCAGCTTCTTCTGGCAAAGGAGGGTCCTCAGATATTCTTCAGAGTAGCTACTCTGCGGCCCCTGTGGGGACAAAGGACAAGAAGGTGGGACCTGTCTTGAGCCATCCCTGGGGCCCTGGCTCAGGGTACCTTGCTGGGCACCCAGTGGGTGCTCCATACAAACCTCTTGGCTGTGGTAGAGTACAGAGAAAGGGCACCTTATGGGGATAAGGGCCCCCCAAAGCTGCCCTCCCCTCCTCTTTAAATAAAAGACTAATCCGTCTCCTAGCTAAGAACTCAATGCTGGCAAGTCCTTCCTAAGGGCTATTTCCAACCCTCCCCTGCTTTACTCAGTCTTTTCACATCACTGCTTTCCTCCTGGCCTTCTGGCCTTTGCTAGCTGAGACAGGGGCTAAAGGGATACTATGTCCCACGAGTTTATCCCTGACCAGGACACAGGCTGGGCCGTTTTGGGTCAGATGCCCCAGGCCTCTCCTACTCCAGGGAGATCACAAGGGTGACCTGATTTGTCTAAGCCACATTCCAGGCCTTAAGCTGCCTGCCAAGTGGCAGAGGCCCACAGTAAGATGCGGTGAGCCCTTGGCCCCTGATCATTTGGAAAATATAGGCCAAGTCACCCATTGCCATGGGAACCCTGGGATCCAGGGCAGGTGTGGATCAGCTCAAAGAATGACTGTGTCCTTTGAGGATTAAAACTCTTTGACCAAGGGCCAAAGAGGATTTTATTTCTCCTAAGACTTCCCAAGAGGAAAGGTGTGCAATGGAAGGAGAGGCTGAGAAGATCCCCAGGAGAGAAGGGAAGGGCCTAAGCAAGGCAGAGATGTGCCGGTGTATCCTGGGGAGCCGTCCCCTCCGAGGGTCTGGAGGGCAGTAGTGACAAGTACTGAGGACCCTACTGCTACCCTGTGAGCGTGAAACCTGCAGTCAAGTGGGCCAGTGGGGGATCCAGGGCCACCCTGGAGACACTGAGCCCACCCGCCTCTTCTCCCCTCCGTGGGGACCTCACTCCTTCTCTGGTTTCAGTCCCAGCCCCTCTGTTGAGCTCCAGGCCCAGGGTCCAGCTGCCCACCAGACCCCTCAGTACCACACATGCACAGCTGTACATCGTCCCCTGCACACCTGCTCTCATCCAGGGCATCTTGCCAGGAACTGGCGCCACCACCCACCCGCTGTCTGTCCTGGATGCCACCCTTCAAGCCTTTCCTTCAACCTCCCCATCTGCAGAGCAACCAGCCTTTTGCATCTCTGTGGGGTAGTTTCCCTCCTCCCCCTCTCTCACCAGGAAAAACCTTGACCCTTCCTCCACCCATGCTCTGGAATTGCAATTCTCACACCACACTGTAAGTATATCTCTGTATCCATTGCCCCCAGCATGCTGGGAGCCCTGGAAGTCCAACACAGGTCACCCAGCTGAGTCTATAGCCCCAGCCCAGGACCTGGCATAGGACAGGAGCTTGGAGAATGGAGAATATGATTGCCGTATCTTGTAAGAATTCTCCCTTGCCATGACATATTCATCCACACACACCTACCCAAAACTTCAGAAATATTTGCTGAGTGTCTACCATCTCTACCATCTCTACCATGATGCTGGGAAAGTTTGAAGGCAGGAGGAGAAGGAGGTGATAGAGGATGGGATGGTTGGATGGCATCACTGTGTCAATGGACATGAGTTTGAGCAAACTCTGGGAACTGGTAAAGGACAGGGAAGCCTGGCAAGCTGCAGCCCATGCAGTCACAAAGAGTCAGACACACTGAGCCACTGAACAGTAACTCATGTGCTAAGACCTGCCTGATGCTGCAAATCATGCAAGAATGAAACAGATGCAGCCCATCTATGCAACTCACACTCTTTGCTATGCCTGCAATGCCTTTCTTTTTCTCTCCCTACTCCAGATCTTCCCTGTCCTTCAGCCCCTGCCATGTCTACTTCCTCCAGGAAGCCCTCCAAGCACGACTTAGTTCTTCCAGCCCGCCCCTTTATCCAAAGTTATCCAACCTAGGGTTGATGTAATTCTGCCCCAGGTGCTCCCTGAGTCATGTCAGCATCTGCAGAGCTTCTATTAGGCCCAGGGCCCTGGCCCATCTCATTTCTCCAGCTAGATCCTCTGTGTTCCAGAGATAGAACTATGAGTTCCCTGTCTTCCAGCCCACTTCTCCTTTGTTGAGTCCCCACTCTGCAAACAACTCAGTGCCCCAGGCATCCTGGGTGCCAGCCGAGGGCCTGGCTTGGCCTTTGCTTGGGGAAGGAGGACTCACCAGTCCCTCAGTGACTCAGCAAATGTTTTCTGAGTACCTGCTATGTTCTAGGCCCTACAACAAGCATGACCACATGTAGGAAACCAAAAGACCTGGGTGAGTCCAAGGTGTCTTGAGTGCTGAGTACAAGCCCACCCCAGCCCTGCGCCTTTACCTTGGAACCCGTGGCTGCCCCATGACTGAAACTCCTCACCAGCTGCACTGGGTACCAAAGGCTCAGGAATCCGAGGCCCAGAAGGAGAGGCAGCGAGGCCAACAGGGAGTAGTACTTGTAGATCTGGAGGGACGGACAAACACCAAGACTCATCTACCTTCTGCCTCCTTTCCCCAATCAAAGACTGAGATTCATTTCCCTTCCCAGCTCACAGGGGCCCCTGAAGGTGATCGAGGGTGCATGGGAAGGCTTCTGGTTCTATCACTATCCTACAACCTAGGCCACTTGGCACCGACTCCTACTTCTCCTCCTCGGGCCCACAGAGGTGCTTGCCCCTCCTCCAGGCCCCTAGACTCCCCGGGCCCTTTCAGGAGCCAAAGGGAGGATGTTTTGTGAGCCCCTCCTACCCACCCCAGGGGACTGCCATGGGACCTGAAACAGGAGACAGCCACCTTCTATGTCCCCATGTTCCTGGTGCTTTGACACTGGCCTGTTTTTGTTTTTTTCTATTACAGTTTGCAACCTGAGCAACTGCGAAGAACATGTCCTGCCTCCCGGGGCTGAGGCCCTCCTAGGGTTGAACATGGATTTATTTATTTGTTAATGCCATATGTTTTTACTGAGAGCTTAGTATGTGCCAGGTCCTGGCTGGTGAAAAAGACCAACCAAGTCCTTACTTTCACAGGAACCACCTAAGCTTCAACTCTACCCTGAGGGATTCATGTTATCAGCTCCATTGTGGGAGCGGGGTGGAGTGGGTGGGGGAACCTGAGCCTCAGAAAGGTGATACGGTGTTCTCAAAGAACCTGGCTCCACTTGGCATCATTGCATATATTTGCTTGTGTGTCCCCTTCCAGAAAAGGCAGCTCTTGGGATGCCAGGGACTTCACCAGTCTTATTCACAGCTCTACTCGGGGCCTAGAAATGCCCCTAGGACAGAGAATATACTCAAATATGTTTGTGGAATGAACTAAGGAAGGAAGGGATAAAGCTGGATTCAAACCCAGGTTGTCTGACTGTGTAGGCTACACCCACACCCTTTGGGCTCTGGACCAGGCAGCTTCACACCCTAACCAAGCCCAGTGAACCAGGGTCTGAGGTTCTGGAATTCTCTTTTTAGCCCTCTGAGACCATCCCCCAACTCAGTGCTTGCATTCTGCAGCTCTCTTTACTCCTTCTTCAGCCCGGCCAAGGGAAGTCTGGGCAATTAATAATGGGGAGAGTTCAGGGTTCCTCTCCCTCCTTCTCTGCCCCTTCCCTCCCTTCCCTCTCCCAGACAGGAAGCCCCTGAGGGCAGGCCCGGCTGTCTCTCCTACAGAAGGGCTGAGCTTGGAATGAGCACATGGCCAAAGGCATGAATCCCGTGCCCAGTAGAAGGCAGCAGGGAAGCATGCAGACAGAGACGAAAGGAGCCTCGCCGGCTGACGCAGCTCCCCCACACCGCGCTGTCCCGGGCTGTCCCGAGTCCGTGGTTACCTTGGGTGACTCGGGACACTCTGCCCTTTGCCAGACATGGACCCCCAGATGAGCCCAGGACAGCAGGCTGCCGAGCAAGTGGGCGGCTCCATGCCTGACGGTGGCACACGCAGCCAGTGGATAGTAGAGGGCAGGGTAATAGAGCAGAGCCAGTATCTTCCACGGCCCTGGAAAGCAAGACAGGCAGAGAGAGAGACACAGGATGGAGGAGCAGAGGTGGGGCCTGGCCCCGCCCATCCCCACTTCTCTCTCCTGTCTCTATCTTCCCAGCCCCTTGGCTGATTCAAAAGGCAACAGCCCTGCATTCAAGCCAGGCTCTTGACGAGTATCACCTCCATGATCTTGGGCAAGTTACCTCTTGAAGTCTCAGCTTCCCCATCTGTAAAATGGAAATAAGAGAGCATATTAGCCAAGATCAAAGGAGAAGGTATATGTAGGGTGCATAGCACCGTGCCTGAGTTAGTACTAAATAAATTCAGCTACTCTTTTATTAGAGTTCCCATCTCTGACACTTGGCCTCCACTGCTGTAGAATGGAGCTAATATCTGCACTGTTTGGAGTCGTTGTGAGGATCAGATGACCTCAAGAGGCCACGCTGGAGGGCGGTGGCTCCTCTGGATGGTGGCTGGGCTTTCTACCACCACCTCCTTAAGCCCAGATCAACTCTCCAGGACCCCTTCCTATTCCCCTCCCCACGCTCCTTCATGTTCACATGGGACTAGGCTGTCTGGGGTCTGGGGGACTCAGCCTTTGTCCCCTCACCCAGGGGAGCAGAGTTTGTACAGGAGCCGAGAGGGCAGCATTGACCCAAGGATGGAGCGACAAGATTCCAGGCACTGTGATGGGACAGTTGGCGAGGCTGATGGGACAGTGTCTTCTGGCCAATGGCTCATGACTGGGATCAGGAGCCCCAGTGCTCTGGAGTCCTACCCGCCCGCTGCTGTCCATCCAGCCCGGGGCGTGAGCCAAGCTGGGTACCTTGGCCCGGTGGTGAGGCGAGGCTCAGGAAAGGCAGCGGGTCCTCGGTGGGGAGCAGCAGGCACAGGGAGCTGAAAAGGACCATGAAGACGGCGGCAGGCACGGTCCGGGGCCTGTCTCCAGCCAAGAAATCCACAGGGCTGGTACAGAGCAGGGGCAGGACAGGAGGGAGTCACTCAGGCCCTGCACGCCTGTTACCACCCTGTGTTCCAAACACGGGGGAGGTGGAATGCTTCCCCCTTCCAGATGGGGAAACTGAGGCCCCTTCATGTATCCATTCCACAAATATCTGTGGAGTGCCTCCTACGGATCCAGACCTGGGCCCTATGGCAAGTGACTCAGGAACACGCCCCCCTCCCCCCAAGACACAGTCGCAGAAGGAACAAGTCTAAGCACTGCTCCCCCCCACCCCGCCCACTCTGGAAGCTTCAGGAAACGGCCGCCTCCACACTAATCGGTCTGTCTGGGCTGGCAGACCTTCAGAGAGCTGGAGAGTCACAACATCCTTATGCAACGGCCGCCGCCCTGGCCTGGGAGTGGCCCCAGGGCAGAGGGCAGACAGCGGGCACGGTTATCCCAGGCATTGCCCCTCTGAGCTCAGAGCAAGCCTCTGAGACCCTCTGCTTTGGTGCTCCACCTTGCCTCCATGCCCAGAGGGCTCTATCCTGCTTCCTTCTCCCCCGGGCCCACCCCTAGGCAGGGCAAGCTCTTTTTCCAACCAGCCAGTGGAGCAGAAACCCCTGGCTCATTCCCATCAAAACCAGTATGGCAGGCCCCACCTCGGTGTGCAGTTCTGAGTACAAGGCTGTCTACACTGGGGCTCCACCTACCACCTCCCCGGTTTCTTCAGTCTCTCTCACACATGCCTGCCCAGTCCCAACTCCTCAGAGTCATCCCCACCCCAGGCTCTAGGGTTGCAAGGCTGAAGGAGGCAGGGGGAGAAATTTCAGCCAGAGGAGCTGGAGGTCAGTCCCTCATAAACCTGTGTCAGTAGGAAACACCCTCAGGGAAGAGGGCGAAGATGGCTCGGAGTGATCATGGCCCGTCCAGACCATGGGTTGCCTGAGGGGGTGTGTCCTGGAGCTAGGCCCTCTTGGGCTCCGTCTCCCTGGGGTCTGGAACAGGAGTGGGTGCCCCTGAGCGGGTCCCCCCCCTTCTCTCTGGGAGTCCCAAGCAAACCTGGAGATCTCGGTGGGGGGGCAGATGGGAGAGCCTCCAGACCGAGAGGGTTCTGGGTGTCACTGAGGCCCGGGTACCTAACAACGCACCACCCTTCCAGAGTGGCCCTGTCAGCTGGGCCCCCCAGAGAGGGGAGCCCGGGCCAAGGCACCAACCTGGGCAGCCCGGGCCTGCCATGCCCACAGCGGGGCCAGAGCTGGCGGCGCCTCACCAGCATGGCCAGCAGGAGCAACACGAGGATCTGAAAGAAGAGCACAGAGGCGGGGCTAGGGTGCCCAGGGCCTTCCCCAGGGGCTGAGTCAGAGCCCTCGGCCCTGGGAACCCCCTAACTCCCATGCACACTCGGGCAGCATGCTGGGGACTGGCACAGAGGTGACAGAAGTTTGAGAGGTTAGACTCCGACTGCATCCTGGTTTGGGTCCCTACCCTGGGAGAACTCCCAGTACCACCGCCCCCCACACCCATGCTTGGGCTCCCAGTGTCTCCCTTCACCACCCCAGCCTACATCCCCCTGTTCAGGCTGGCAGCAGGTCAGTTTGGACTCACCGACAGCACAGCCAGGCAGGTGTGGTAGAGGCCGGGTGGCACACTGGGCTGGCAGGAGGGGACCAGCCTGCAGAGCGAGTGAAGGCTGGTCAGGCCAAGGTAGGGAAACCCCAGGCTGTGCGGCCAGGGTTCCAGGCTCCCTATACGGGGGCTCTACTCATCACCTCCCTTGACCCCTCTGATCGCTCACACACAATTCCACCTTCTCAGAGCTCTTCTGGGCCCCATGACCCTACGGGGTCCCATACCAAGACTTCAGGTTACAGGGCTGAAGGGGACAGAGGGCTCCCAGGACATGGGAGAAACAGAATGGGTCGACTCAGCCTTTCTCTCCATCAAGGCTCGCTTCATTCCTCCCTCCTCCAGGAAGCCCCCCAGACTGCTCCAGATGTCAAAGGCCTCTTCTCCAAACTGCGGCTGAGCATACCACCTGGATTCAGCAATCAAGCGCTTGGTTCTGTGGCCTGCCTTTCACTCACTGGTATCTGAGTTTGGTCTGTCTGTGACTGGAATGATCTCCCTTGGTCTTCCAGGATTTATGTCTCTACTTGTTTTACTTTTGCTAAGGGCTGAGTCATGTGTCAGTGAAAGGTATCAGGTGGAAGCCCTGAGCTCAGGATTGGACCTGAACCTAGAAGAACAGATAGGACTGGGTTCCTGCAGGAGGGCTAGACCTCTGGGTTTGCCCAGCCAGAGCCTGGGAGCGCCAGCAGGAGGCCACCAATGTGGACGGGGCCACCAAGTTCTGGCAGATGAGGCATTGGAGGAAACCCCTGCTGCAGCTGGGCCTGCCCTGCCCAGGGGTAGGGGTTGAGGGCTCACCCACCCTGCTGGGCTCCTTGCCCTGTGTGGACAAGATGAATCTCAAGGGTGAGCCTGAGGACTGTGCACTAGAACAGCCCAGGCTTCCTGAGCTTGGAAATCCCAGAGAGTGAGCAGCAGGAAAGAACCCAGTCCCCTGGGCTTGTCCTTCGGGTATGGGGTACAGAATAAGCCTTTTTTGTGCAACTTCTTGGCCCAGGCAGCTCCAGCCTCTTTCCAAAGCAGAGTAGTGCTCGTGGTAGAGGACAGTAGGTGCCATAGGGGACCAGGTTCCTTCTGTCTGCGCTCAGGCCTCACACAGCCCACTTACAACTCTGAGGCACCTTACTGGAGTACGTGGGGTTGGGTTTGGGTGAGGCAGCCTCCCTGACCAGCCCCAAGAGTCCAGAGCCACCACTCCTGCCCGTCTCTGCTGGCATCTCATCACTTGACAAAGTCCGACTCAATCCTGCCCCCACCCTCAGGCCCAGCCAGAGCAGGGGCCTCAGCAAACTGTCCCTGGGCAGCCTGACCCTTTCCCATTCATCCTAGACCAGGAGGAACCCTGGACCCCCTCGAGGGCCCTGTCAGGGGGAATCACTGGCCTTTCTGTACCACCTGGCACCCGCCTCCATCTACCCTTTATTTAGCTCCGTTTGGCTGAGACTCATGGACCCTCAAATGTTTGAGGTCTGGGCAACAGAAATTTGGCTGAGCAAACGCTTGGCTGATGGCCCGTGGACCCGTGTTTCGTGCTGTGGGACAGACAAGATGGCACAGACACAAAGAATGCCATGGTGGGGAGGGTGGGGGCACGCTTCTGGAGGGAGCACAAGCAGATGAGGATGAAGAAGGAGAGACATTTGGGGCAAGGCCTCGGGGCGGGTGGTATTTGAGTTTGGAAGATGGTTAGCATCTCTTCAGGCAAACAAGGACCAAGGGAGCTCCGTGCAGAGGAAAGAACAGGAGAAAGTGCAGTGGCGGGCAGCAGCGAGTGAGCTGGGGCCACACAAGGCTTTCAGCTTGAGTGGAGCCCAGAGGGCAGGCTGAGGGCCGGTTATAGCCGGCATGGGAGGCACTGAGAGTGTTTAAGCAGGACGGTGTTCCAGATTCTAGATTTCTGTGGCTAGATTTGAAGGACTTCCCTGGTGGTTCAGTGGTTGGGAATCCACCTCCCAACGCAGGGGACGTGGGTTCAATCCCTGGTCAGAGAACTAAGATTCCATATGCCGTGGGGCAACCAAGCCCACACACGGCAACAACTGAGCCCGAGTGCTCTGGGCCTGTGTGCAGCAACTAAGACCCAACGCAGCCAAATAAATAAACATTAAAGACAAAAAGGACAGCCTAGTACTTACTAAGCATTGAATAAGTGCCGTGTACTGCTTGTTCCACATGCTAACTCAGTTATTACCTAAGAGGTGGATGCTATTAGGATCCTCCTTGTGTAAACGAGGAAAACAAGGCTCAGAGAGGCTAGGTGTCTTGCCCAAATCACACAGCTAGTAAAGCACCAGAGAAAGGATTCGAACTGAGGTAGTCTGACTCCAGTAGCCGCAAGTGAACAGGACGTGAAAGATAAGGAATATGTGGAAGCTATTAAGTTGAACCATATGAAACTGCCATTTCTTTACATCAAAGACAGCTGAGTATCAGCATTTTCAAATGGCTCAGCACACAGTCTCAGAGGTATTTAGGAGGAAGAATTGCCATGACTTAATGTGGAGGAGAGAGGGCAGGGGCGTTTCTGGGATGGCTGTAGGGTCCTGGGCCTTATCCTAAGATGAAGAGTGAGGACCAGAGTCCAGTGGAGTCCAAGGAAGCAGAGGCCTGGTACTGGGCAATTCAGAGGTGGTGATGGGCACTCGGGGACAGAGGCCAAACTGCCAAGTGGTGAGGACAGTGGGACAAAGGAGAAGCCAGAACACTGTTTCTAGAGTTTGACTCTGAGCGAGAAGCTGCAGAGGGCCCCGCCCAGAGCAGAGGGTAGAGCACAGCTCTGGGGGTGAGACGGAGAGGCTGACTGTCTGGGGCGGAGGTCTGCAGGCCTGGGATCCAGGGAGGCCTGAAGCCCTGCTCCTTGGCCCTGTCCCCCTCCCATAGCAGAGTGACCTGCGCATCACCCTGGCGTTGGCCTCGCTTGGTAGGAGGGCAGGCCATGGAGGAAGCCTCCCAGTTCCGCCTTCCAGGCAGCCCTTTGAAGTGGTGGGGAGCTGACTGACATCCTGGACAGCTGCCACAAATGTATTTGTGTCCCCAGGCTCTGGCTGGGGAGCTCAATATTGATGATGACACATGAGCACATGGCAAGCAGCGCCCATAACCTGGCCGGAGGAGACTTTGCGGGGAGGAAGGATCCAGCCTGGCTTCTATAGATCAATCCTAGGTCCAGAGAAGACCCCTGCCAGTGCATCCCATCCCCATCAGATGCACCCCACCCCCCAACCTCTCCAGCCAGGCCCTGGTGCCAAGGGGGCACGTGGGTAAGTGTGACCAGGAGGTTGAGTCCATCCCGGACACTGTCACCAGTTCCCACGACCTCAACTCCAGCCCGTGAGGCATAGGGGGGAACCCCTGTCCAGAGCTCCTCCAAGTTTTGGGGCACCACTTCACCGGGGTGTCTGACTCACACAGGAAGAAGTGAGTCCAAATTCACCTCCTTGGGATTCCCCTGGGCTCCCAGCTTCCCACTCCCACGTTCAGCAAGAAGCTCGACTTGGTTGGGCCAAGTAAATAGAGTCAAACAAAGTTCTTCATTTTCACCTGCAGTGGGAGAAGGGAGCTACAAATACGAGATGTCACCTACCTCAGAGGTAGTGCTGCTCATCACCCAGTCCCTGTCACGCTTCCAATTTTATTCTAAGGCCATGTCTAAATACCGGAGCCACAGAGCTGGCTGCAGGCACCCAGCCCCAGCCAATGCCTGGGTCCTGAGGTGGCTAAGGACACAGCTTCCAAGTAACCCTTAACTTGGGTGGAAGTCTGTGTCCTCCTGGGGCTCCCAGGCCCCTCTCCATTCTTCTGCTTCTCTCAGCTCACACACACACACACACACAGACACACACACACAGAGACACACACGCGCACGCGCGCACACACACACACACACACACACACAGAGCAGGAACCTGGGGAGCTCTGGGCTTTCAGGCAAGGGAGGTGGGTACATTGTGCTGACCGCAGGACTGCATCCCAGGTGGTCAGAAACCCAAGTCCTCCAAACAACACTCCTTCCCCCAGGCTGGGGTGGGGCCTCCCTCCCTGCCGGGTGACCCAGGCCTGGCCAGGCTGTAGCCCAGCCCCTGGGAAGGCACCAGAGCATTTTCCCTTCTCCAGTTTTGGTTGCTGATGGAGAACAGATGTGCACACATCTGGCTCGACACCGCCCACCCCCGACCCCGGCCTATCTCACCTTTCCAGTTCCCCAAACCCTCAGACAGAGCAGGGAGGTGGGGGATGGGGCCGAGGACAGGAACAACAACGGGAGAACTGGGCTCTGGGGCCCACGCAGGCTGGGTGTCCTTGGCAGCATGGGGGCACAGGGAGGTCCAGCTCCTCTGCCAGCTTGCCCAGATCAAACAAAGATAGAGGGATCTGGGCAGAGGCAGCCGTGGGCCGAGTCCTCAGGCTCCACAGGGCTGGGCAGAGGCCGCCTCCCTCCCCTGACCTGGCCCAGGCACTCCTGCTGAAGAGAACTGGATCTCCTATCTTCACAGAGCCTCAGACCAGCCTGCGCCAACAGGGCAGCCTGTTCCCCCAGGCCTCCTGACCCGGGCCTGCTCAGAGAAACTGACGCTCATTAACAGCGCACCCAAGATGGTCACCTCAGAGACCAGTAACCCCTTGAAGGCAGGCCCGACTTCCCTCAGCCACTCACCCAGCACTCTCTGTCTTGGCTACAAGCCAGAGTCACCCAGCCCAGTTGGATCTGAGTTTGCAAGAGGGGCCCCAGGAGTCTATTTTTGAAACACACCACAGGGAGTTCCCCGGTTGTCCAGTGGTTAGGACTCAGCGCTTTCATTGCCAGAGCCCGGCAATGAAATCCCTAGCCAGGGAACTAATATCCCGCCAGCCATGTAGCGTGGCACCACCATCCCCTCCAAAATAAC
Organism: Redunca redunca; assembly: GCA_006410935.1. Taxonomy (NCBI): domain Eukaryota; kingdom Metazoa; phylum Chordata; class Mammalia; order Artiodactyla; family Bovidae; genus Redunca; species Redunca redunca. The sequence goes on along the minus strand of SJYQ01096326.1, from coordinate 95,911 downwards.
AGTCAAAAAATAAACACACCACACAGGTGATAGTTAGGTGCCTAGCCTGGCCAAGGTCCCCCACCTCAAGTATCTTAACACCAGCGCGAGAGCTGTTCTCACAGAACAGGGGAGGAGTTGAAACCCAGAGAGGCTGTGACTTGCCAAGGGTCCACACCGCAAACAAGCAACAGAGTCCCTCTTAGCAACCCTTGCTCAGGGTCTTCCCCACCCGCCCCCCAATATCAGTAACCTCTGCCGCACCCCACATGCTGACCAAGAAGAGCTAGAGAGAGTCCAACTCACCCCTCGGGCTGGAGCTCCTGGCCACCCTGGGGCTCGTCGATGTACCAGCTGTCATAGGAATCCTCGTCGTCAGTGGCCCCGGAGGAGGTCTGGTTCGCTGCTGCCTGGGTGGACATCCTTGAACCCTTCTCCTCTGACCCCGAACAAGAGGGAAAAAGCCACTACAGATGTGAAAAGAGGCTTGGGGGCGGGGGGGCAGGGGGTGGGCAGAAAGAAAGAAAACCCAAACAAAGAAAGGTTTCTCTTTAATCCTAAAGGTTACTTTCTTGCTTTTAGCTCTCTGGGAAAAGCCTGTTTGGGAGTGAGGGCTGCAAGAGGAGAGAAGGGCTTCTGTCACCTCCTGTCCCTTCCCGCCCAGTCTCGTGTGGTCCTGCAGGAGGCTATTATCCCTCGGGGTCGGTGCCCCCTCGGGGTCCCTAGGCTCTTGCTAGAGCACCTGTCTGTCTCTTTGTGACTGGCCACCGGTAGGCTTTGCCTCAAAGCACCATTTTCAAGGAAGTTTTATCCAATCCAAGCTGCCCACAAAGACCTCCCCCCTTCCTTCCCCTCCTCCCACCCACTCAGATGGACCCACAGACACACACTCAAGGAAGGACCAGGGAGGAAGAAGCTGCGGAGATGAAAGGGTGGGCGGGCAGCAGGCGGGCTCAGCACACCCGGCTGGACTCTCCCAGCTGGGCTCCTGTCCCCTCCCGCTCTTAGGGGTCCAGCCCAATCCCCTCTTCTTTGTTCAGGTTCCCTGGAGACCATCCCCCAGCCTCAGCCTGCCTCTCGCTGGCCACTGTGGGCGCCAGTGATGGGAACATACCCAGGGTCCTCGCAAGCCCCCCTCCCAGAGGTGGAGGCCTGGCTCCACCGGCGGGTCCGAGCCTGGGAAGAGCGTGGCCTGGAGGGCCAGCACCTGACTGCACCCACATACCTGCCTTCCGTGCCTGCCCCAAATCGCTCACACCTTTGCCCAGCACATCTACTGGGCCCCTACTTACAAGACAGGCATTCTGGTAACCCAGGGAGACTGCTGGGGCTGGGCCAGGGGTGGAGGCAGGGGAGGGAGCCCGTCCGTTCCTTCTCCTGGAGGAACATGCGTCCCTGGCGGGTAAAACCTTTTTGTTTCTCCAACTTGATTTCACAAGGAGATAACTCATCCCCACAAGGCATTTAAATTAGTCCTTTAAACTCAAACCAGACCCGTGAGTATGCAAGAGCCGTGCCTGCCTCCTGTTCCCCCCAGAGTGTGGGGTGTGGGTGAGGAAGGCAGGAGTGGGGGTTCCTCTCCCCTTCCTGGTCCCCAACTGTGGGTGGGAGTACAGCAAGATACAGACGAGGCAGAGAGCAGTTCTCAGGACCTTACTCCTGGGTGGGAGTTAGACTCCCTCCCTGAACTTTTGAGGGTCCCTGTCCTTTCAATACCCCACAGGTGTCTGAGCCACTGCCTTACCCAGCTAAGGCATTCATTCAACAAGCTTCGGCAAAGGACATTTATCTATTTATTGTTTTAACACAAATTCACTGAACACCTACTAAGTGCCAGCACTGTTTGGGGCCCTGTGACAGGAGAGTCTACAGTTTAGGAGGATGCAGCAGTTTAGGAGGAGGCAGTAAATAAGCTCGAATCTGAAGGTTACAAAGGGAACGCACATTGCCCTGATGTACACCCCAAGAAACTGAATTTGGTCTGAAAGGACGGGTTGGGTGGGCTGGAGGGAAGCATGTTCCTGAAAGAGGGAACAGCCTGAGTGATGCTCAGAAGGGTCAGATCTTGAGATCCTAAAAGCTGTCCTTCCAGATTCTGTAGCCAGGCCCACCAAGCCTTCCAGAATTAGGACGTGATTTTGCTGTTGGCCTTGGCTCCTCCCTCTCCTTCCCAATGGCCCCTCTTCCGGGAAGAGGGCTCCAGCCATCCCTCCCCTCCCCCACAGAGACGTCAGTATCTTGCTGACTCAGAGCTGAACCTGAACTTTCATGCAACACAGGAGCCCACACTGCCCATCTGATTTCAGGCATTTGGGGGTGAATCCTGCCTCTCAGGCCCCGCTACGATCTCCTAAGGACAGCTGGGTCTCTGCCCCTCTGCCCTCCTTCCCCCCGATGCACAGTAGACTGGGGCCACACAGGTTATCTAAACTGGGTTTGGCTCGCTGCCTGCTCCGGTGACCATGACTCCTCCATGGGCCTGTCTCATGCACGCTGCTGTTTCTCCAGGCAGGTTTCCAGAGCCCTCTGCTCCAGCACCCAAGCCCACCTTCCCTTCACCGCTCAGGAATCTTAGACCCATAGCTTGCATGCATGCCCGCTAGGTTGCTTCAGTAGTGTCCAACTCTTTGCAACACTATGGACTGTACCCCACTGTCTATGGGATTCTCCAGGTAAGAATACTGGACTGGGGTGCCAGGCCCTCCTTCAGGGGATCTTTTAGGGAACAGTTAACCCTCTGATGTTAAATCCCCCTCCTGATTCCTCCAACAACTGGAATCCAGTCTATGCTGGGCAGCTCACTTGCTCTACCAGGTAGAGAAGTTCGGAGCTGGATAAATGCCCATCAGAAACTGCTTCCTACCCTGCAGGCAGCCTGAATCTGCCTTCCCAGTCTGGTTTGTTCATCCCCGCCTTCATTCAACAGCTCTAACTGCAGGCCGATTATGTGCCAGGCAAGGTTCTCCACGCTGAGAATAGAGCAGTGAGCAAGACAGAGAAAGTTCTGCCCCCCAGGGACCTTCATGTGTAGTGGGGGTGGGGAGAAAGAACACACATCACGTGTGCTGAAAGGGAAAATAAAGTGAGAGGAGGGAGGAGAGACAGATAGACAGAAGCAGGCTATTTTCGGCAGGATGCTGAGGATAGGCCAGGTGAGAAGGTGATATTTGAGCAGACACTTGAACCAAGGTGGGCACCCAGATGGGCGCTAAGGAAAGGCATTCACGCTGTCTGGAGGGGCCTCTATCAGCCTCAGGGGAGTCAGCCAGACCAGCAGGGAGGGGCCCAAGCTACAAGATCCAGGCTTAGCCCCTTCCCCATAGCACCCTTTCCTGACCCAAAGCCTGCTCTGCTTCCAAAGAGACCTCAAGTGAAGACTGTGCCTCCTCCCAGGACTAGCCCGGAGCCTGTGCAGAGAATGCGGAGGCCACTTTCAGGAAGGCCCTAAGCAGAGGTGAGGAAATGATGAGCTTCGCCTCTCTCCCCAGGTCCAGGCACAGTGGAGAGAGGGCAGCCTTCTGCCCAGTTCCCCTAGTCAGGGCCAGGCTGAAAATGGTAGAAAGCAGGTCCAGAAGAAAAGAGCTGGGTTTCCATATGGCAGGGAGAAGTGCCCTGGTTGGGCAGGGAACCTACCTGGATTTGAGCCCTGGGACGGGCTGTGTGACCGTGAGTGATTCCCTTGGCTTCTCTGAGTCTCAGCCCTGCCTCTCCTGCAGGATGGGGTAGGTTATCCAGCCAGGAGATTCTTTGTGGGCTCTCTCCTCTCTCCAAGGCCCCCACTCCCTGCCCTCAATGACTTCATGGCCCAGGAATGTGAAGCCAGCACACCAGGCACTGGTTGTAGTAAGAAGGTCAAAGCCACCGAGAGCGGCTGCGATTGCCCAGGGTCCCCCATTGTCTTTCACCCACCCACCCTCTTGGCCCCCTAGTAGCGTGGCCTCCACTCTGGGCGGGGGGCAGGGGTGGGGGTGGGGGAAGCAGGCTGGGTTGAAGATCCATGGCTACCGGGTGGTTGTGGAGCTCGGGCTAGGAAGGGGATCCCACTTCTTGAGCCCAAAGCACCACCCCAGCTTGAAGGTAGGAGAGCTCACAACTGTGAAATGGAAGGTTATCACTGAGGTGTTGGGAAGGATGCAGCCCAGTCAGATTGTGAGCTGGTGAGGAAAAGTCTTGAGAAAAGAAAGATGGCAATGACATGCTCCTGAATTCCTCCAAAGGCCTGGAGGCAGAGGACAGGGCAGGCCCTCTGGGGTTGGCTGTATAGGGAGACTCTATCTAGAAGAGTCAGAGACCTGCACCTGCCCTCAGGAGAGGAGGGGATGTCGAGTGGAGGTACTTGGAAGACAGTGAAATCTTGGAGAAGGGAGAAGAGGGGAGGAGGAATAAAGAGATGATTTGAGCAGTCTTGGAGGCTTCCTGGAGGAGGGGGCCTGGAGCGAGGCCCAGAGGCTCAGACTGTAAAGAATCAGCCTGCAGTGCAGGAGACCTGGGTTCGACCCCTGGGTTGGGAAGATCCCCTGGAGGGGGAAATGGCAACCTACTCCAGTATTCTTGCCTGGAGAATCCCATGGACAAAGAAACCTAGCAGACTGCAGTCCACGGGGTCGCAAAGAGTTGGACACGACTGAGCGACTAACACTTGAGTAGTCTTGGAGACTTCCTGGAGGAGGGGGCCTGGAGTGAGGCCTTGAGGTCAGACAGGGTCAGTAATGGCAGCAAAGATGAGGTGTGTCATAGGAGAGTTGAGAAGGGGAATTTGAGAGACAAAGAGAGTGCAGAGCAGGGGTCAGAGATGCCTGGCACACTCAAATGCGGCCAATGCCAATACCCAAGGAACAGCCCAGGCCAACAGGGCTCCCAGCTGAATACAGATCTGGGGGTGTTCATGCTGAGAGGGGGTCATTAAAAGCTTCTGGGCTTGAGCAGACAAAAGTCATCTGCCATCTGGGCTTGGCACTGAGCTGCCCGGCCCTGCCCCTTGGGCTGGATTTGGCCCATACAGACCTCAGGACAGGGCTTCCTTCCTCTCCGTGTTTTTGTTCAAGTTGATTAAATCTGAGGAATTTTTGCGTCCAGGAACAGAGGCCCACGTGTGTGCCTTCAGCAGCCCATGGTTATCAAAATCCTTAAAGGGCAAAGTGCTAAGCTTAAAAGGAGCTGACAGTGGGCCGGAAGGCAGGAGGAAGAACCTCAGACACACCGCCAGGACCCCCAGTTCCTCCAGAGCCCCCCACTTAGCATCTTAGCAATATCTCTAGAACTTTAGTAACACCACAAGAACTCCCAGAACACAGTGTCAACCCTTTATGAGCCCCCAGAACTCCAGTAACACGCCAGAACATCTAAAACACCTGAGAACCCCAGCTACTTTCTGAGGACCCTCAACTCTGGCAAATCAGGCATGGGTGGGGCAAGATGGTCAAAATCATAGTGGGTAGGTTCAAAAGGCCCAGAGACCCCTCACTGCTCACCACACTCCTATCCCAGCTTTTGCCTTAGAAGTCCAACTGCACCCCCCAAATTTCTATAGCACCCAAACCTCAGTAACATCCCAGAGCCTCAGCAACACCCCAGTCTCTGGCAGGGAGCCTGAAATCTGCCACAGCAGACAATGGCCAAGGAGTGCTTCAGTCCAGGAGTAGGGGGACAGCCCATGCCCCTGCCTGTGCAGTCCAGCCCCCCACAAGCCTATGGATAAGCAGCCAAGGCAGGTTCAGCCCCATGTGGACCTATGAGCTCTGGGTCTGTCCCCATCTACACAGTGCACTCACACACACACACACATATTGAACTGTCCCCGGCACACACAGGTACCTAATCCTGGCTCCAGACCCAGCCTGACCCCATTCAGTGGTTGGAAGGCAGCGTTACCGGCTGCTCAGCTTACGAGGGAAAAGTGTGGGATAGCTCTCTCCTCCTACCTCCCTTGCCACATGAGAGCATCAGTAGCATCATCTGATACGCCCTTCTTGGAATTCTCCTGCCCCCTCACCAATAGCATCATCACAGCAAGAGAGATTGAAGCCAGAGTGCTCTGGCATGAGTGTGGGCACTGGTGGGAAGGAGGGCAGCCAGCTCTTTCAGGGGAGCAGTTGTTCTTCCCCTCCCAAAGTGCTAGGCTAGAACTGGTTCAGAGGAGGGAAGGCAGGGAGGCAGATTTCAGCTCAGGACAAAGGAAGTTTTCTTAATCTTACAGAGTAGTGAGCCCACCACAAGAGGAGGCAATCAAGAATCGGCTAGTAACATCAAGATGCTACAGAGGGTTTCTTGCCTTCAGAGGAGGGCTGGTCAAAAGGCCATGAGGACTCCCCCAGCTTTAGAGGCCTGGATTCTCCCTTCCTGACACATCCTCCCTAGGATGGTACCACCGTGGTCTGGTCTTGAGATGTGGGCTTTGTGCTACCCTCCTTCCTCACTGAGGACACTGACTACTGGGCAGATCCCGAGTTCTCCTTCCTTGTTGCCTGCTGACTACAGGACAGGGCTCTCCATCAATCTCTTGCCCACTTGCAAATCCTATGTGCTCAGTTGCTTTCGTCGTGTCTGACTCTTTGTGGTCCTATGGACTATAGCTCACCAGGCTTCTCTGTCCACGAGATTCTCCAGGCATGAATACTAGAGTAGGTTGCTGTGCCCTCCTCCAGGGATCCCAACCCAAGGATCGAACCTGCGTCTCTGGTGTTTCCTGCATTACAGGCAGATTCCATTGAGCTACCTGGGAAGCCAACGCAGACCTTAAGCAGACACAGCTGTTCTGATGTCCCCCTGCCTTTTGGAGCTTGCACAGCTCCCAGGGTACCCCAAATCCAGCCATTTCCAGGCCTCCAACCTCATCCCCCAGAATTGCTCGACCCTGCCATTCCTGCCTCCTTCCTGCCCCACGCCTTCATTTGTGCTCTGCCCCCCACCATACCTTTTCCCTGCTCCCCAACCTGTCGCAATCTTACCTGGCCCACAGGCTTGGCTCCAGCCCCACTGCCACAGCGTTCTCTTGACCTCTCCCTTCTGTATCTCTTTCTTCTCTTTAGTGATCACCCTCAGGAGTCCTGTGCCTCCGGGCAGACAGAGTGCTCCCCACCACCTGGGACCTCCTCCTCTGAGCAGCAGCCCCAGCTCTGGCTGGGATCCCGGAGGGATGACTAGCTATACCGCCGTCTCAGCACTTGGCCCTGAGCAGAGTCCCCAGCACCTGCTTTAAAAGGTGTTTGATCTCCTCCCTCCCTCCAAGAAAGGCAGCTCCCTCCTTCCCACCACAGTCCTGGCCCTGCCCCTCCTCCCGCCCACCAGGCCTCCCCCGCCCCCCAGGCCTCCTGCCTGTGATTCCGGGGATCAGAGAAGCCCACCCCACCCCCATCTCTCCAGCTCAGGCCCACAGCCCGGCTGGGGCCCCACACAACACACAAGGCGGCTTGTTTTTGGCAGAGACTCTCCAACCCCCAATCCATTTGCCCGAAACTTGATCTCCTTGGCCCTCAGTCACCTCGGTGGAGAAGCCTGCACGGGGCTTTCTTTGATGGCTGAGTTTCCCCAGCTGTGGTCCTGGGTGGGTTCAGGAACCCCCTACCTACCTCCGTTTGTCACCATCCATCACTCCCGGGGGGCCATTGCCTGATGAATTGCACCAGGCCGGAGGGGAACCACCAGCTAATCTTTTAATAACCCGATCAGCGTCCTGCTGCTGGCCAGCTGGGCTGAGGGCCCTGGCCCTGGGAAGAGGGGAATCTGTCACACCTTCATGGGGCCTTGGGGCTCAAAATTCAGGTAGGATCCATTCCAGGGGATGGATCCTAAAGCATCTCTAGAAGAGCTTTCTCTCTATTCTAGAAGGCTGGGGTTCTGGGAGCTGCGATTCACCCCAAGCACAACCCCCAAGGCTGCAGGGACAGTTGCCCCATCCTTGTCCCTGAGCTGGGAAGGGGAGATGTTTGGGTCAGATTTTCCTATCCTCTCCCCTCCCCCCTCCCCCCTAGGAGGGGTGACCTGGAAGGGTGTGAACCAGATAGGGAAGGAAAACAGGGCTCAGAAGATGCCAACATATGGTGCTATGGTAGTCAGGGAAGGAAGGAGTGAAAGTGGAGACCAGAAGCAGGGCCCTCAATTCCCAAGAGAAGGATACCAGGGGAGGTGTCTTCTGCCTCCTCAACCTGGGAGGGGCACCCAGTCAATGGAAGGGTGGGGCGGCCTAGGCACCAATTAGAATGTGAAATTGGCTTCTGGTGATGGCGCAGACCACAGAACAGGACTTCCGTGGTGGTCCCGTGGTTAAGAATCCACCGGCCAATGCAGGGAACGTGAGTTTGATCCGGGGTGACGGAAGATCCCACGTGCCGTGAAGCAGCTAAGCCTGTCACCACAACTACTGAAGCACACGTGCTGAGCCTATGCTCTGCAACAAGAGCGTGGCCCCCACTCACCACACCTAGAGAAAGGCCGCGCACAGCAACGGAGACCCAGCACGGCCAAATAAATAAATTAAATTTAAAAAAAAGACCCCAGAACAGCGGGCACAGAGATGAGGATGTTGCCAGAGCTGTGCCTGCCAAACAGGAGGGAGGGAAGGAAGGCAGGAGGGAGAGGGAGCCATCCAAGCCAGGACGGAAAGGGTCTCTGACCTGACTGTTATCTTCCCCATGGAGAAGGATTTTCACAGAAAGGGTTAAACCCCCAACACTAGGAGAGAATTCAGCTTTGGCCCATTTTTAGAAATCTGTCCTCAAGGACCACTTGTGTATATATATGCAGAGAAGATGCCCAAGACTGTCAGTAATGTAAAAATTTGTCAACAAGCCCAATATCCATCAATAAACTTTGGTAAGTCTGTATGGTAAGGTACTGTTCAACTGTCACAAAGAATGAAGTACCTCCTCGTGAACCAGCAAGGTAGAGCTCCAAGGCAGAATGCCATGTAATATACAAAAAGGCAAGTTGCAGAATGCTATATACATATATTCCTTTAAACCAGGTACACACTTGTGTGTGTGTGTGTGTTGTATGTGTGTCTGTAAACCCACAAAATGAAATGGACAGACGTCCATTTCATTTTGTGGGTTTACAGACACACATACAACTGTCCACAGTGATCACACTCAGGGGAAGGATGAGTTTGGGGAAATGAAGGGCGATTTTCACTAATAAAAACTATTATCTGTCTTTAGTAAACAAAGGAAAGCATTGTAAGGCTGTGTTGAAGCTGCTGTGAGGAGCTGTGACACCATCACCGAACCGTGTGAAACGGATTCTGTGCCCAGCCTAGTACTGCACATTTCACGGTATTCCTTGAAGTTAGATGCAACCCTGTGTTCTAAGTATTAGCCAATAAGATGGAAAAAGAAATGCTGAGTGTGACTTCCAAAGAGGTGTTCTTTTAAGGAGGGGTGGTTTCTTGAGCCCTTCCTTCTTCCGATTGGTCGAAATGTGCTTGTGATGGCTGGCCCGCAAGCAGCCATCTTGTACTATGAGGTAGAGGTCATGAGTTAAGTAGGAAAGAGCAGTAAGTGAGCGGCAAAAACAGCCTGAGTTAAGACCACATCCTAGGGCTGGAGGAGACCTGAGACCCCTGCCTGAACCCACATCCAGAGGAAACAGAACCAGAGGGGGCAGGTGACATGTCAGGGGCAGTGACTGAGCCTGCAGAAGCTTTGCCAGAGATCCCCCACCCCCGTCCCACCCACACATATACAGAGCTCATGGTTCTTTCCCCAGAAACCTCCCTCCCCAGAGCTTTAATGCTGCTCCATTCTGTGACTAAGAGACTCCCTCTGGGGCCCAGTCTTAGGGTTGCATGAAGGCCCCCATAGTTGCTTAAGTGACCGGCCTGGGACATACCTCTCAGGACTCGGACTCTGATGAGGACATAGCAGAACCTCTGCCCACCAGTGGGTCTGTCTGTCAGTTTCTCCTACTTGCTTTTTCTCTCTCTCTCTGTCCTGTCTTCTTGTCTGTCCCCATCCATCAGCGCCTCTTTTCACCCCGGTTATTGTCTGTCTAGCCCACCCGCTCTCTGAGCACCCCAGTCTGCTTGTCTGCTCTCTGCCCTCTGCCCTGCCTGTCTCTGCCTCGTTCTCTCTTGTCTATCTCTGTCTCTCTGGTCTCCCTGGCTTTCCCTTTCTGTTTCGCTCCTGCTCCTGTACTGTCTCTCTCTCCATCTCCCTCTCTCTGAGCCTGACTGTGAAGCACACCTCTCTCCTCGACGCTTCGGGCAGTACTTTTCGTTCGGTCACACTGTGTGCTGACTCGGTGCCGCCCCGCCAGCTCCTGCCTCCTCTCTCCCCCTCTACCTGCTCTTTCTGTCCGTGGCCCCCAGGCAGGCTGGATGCCCTCTCAGGGGTTTGAGTCCTTGCAGCCAGTGGGGCAGCTGGGCAACTGGGCACACAGAAAGCAAAGCTCAGTGCTGCGGATGCTGGTGGAGAGGCTAGCAACTGCTCCCTCCTGCGACCCCAGAACTTTATTCCTTCTTAACAAGGCTGGCAGAGGGGGCTATTGGGGTGAGCCCAGGGACCATGGGTGTGACTCTAGCTCACGCTTGGCTGAAGGCCAGAGCCAGAGGGCTTCAGGAATGATCTAAGACCCTCCAATGTTCCATGCTGGAGCCTGGAGCAAAAACCACCAGGGGAAGAGTATGTAAACTGATGGGTTCAGAGGCTTGAGGACTGGATCAGCCACCACTCAGAGAGGAGAGTTTCAAGGTAGCCATGCCCCAATCCTGACCACCACAATCAAAGGAGGGAAGAAACCAGACTTCTAATTTTGCCTGTATCACTCACTGGCCGAGTGACCACAAATAAGGTCCTTTCCAGCCCTGGGCCTCAGTTTTCCCATCTGTGCAATGGACAGAAACAGTGTTTCACTTTGTTAGTCTGAGTCTGTGATTCTATCACCCCATGAATCTCTAGCACTGTGGATTTGAAAGGAGTAGGGTATGGGGCTCAGGTGGTTTCACTGTTTGGGAGGGGAGACTAACTGGAGAGGGGCTGGGGGCTGAAATCCCAGTGTGAAGCAGTGATGATCACATGATCCCTCTGGCCTGGGAATCAGGAAGTCTGAGGTCCAGATCTGTCCCTTCACTCATCCACCTGGTCTCTCTGTGTCTCCATTTTCCCTTCTGTAGAAGGGGATAGTAGTCCCAGCTGCCAGGCCTTGGGAGGACCCAGTGAACTCCTCCTGGTCCCTGCCAGGAAGACTTAGCTCAGAGTGAGGAGGTGAGGGGTGAGGAAGGGGGTAGTTGGCGGTGGGCCTTGGGAGGTGGGGGTCTTCGGGCCCACAGGAGCCATGGGGGCTGTCAGCAGGGGAGCAATTGTGGGAAGCAGGAAGAGGGCTCTCTGGAGTGGGCTAATCACAGCCCGCGGTTCTACCAGACAAAGCCAACAGCCTCCGAATGGCCACTCTTCTGGAGAAGAAAGAACACTTGGCCCCATTAAGGCCTCGCACGCTGGAACTGTGGAAAGCAGCCTGGACGTCAGCCCCGCTGCCTCCTCTCCTCACCCCACACCCCTTGCCCCTTCTTGGCTCCTTCTGTAGGAGTCAGGCTTCTTCCTAGAGTTTAAACCTTTTGAAAAACCACAGGAGGCTGAATCAGGGAGGCAGCTGGGAATAGAGAAAATACTAGGAAGGGAGTCAAGATCTGGTCCTGCTCTACTATCCTGGGCTCAGTTTTTCCATCAGTAAAATGGGGGTACTATCCTGTCCTGACCTGATAAAATTCATGAGGTGTCCAGACTTCCTTGGTGGAACAGAGGCTAGGCTCAGAGAAGCCTGAAAATTAGGAACAGGCCTGCTGCCCTGCCACTTGCCCCCCTCGCTCCTGGCACCAGCCTATCCCCTGAGATAGCAGGATGCATCTCTGAGTCCAAGTGGGGGTCAAAAGCCCAAAATGGTCTTCATTATCACAGATGGGTTCCAGATGAAATGACCAAAAGAACTATTTCCTATTCTTTCATGCACTCATGGGCTTCCCAGGTGGCTCAGTGGTAAAGAATCCCCTTTCCAATGTAGGAGACAATGTAGGATTTGATCCCTGGGTTGGGAAGATCCCCTGGAATAGGAAATGCCAACCCAATCCAGTATTCTTGCCTGGCAAATTCCATGGACAGAGGAGCCTGGCAGGCTACAATCCATGGGGTCGTAAAGAGCCGCATGCACAAGCCAAAGCTGGGTTGGGTCCGTCCTTCAATTCTTCCTTCTTTCCCTCCCTCCCTCCCTTTCCCCTCCACTCTCCCTTCCTACCTTCCTTCCTTTCTTTCTACAAGGCTTTAAGTTATCCCAGTCACCTATCCTTTGCCCAGCCCTGTCCTGGGCACACAGACATGATTCCTGAAAAACCTTCAGTGGAGCATGGGCAAGACATCATTTGAGACAGGAGAGGAATATGCAGTGTGTGGCAACCGGGAGGGGTCAACAACCTGATTCCAGAGGAGAAGGCTATTAGCCAGACTGGAGGGTGAGTAGGGTGACATCAGGGGAGCCTGGGAAGTCTGGGCAGAGAAAGCCCCAGCAAAGACAGGAAGGGGAGACAGGGCAGGCCTGGCCTGGGGCAAGAGTGAGCCCTCCCCAGGACACTACGTGGAATGAAATAAGTCAGCCACCAAAGGACAAGTACCATGTGATTCCACTTACCTGAGGTGCCTAGAGTAATCTCATTCATAGAGATAGAAAGTAGCCTGGTGCTTGCCAGAGGCTAGGGGAAGGGAAGTGGAAAGATGTTGTGTAATGGTGTAGAGTTTCAATTTTACAAGAGGAAGAATGCTCTGGAGCTTGGTTGCACAACAAAGTAAATATCCTTAACACTACTGAACTTGCACACTTAAAAATGGTCAAGATGGTCAGTTTTATCTTATGTATGTGTGCGTGTGTGTGCATGCTGAGTCACTTCAGTCATGTCTGACTCTTTGCAACCCTATGGACTGTAGCCAACCAGGCTCCTCTGTCCATGGGATTCCCCAGGCAAGAATACTGCAGTGGGTTGCCATGCCCTCCTGCAGGGAATATTCCCAACCAAGGGATCAACCCAGGTCTCCTGCAATGCAGGCAGATTCTTTACTGTCTGAGCTACCAGGGAAGCCCTGATATTACATATATTTTATCACAAGTTAAAAACAAAAACAAGAAACAGTCACACATACACACCAAAACATGAGTTTCACCCAGAGACTAAGGAGGGGAGGGGAGGCTAGAAACAGGAGGGGGTGGGGTGTCAAATGCAGAGGGTCCTCAATCTATACTATTGCTGACATAGTCATCTCAGATCCTCTGTGGAAAGTTGGAGGGAGGCAAAGAAGAGAGGAAGGGGAAAGAGGGAAGCACTGAGGAAGGGACTCAGGACAGTCCAAAGCACAGTGGTGTGCCCGGGGCCAGCCTGCAGGAGCGAGGGTCTGGGTGCAGTACACAGAGGTTTGTCCGAGGGCAGAAGAGACTGGTTCCCATCTTGTAACAGCTCTGAGGGTCACTTCAAACATGCAAGAGAAGAGGCTCACTGAACCTCCAAAACTTCAGACCTAGAAGAAGCATACCATAGCTTCTGGACTCGGCTGGTTGGTCAGGCTCAGTTGTGGAGCCAAAGGTTTCTAGGTAACCTCTGCCAGCCAAAATGGCCAGACTGTGGCCTTTCCCAATATGACTTCCAGAGTTTTAGACCACCAGAATTCATCTGGGAAGACTTATCCATCTGACTCCTACCCATTATACAGATTGGTCCACTGATACCCAGAGAGGGAAAGGAATCTGCCCAAGATGACCTGCAAGTTAGGGGACTACATCTCTGGCCTTATGAACCCTCTCTGTCTCAGTTTCTCCTTGGAGGAGCTGAAGAAACTGAATTTTAATCATTGCAGAAGAAGACGACCACATATACCAGGGCCCTTAGCTGGACTGGCCAAACCATCTTTAGAATGTAGGTGTTAGTCTTGTCTGACTCTTTGTGACCCACTGTGGACTATGGTCCACCAGGCTTCTCTGTCCATGCAATTCTTCAGGCAAAAATACTGGAGTGGGTTGCCATTCCCTTCTCCAGGGGATCTTCCCAATCAGGGATCAAACCCAGGTCTCCTGCATTGCAGGCAGATTCCTTACCATCTGAGCCACCAGGAAAGCCCACTTGTAGACTGGTTCTCTTATTTTTTGAGAATGATGCCTTCCAGTCAAGATGACTTCAAATGAATGCTTTTGGATGAAATCTATGCTGTCCATAAATCCATTTGTTAGTCTCAGAACTTTACTTCTAGAGTTTTAAGGTACAGAAGTCCTGAACAGTATGATTGAAATCCATGAGCCAGTCCCAGGACATGTTTAGTAGGGGGAAATGTAGATAGATTTAGAATCTCTAAGTTCAGATCTCAACTCTGCTTCTTACTAGGCACATTATCTGAGATTCTCTCAGCCTCAGATTCTTCATCTGTAAGATGAGGATAATTATATCTATCTCACAGAGCCTGTAGGTGCTCAATGAAGAACCATATAGTGTCTGGTACCCAGTAGCTGCTCAATGAAGAGGAAATGATGGTGATGATACTGGCTAAGGATGAGAATGATGATAGTGGTGCTGATGATGGTTATATTGGTGGTGATGGTAGAGATGGCTCTTACTGAGGAGTGTTCAGAATCCCCCCTCTCCCACTGGTATCAGCAAGACCCAGGGTGAGGAAGGATGGGTTCCAGCTTGACAATTCTTTGGTCAAGAATTGTGGCAAGCTTTGGGCTCTCTATAAAGAGAAGCTGTGCCCCATATTCTATGTTTTGAAGGTTAACAAACTGGTTCTAGAAGCAGGTGTTAAGGGTATGTTCCCAGGGAACAGACACTTCCCTAACTCAAGATCTCCAAGGAATGAATAGGCATGTGGAAACAGGCTTTCCTGGAAATGGGAAGTCCTGATTACCCCATACCCACATGCTCCCCACACAGGGATAAGTACTCCTTAACCCTGACCCTGGTTGAATTTTTCCATAGAACTCATCATCATCTAGCAGACATCACCGTTTACTTATTATCTATATTTAGTGTTTACTTGTATCTGCCCCACATCCCTCCCCGACTAGAAGCTTCAGGACGGCAAGAATCTTTGGCTCACTGCTACAATTTTGATGCTGAAAATAGTGCCTGGCACATAAGACATGCTCAATAAATATTTGCTGAATGAACAAAAGCTAAGTGGGAGGAATCTACTGTTGCCCTTGTTCCCTGGGATAGGCCCAGCTTCCTAACTTGTTACCTGGGTTCTCCACAAACAAACAGAGAAAGGTGGAGTGTGGCCCTGAGTGCCCAGGATGTAGGTTTTTAGACTGGGCCCAGGTAGGGACTGTGGGTGGAACGGGGCTGTGTTGAGCCCAGGGGTCAGTCCCCAACACAGGCAAGGCCTTCTGGGGGCCTGAACCCCAGGTCCCTACACCCCTGCTGAGTCAGAGGCTGAAGACTGAGGCAAAGACACTGGACCTGGAGTTCAAAGTCTTGAATGTGGGGTTTAAGGAGGAGGGCAGGTATGCCCTCCGGCTGTCAACTGCGGACCCCCTGCAGGCCTGCTCGAGGGCTGGGGTGCAGCTGCAGGTGATTGATGGGGACCCCTCCCCACCTACTCTGCCATCACTGATGTTGTTGAGCCAAAAGACCCTGGGCAGAGCCTCACCCTCACCAGGAACAAATTAGCCTTTACTTTTCCTGAAGGCATGAAGTAAAGGTGGTGGCTGGGGAGGAACAGAGACCCTGCAAATCCTACCCAGCCCCTGTCAGGGACTCCAGGGAGCCTCAAGGGAAACAGGAGGGGCAGAGGCAGAGCTCTAGACTGAACCCACAGCTCTGCTGATGTGACTGATGGCAAAGCTGACCCTCTGTGAGCCCCCGCCTCCTTCAGGGTGACCTGGGGACGCTGATGCTGGTCAGAGTCAGATGAGGGAACGAAAGGACAAGTGGGGAATGGCTTTGTGAAACTGGAAGAGCTGAGCACACAGCAGGTCTGGGGCCAGTCCAGACGCTGAGTAGCCGCTGGACTGTGGGCACACAGGGTAGACAGAGAGATGGAGACCTGGGCCCCACTTTCTGGAAGATTCCAGCAATCAGGTAGAAAGGCAGAAATTCCAAATAAAGAATAGTTAAGTGATCTGGAAAGAGGAGAAAATCCATGCCTAGCTTGTGAGGCCATCCAAAGAGGCTTCCTGGAGGAGGAGGAAGTGAGAGAATGGAGAAACTAAGTCCCAGGCTTTCACATGGTCAGAGATCAGGGTCAGGTTGAACTCCTCCCTGGATGGCAGGACCCAGGATCATCTCACAGGCCAGGAGCCCTCAGCTCCCCACATGAGTAAAGGGAGGAGGCCATGGGTGTGGCCTGACAAAGGGTCATCCTCAAGAAACTCCTAGCCAAGCCTAGCTTGGGTTTCCCGGGGGCCCTGCCTGTCATCCTCATCCCCTGGGGGAGGCAGAGAGAGAGATTCCAGAGTCCATCTCTGGGACCCATGTTCCCTACCCAGGTTTCTGCAAGAATGATGGACAGCACGACGCATAACTGCATGTGGAGGTGCTGAGCCTGGGCAGGGCCTCGGGAAGGGTGGCCCAGTGGGTGTACATGGCCATCTTCCCCATCTACCTACAACCAGACCAGCCCCGTATGAATCGCTCCATGCGGGACAGGAATACAAGGACTTGTACCACTACTGCGGCAACCTGGCTCTGCTCCAAGCCAGTGCAGACCCCACGGCCCGCCACTGAGGGGACATGGCTTACAGGGTGGCCTTCCACATGCACCCCGCCCCTCGGCCTCCTGCCACAAGCTGCCATCCTGGTGCCAGCCAGCTGGAACCAATGTCACCACACACAGAGCCCCAGCTGCCCAGGCTGCAGGTAGGTGCCCTGGGTGCCCATCGGGTTCTAGCATCACTGCTCCCCTAGTTAGGAAACCCTGTGTCTCTGATGAGCCTGGCTGCCCCATAGTCCTTCACTGAGCAGAGCGGCAGAACTTGCCTAGGTTGCCTCACTGGGTTCTGAGGAACAAGCAGTCTGAGGGTGGAATGGGGAGTTCCAGTTTGAAGTGGGAGACAGAATGGAGCAAACAAAGGCCACACAGATGAAGGACATCACTGGGTGGGGTTTCTTTGCCCAGTGGGTGAGTGTCCCCAGAGACGCTTCAGTCCTCAAACTCACTCTCACATGTTCTCATCGGGTTTCAAGGGAGGCCTGGAGTGACCAAGAGACAGAAGTCTTTCTTTTCCCTCCCTCAACCCCATCTAGCTTCCACCACAACCAGGCAGGACTCAGCCCTGAACTGGGACCCTGGCAGCCTCAGGCCCAGGTGAGAGGATCTAGCTTTTGTCCAAGCTAAGGAGGAGTCATTCCCCAATGTGGTCGTGTTCTGCAACCAGTGTATCGGGTGGGCCTCACAGCCAGTATAGGTAGAAGCTAGTAGAGCAAGCAGCCCATTTCACAGGTGGAGAAACTGAGGCTCATCCCCCAAGGATGCTTGATTCCATCTAATGCCAGCCACATTTCCTGGGGACTTTAGTGCACAGTAGTGCATGGGATCCAAAGCTGGGTCAAACCCTGGGTTCAAGGTGCCACCTGGCTTGAAGACAGCCTGGCACAATGTGGGGATCCTATGGGCTCAGAAGTTATGTGCTGGGAGGAGAGCTCTGACGAGGGAGTGTGCAGGTCTGAATTTGAAGCCTAGGAAACGCTTTTCAAAAGAGATGTTATTCGAGGTGAATCCTTCATTCATTCAGGCTTCCCTGATAGCTCAGTTGGTAAAGAATCCACCTGCAATGCAGGAGACCCCCGTTCAATTCCTGGGTTGGAAATATCCGCTGGAGAAGGGATAGGCTGCCCACTTTAGTATTCTTGGGCTTCCCTTGTGGTTCAGTTGGTAAAGTATCCGCCTGCAATGCCAGAGACCTGGGTTCGATCCCTGGGTTGGGAAGATTCTCCGGAAAAGGGAAAGGCTACCCACTCCAGTATTCTGGCCTGGAAAACTCCATGGACTATATAGTCCATTGGGGTCACAAAGAGTTGGACACAACTGAGCCACTTTGACTTTGACTTTCATTCATTCATTCATTTATTCCCTCATTGATCCATTCATTCATCCATCAAACATTTGTTAAGTACTGACTCTCTCAGATGCCATGCTAGGTGAGTAAGATTTAGTAATGGTAATTGTGGGCTTTGAGGAGTATATTCCAAGGAGGAGTGACCAGAATAAGCTGACTGAGAAGGAAAGGGTTTGGCTGGCAGAAGAAACGAGCTGAGGTTGAAACCAAAAGTTTACAACAAGAAGTGCCTGGCTCTCCTGCAGGGCCTCCATCCCACGATGCACTGGTCTGAAGTGAAGCCCAGGGTGGTGGGCTCAGTTGGGCTGGGAGATGGCCGATGGGTGGGAGAAAGTGGAAGGAAGAGTGACAAAAGAGCTAGACGGATAGTCAGGTCAGGAGGCAATGGGGAGCCCCCAGAGGGGTTTGTGCAGAAGAAAGACAATCTGATCTGTGGTCTAGCCAGAGTAATCTGGCAGAATGTGCCAGAACAACCGGAAGAATGGACCAGGGACCAACTTCTCCTGTCCAGGTCTCAGTTTGTTACCTGGACTACTTTGGCCTCTGTTTATTTCTTCGTTAGTCAATCAATCAGCAAATACCGTTGATCATCTATTGTATGCCCAGCTCTGAGCTGGGTGCTGAGGGTACTGTGGTGAGCTTGTGAATAAAATAGATAAGGCTTGGATTCCTACATGTTCTAGAATTTGTCACAGGACAAGATAACGCAAGAAGCTCAGAGCTCAGGGAGAAGCAGTCCCGTGCTGTCTAGGTCCCTGCGTGCCCTGACCACCTGATCCAGGGGCCACGTGGACAGTTTCTGTGCAGGCTGCTCCTCTGAATGCCTCTGAGGGAGGGTGGGACTCCCGCAGGGAAGGGGGGCTGGGAGATGGCTGAGCCAGCCGCCGCAGCTCTAATTTCTGTTATTTAATGCCATCATCTCCCTGCCGTTCTCCCTCTTAAAGTGTCAGATGTCTGCTTCTACCAAGACAAGAAAATAGCTTTCAAGGGAGAGGAAAATCACTTCCCTCCTAGGGTAGGGGTCAGCCATCACAACCCTGACAACAGGGCCAGGAAGCCAGTGGGGGGAACAGACAACGGAGAGGCGTCCTCCAGAGGAGAGAAGGGCTGTCTCAGCTCAGGCAAACTCACCCAGCAGTTCAGCATGAGGAAGGGGGATACCTTTCTGGCATTTGGAGGCTCAGAGACACAACTGGTGGGACAGAGCATGACCAGGCACTCAGGGAGGGGCAGGCTTGCCGGCGGTCGTCTGGACCTGTGGGCAGCTCCTTGGGGAAGTGGATCAGGCCTAGAACCACAGGGAGGGAAACTATCCTCTCTCCCCTCCTTGCAGATAGGGAAAATGAAGCCCAGGAGGGAAGGACTTAACCCAGCTCTCTTTGATTCTCAGATGAAGAGGAGGAGAAAGCAATCTAGAGGGGTTGAGGGTGGTGAGAAGAAAAGACAGTGAGCAGTGGGGAAGGAGAGGAGAGGAGAGGAGGGAATTGCATTCTCGAATTCAGCCCAACGTCAGCAATACTCAGTTCAAGGCCAGGAATGGATTTCTAGCCTCCAGATGCTCATGGATAGACCCAAGGCCATTTCCTTCAGGAAGACTTCCGTGCGTTAATTTTGTTCCTCCCAGACTAGCCTCCATCCTGTCTGCATCAGTTATTTCAGTCATTCAGTCTATTCAATTGAGAACGTTATTGTAAACTCACAAGTTGTTTTCCAACTTGTGTGTCAGGTTTTTTTTTTTTTTTTTTTTTAAGCCAGAACTGATGATGGTTATAGATTGAGAGATGGGGTAAGGGTGGAGCAAGGGGCAGAGGGCAGGGGATTAGGAATGCCATGATCAAGAAAGAGTACGGGGCGGGAGGCAAGGCTCACTGTGAAGCTGCAGTGACTGACTTTGAGTCACTTTGCTTCTCAGCCATGGTCCACAGGTTACATAGCCCTAAATGGCCATGCCGGTGCTAGTCACAGATTTCCTGGAGACTCTGCTGGGACAATCCATTCCCCTAAAATAACATCTTTTCTTCAGTCCTCAAGTTACCTCCTCTGTGTGTGGGGAGCTGGGAAAGGGGTGGGGGTAGGAGGTGTGGGGGCTGGTGGTAGGGAGGGCTTACCTCCCTGAGTATTTCCAGTGTGTGCGGCCAGGCCACAGACCCCAGACCCTCGGGGCCTGACCCACGAACTGGGGGACCAGGACGTGCAGGCAGTGGCTGCAGAGGAAAGATTACCGCACACACAGGAGGGAACCAGCTCCAGGCTTCCTGCCAGATGCAAGAGGTGCTCCGGCGGTTTCCTTCCCAGGCAGAGCTCCGCCAGACTCATCCTGTCCCTGACGCTGCCTCCTTCACCTCTTGGCTGGTTTGAGACCATGAGGCTGTACCACCCCAGCACTCCCAAGGCCCTTTCTCTCCAGAGCAAGAGAGAGTTGGTCTGAGCAGAATGAGGGTGGCCTGTCCAGTGCAGGGCAGAGTACGGTACCCAAGGATGAGGAAAGCAGCAAATGTTAAGTCGCTCAGTCGGTGTCTGACTCTTTGCAACTCCGTGGCCTGTAGTCTGCCAGGCTCCTCTGTCCATAGAATTCTCCAGGCAAGAATACTGGAGTGGGCAGCCATTCCCTTCTCCAGGGGATCTTCCCAACCCAGGGATCGAACCTGGATTTCCTGCATTCCAGGCAGATTCTTTACTGTCTGAGCCACCAGGGAAGGGCAGAAGGAGGAGCACGGTGCAGGCCAAATCGGGCTGCTGAGCCCTTGTGGGGGGCTCCTGCTCAACTCCTTTAAGGGCATATGAGGCCTCTTGGGAAATAAGGGTTAGGGGGAAAGGGGTGGAGGGGACGGGGTGGGGGTGGGGAGGGGGCCACCGCAGCTTTGGGTCGGGAGCTGCAGGGCCCTCAGGAGCTGCAGGCCCTCCTCGAACCTCACTCACCTTTCTAAGAGATCCTGAAGGTGTAAGGACAATCTCCTGCGAGCCAGGCAGAGCTATTTAAGAGGGAAACTGCGGCCTGGAAATTCCCAGTGATGAAATTTCTGGAAACATGAACTTGAAAATTCCTTGCTGCGGCTCTGTGAGCCATCCTGGGGGCTCCTGCACGCTAGGCCCTGGAGCTTCCTCCCACGCAGGGGTGGGAGGGAGAATGGGAGCTGGAGGCTGGGGAGGTGGGCTCCCTCCCCTCACATTTACTTCTTGCAAACAATCGCAGTTTTGTTTCAAGGAAATGATTCTGTTCCCGAGGAGCCTTTTAAGTGATGCTTTCAAGGGTCTTTTTTTTTTTTTTTAATTCTTTCCATTTAAAACATTTTTTATTTTTTTTTGCCCTGGAGGGGAAAAAAAAAAGAGAGGAGAAAAAGCTAATAAAGCAATCACCAAATGCTGAGCACCTGGCTCTAAGCCTGCGGATTCTGGTTGTAGCCTTGGCACCAACAGGCTGGGGGGCTTTCATTAAAAAGAAGCGGAGGGGAACGAGCAGTCAGTGGCTCGACCCGCATGCCTGCCGCCGGCTGTCCGTCTGGGCGTCTGTCTCCCTTTGTTCCCGCCTTCCTCCCCTCCCCCGCCCCGTCTCGGATTCTCTCCATCCTCTTTGGCTCGCAGTTCCCGCTGGCTCTCCAGCCCCGAACACTTCCAGCCCCAGGCATCCTTCTGCCTTCGGGCCAGCGCACTCCAGGCCTTCACTCTCTTCCCCTTTCTGCTCCGCTTTTCAGTTTATTCTGCCTTTTATTGCTCGCTATTGCAGAGACCACTGCCCTGGAGACAGGAATAGTTCTAGCAGGGAAAGGCACTCTCGGTGGATTTCATTAACATTCCTGCCCGGTCCGTCTGGGGTGGGGGCGGGGAGCTGGCCCGGCAGGGCCGCTGATGCCTCTTTGCTCCCACCCCTACACCTCAGTGTCAGGCCTTTAGGGTCAGGCGCGGCTGCCCAACTGTACCCAGGCTTGCGGTGGAAGGGGAGGGCCCATAGCCCATTTCACAGGTAGGGAAACCGAGGCTTGGACTGCTACTAACATGGAAAGGGTGAGAACAGGTTAGATCAGGACTGCCAGCCCCCTCCCCAGCTAATGCCCCAGTTCCTCGGTATTGGGGGCCCCATGTCACCCTCCCCTCTCCCTTCCTGTGCTCCATCACGTGACCGAGGCTGTGAGCAGGTCAGCTCCTCCTTGCAAATGAGGCAGTTTTATGGGCTTTGGAAAAACACTCCAATTGTTCCCTCAATTACCCTGAGCGGATTGAATATATTAATCTCTCTCTTAACTGGAGTGAGACTCGGCTGCTGCCCCTCCCCCAGCCACCAGAATCCCTTCACCGCACGTGCCAGGGAGTGACTCCCAATCCCTACTCCCCTGGCCTGGGCACCTGAGCAGGTCAGCCTGGGTCCAGGCAGCATACTTCTGCTGTGCCTAACACACACACACACATGTGCACATGTGCACACTCATATGCACACACTCATAGATGTACACACACGCGCGTGCACACACTCATACACAGACACACGCGGCTGCTTTACATTTCTCTCTCAATTTGTATTTTCTCCTTTGCCGCTATTTGGAAGAATCTTTTCGTTGTGTAAAGTTGATCAAGGGGCCGCGGGGGGCGGGAGGGGAATGTGGGCAGCTCCCCCTTCTGCTCCTGTGACAACTGCCTCCAGCTTAAACACACTGTGCCCCAGGCAGCCGAGCTCCGTTAAAAGCTACCTGAGGTTTCCCTTTGTAGCTCGATTTTCTTTTATTTCTGGGGAACAAAGACTCTGTCAAGGCGTTCCCAGAGAGCGCTGTCACCCATGCAGGGAAGGGTGTAGACCCGTCACCAGTCACCCAGCTGGAGAGGCCAGGCTGGTAGGAGAGGCGAGGCTGGCCCAGGCTGGCCCCAGGGAGGGTAGGGGTGAGGGGCATGGCCAGTCCCCCCTCAGGAAGAGAAAGGCTCTTGGCTATTTGTACTACAATGACCCTGCCAGCTGCCTTCTGTCCCCTCGTGCTCATGGGTGGCACTGAAAGGTTTTCTGCCCATGGGGGTCTCTGAAGGGCCTCAAAAATCCCTGAGTAAGACCTAAAAATATGTTATTTGGGGGGGGGGTCCCATATTTAGGTCCTTGCCCAAGCTGGTCTCTTCTCTCCCCTGGCCGATTTCCATGGCTCTGTATATGCCTCTGGAGTCGGTGCCTGAAGCTCAGAGGAGTGGAGTACAGGAGAGGTTTGGGGTCCAGCCACCTTGCAGTGAGAGGCAGGCATAGTGGGGTCAGGTGGATCTGGGTTCAGGTCAGTCTCTGGCATTTATGTAGTAGCTGAGTGACCCTGTGCAGGTTGTATAACTTCCCTCAGCCTCCATTTTCACATCTGCAAAATGGGGTAGGGCCATTCCTATGCCCTCTATTGCTGGGGAAATTAAATGACCTAGTATATGGTTAGCTTTGCCTGCAGGCAGGGTTTAATAAATGCTGTCCTAGTCACGAGTTGGGATGTCTGGGCAACGCAGATAGGTCTGAAATGGCCTCAGTTTTAGCATCTAAGAAAGAGGGTAGCTCCTTTACGCCTAGCTGGTCTCCCTAGGGGAGGGCATTGGGATCTTGTGAACCCCACTGTTTCTGGGACCCAGGTACCAGGTTTCTGAGTAGAGGAGGCTGGATCAGCCTGGGGTGCTGGTCTGCAAAGAAACTCCATTAGCAGATTGCTGTATCCCAGCACGCCAGATGGCCCTGCTGCCCAGCCCCCATCGCTGCCTTCCCTCACCCCAGCCAGGGGCTGTCGCTGACTCACACCTCCTAGAAGCTGTGTGTGTGTGTGTGTGTGTGTGTGTGTGTGTAAATGTGTGATATATGTGGGGTGAGGAGGAGAAGGAGAGGAAGGGTACCTGGCTCTGATGTCCTCCCAGCCAGCCCAGGCCCACCTGCTGATGGGTTCCAGGGTGGGAGTGAGGGGGCTGTGATTGCCTTCCTCATCTCCAGGAATTACCTTCATGGGAAAGGAGGAAGGAGGGGCTGGAGGGCGCAGTTGTCCTGACCTCTTAAGGTCATCTTCCTCTTCTCTCCTTCACTCACACCCTTGGAAAGTGGAGGCTGCCCCAACAAACACTCTGGAACACAGCCACTCTCACAGACATGCAGATGCACAAGGACATGCACATGTTGAGTATACACGGACCCACCACATTCTGGACATGCAGAGACCCCCCACAGTCCAACATCACAATAATAGACTCACACCAGCTCACTGATGGACGTACTTGGGGCACACCCCCTCCCACACAAACACAGGCCCACACCTCCTTGGGGACCTTCTGGCTTTATCTCAGTAGGAATTCTCCAAGTGCATCCTCTACCAGATGAGAAAAAGGCTTTGGGGACACAACATGTGTGATGTAAGAGATGAAATTAAGACCCTGTGTGAAACAATCTTTAATAACTGTCTTTGATGAAACAGCGGGTTGAGGAGGGCAGGAGAGAAAGAAAGCTGACAGTGCCCAGTTGCCCTGCCCTGGCCCTGGTGAGGGCTTGGCCCGTCAGGAGTCAACCAAGACACCCCAACCTGGATTCTGAGCTGGTACTGCAGAGTCCCTGGGTTAGGGGCAGCTGAGGCCAGGAGGATGAGTTGAGGACATCCTTTCTCCCATGCTTTCTCCCATCCTTGTCCTTGGATCCAATGGTTCAGCCTCCTTTAGCCCACAGTGGTCCTCTGTCCATCCAGCCATCCAGCCATCCAGCCATCCAGCCATTCCCCCACCAGTAAGCAAGGTAGCTGATCTTTCAGCCCTTAGGGAGCTGCTTGAAGCCAGGCTGTCAAGTGCAAAGGGCTCAAAGTCCATTAGAGCATTGCATGGATCTTGGGAGGAGGGCAAGGTAGCCTTGATAATGTTCATTTCCTGGAACAAGAAACTGAGTTGTTAGGAAGTAAACCACTTACCCAAGGCTTCCTACTGACCCAATAGTAAAGTCAGGCTGGAATCCCAGTCTCCACGATATATTTTGTTTTTTTTTCTGATACAGTAATCAGTGCAGAGGTGGGAATGAGTTGCTGTGTTCTTTCCCAGGGAGACTCATTCTTCAGTAGGCTTTCTAGACAACGTGATGGGATCATGGGCAAGCATTTGGAGGAAGAGATTTCTTCCCTGTCGCCCCATATCCTACCACAACCACCCAACACAGATTACTCAGGGTTATGCTGACCCTAACAGCAAGTGCTCATTGTGCTGGATGATTTGGGAGCCAGACTGGGGAGGAGGTTGGGGCGGTCAGTGACTCAGAGTCCCCAGGCAAACTCCCTAGACTGCTGGAGTTGGCTGAGGACACTTAGAAAAAAGTGTTGCATAAATAGCCCCATCACAGAATTAAGCCATTACGCACCCTATCTGAGGAGTGAGAGTGAGTTACAGCCAAGAAGATGCTGTGGATAAACATCAGCTTTGGATTTCCGTATGAATTCATATCCTTGCTCTGCCGTGTATTACGTGTTTCTGATGAAGTCACTTCACTTCTCTGACTCTCTGTTTTCTCCTCTGCAATATGGGGATAACAATGTCTACTTTGCAGTGTAACTATGAAGATTAAATAATATGTTAGCCTGACTGCAGTCCAGGAGTCCTCCCTGGAGGAGAGGGGATTCCAAATAGATTCCAGTTCCAATACAGATAAACTGGAATACACCACTGGAAGGATACAGCCTCGGAGGCAGGAGTGGGCCACACATCAGCACCCCTACTGTCCCTGTAGGGAGGTGCATCAAGTCTCATGCAAGAATTATCTGTTAAACCCTGATTCTGCTCTAGGCCTGGCCTCTCAGAGCTCTCAGGGAGATGAGACCCCCCCACAGAGACCAGAGCAGTCATGGGGATGGGAGGCGAAGCTGCTGGGCCTACCCTGGGTGTGGGGGGAATGTTCTTTAATCTCTGCACTGCCACTTTCCAGCTATGGGAAGCTGCCCCCTCTTTCTACATCTATAAAATGGGAATAATGACGATAGTTCCTGGACAGAATCATTGAATTGAATAAGTAGTAAATTTAATTGGGAGATAGGTTTAACATGAATACACTACCATGTGTAAACTAGTTAGTGGGAAGCTGCTGTATAGCACAGCGGCTCAGCTCAGTACTCTGTGATGACCTAGATGGGTATGGGAGGTCCAAGAGCGAGGGGATATGTGTATATGTCTGTGTATATGTACAGCTGATTCACTTCATTGTATAGCAGAAACTAACACAACGTTGTAAAGCAATTATACTCCAATTTTTAAAATTATGGACAAAAAAAATAAATACACTAAATGCTTAGCAAACTTAAGTGATGATTATTATGCCAAGTGAATGGCAACTTGCCAGATAAGCAGGGGTTGGAGGGCTACATTCTAGGCAGAGGGAACAGCCTCTGCAAAGGCCCAGAGGCTTGAGAGGGTTCTTTTAGGATCTCAGGGAGGTAAGTAGTGGTGGATGGGGACAGCTAAGGGACCAGGCCTTGGGAGCACACATAGGAAGGAGCAAGTTGAGTCAGCCCCACCCTGCACCCCAGCAGCAAGCCTGCCCTTGTCACTGTTGGGAGGTGGTGGAGGCTGGGTAGAGCTGAGACCCTCGGGTGGGGCTAGGGGGTGGATATTATTTTAATCTTCCTCTTAAAGCATAATTGCTTTTTGTCAGTGGGTGTTCTGGGAGGCACCTCCCCACGAGATTGCTTTCCAGGCTCCTCTCCTCCAGGAGACAGGCAGGGCTGGGCCAGCTCTGCGCTACTTTAATACGCTGCAAATGCGATTTCATGGCCGCAAATGAGATTAGGGCCAGAGGCTCTGCTCTCTGGTAGAGACGGTGGGCAGGCGGTGTGGGCCAGGGGCTGGTGCTGAGCATGGAATGAGGTGGAGGGAACCAAGGGATCCAAGCAGTTTAGGCCTGAATAAGCAGTTTCTCGTAACTGGAGCTCCCTGGACTTGCTGGCTCATTCCAGCTGCAGAGCAGCCCCTGAGGCCCTGTCCTGGGAGTGGGGGTGTTCTGGGCTGTCTCCCCCAAACTCTCCACAAGCGCCGCATTAAGGTAGAGGGCTGTGATGAAAAATGCTGGCTCTATAGCCATATGGCTTGAGTCTAAGCCTGGCTCTTCAGCACCTGCTACTGGCTCTGTTTTTTCATCTGCAAAAGGGGTTTACAGTTGTACTGACCTCACAGTACAGCTGTGAGCACTAAGTGAACATATATAAAATGCATAAACAAGTGCCTGGCACACATACCTTGTGAGGTTTGTGCTAAGTCGCTTCAGTTGTATTTGACTCGTTGCGACCCCGTGGGCTATAGCCCACCAGGCTCCTCAGTCCATGGAATTCTCCAGGCAAGAATACTGGAGTGGAGTATCATTTCCTCCTCCAGGGACCTTCCCAACCCAGGGATTGATCTTATGTCTCCTGGACGTGGGTTCTTTACCACTAGTGCCACCTGGGAAGCCTGCTTATGAGGTTCACACTGCAAATATTCATGCTCTAGTAGGGGAAAAGGGCCCTGAGGGCTTGCTCTCTGGAAGAGGGAGGGCTATTTGGGAAGCAGGCATCACTATCCCAGCTGAAGTGGGGGCATCTGGAGAACTGGCAGGGAGGAAGAAAGCATCTATTCTTAACATCTTCCCTCACTCATTCGATGAGCACCCACCTGGCACTCATCCTTTACCAGGCAACAGCCTGGGCCTTGGGGACAGGGCATCACCAGGCACAGTCTCTGCCCTCAGAGACAGAAAAGTCAATAGTGGGTCACGAGCCAGGCCAGGGGGAGGCCCAGGGACTGTGGGTCTGATGCCCCTGGGTGGAGGTGGGGACTATGGGGGGAAGGTGTTGGGGAAGATTTGCTGGAGGTTATTGCATTTGTGTCTTGAAGAAATATCATGAGTTATTCTAGCCGGTAGACAGAGGACAATCCAGCCAGAGCTTAGGTGAAAGGCAGAAGGCTGGAGAGACCAGTGCCCATTCAGGGGACCTCAGGCATGTAGCGTGGCCGGAGCATGGGTGTGAGGCAGGGATTGGCTTCGATGAAGCTGGAGGGACTGGGGTGAGCAGACCGGGAGACTCCTGAGTCAGCACCTCTCCTGAGAGTAATGGGGAAGTGTTTATCAAAGCAGGATGGACATGGTCAGATTTCTGGGTGGAAAGAGTAGGGGTGAGGGAACTGGTTAAGCCTACTGCCACCTCTGCCCACTGCTCTGTCCTGGGTGGACCCTTTGGCAGGGTCCCTCTTCCACTGCCTTCCAACAGAAGGGAATGGCAGGAGGCCTTTCCTGTTTACCCCTTTATTCAGTCTTTTGTTAACAAGTTATTGATTTTTCCCAAGAAAAATGCCCAAAAGCCGCATTGCATCTTTAACAAAGTGATTCACAGTATGATTGGGACCAGGGCTGCCCCAATCAAGAGCTCTGGTTACCAAATGCTGAGAGGACTTCTTCGATGCAGCGATCAATAAATGTGCCCGCTGAGCTCAGGGACGCGGAGTCGGTGTCAGTCAACAAGGAGAACAGCACACCCATAACAATCATTGCGAGTCTCCCATTGCAGAGCTGCGGCTGCAGGGACTCCAGATTGGCACAGATTGGCATAAACATGAGGAAAGCTTGTTTCTGGGCTGTCTGCCATGCGCCAGGTGTCCATTCTCTCACCTGATCCTCACCGCACCCCTACAAGGTAGATTATCCTTGCTGTTTTGCAGATGAGGAAGGG
This sequence comes from Redunca redunca, assembly GCA_006410935.1. Lineage (NCBI taxonomy): Eukaryota > Metazoa > Chordata > Mammalia > Artiodactyla > Bovidae > Redunca > Redunca redunca. The sequence goes on along the minus strand of SJYQ01096326.1, from coordinate 67,259 downwards.
AGGCCCATGGGAGTCCGAAGTGAAGGGAAGTGTCAGTCATTCAGTTGTGTCCAGTTCTATGCAACCCCATGAACTGCACCCCACTAGGCTCCTCCATCCATGGCATTCTCCAGGCAAGAATATTGGATTAGGTAGCCATTCCCTTCTCCAAGGGATCTTCCTGATCCAGGGATCGAAGCCAGGTCTCCTGCATTGCAGGCAGATTCTTTACCATCTGAGCCACCAGGGAAGCCTGATAAGGCAGTCAGAGGACTTGCCCAGGTACTTGCCACGGAGGCAGGGTTAAAGCCTCACCTGGCAGATTTAGCCCATTGGTAGTGTTCTTTGCTGCCCAGTGTGGTGGTGCTGGGCCAGTCTGGTCAGGCCTGAAGGATGGAAACAGGATGCAGGACAGGATTGAGATGGTCAAGTACTCCATGGCAAAATGTGGAGGCACATGCGTTATGCCCAGCAGCCATTGACTGAGCAGATCCAGGTCACCTCTGCACAGTTGAGCACTAGAAGCAGCTCAGAAGGGGAGCCCCCCAGTGCCTCCAGGACCCACCACCAAGTCAGCAGGTGAGCTACAGTGAAGAGGCATAGCTGGAGCTGGGAGCAAGCTCCCATCAGTGACCCCAGGCAGAGCCTCTGGACACTGCGACCCTGACAGACAGCCCTGCCACCCATTTGTGCTAGACAGAAAGGGCTCCTCTGGGCTCCCCAGCTACTGCCCTGGCTGACAGGGGCCTGGCCCACCTTGCCCAGCTAAGCCTCCAGGGTGCTCCACCTCTCTCTCCTTTGACTCTGGTGTCTGCAGATGGCACACTGTCACAGAGCATCTCTCTGGACCCATTCAAAAAGTCGGGTGTTTCCATTTCTGAACTTCACCTGTTTCTTTTTCTAATTTATTTTTTACTGAAGTATAATTGAATTACAATGTTGTGTTAATTACTTTTGTACAACAAAGTGAATCCGTTATCATATATATATATANTGTTGTGTTAATTACTTTTGTACAACAAAGTGAATCTGTTATCATATATATATATATATATATATATATATACACACATACATATATACCCACACATTCTTTTCCATATTCTTTTTTGTTATGGCTTATCACAGGATATTGAATATAATTCCTTGTACTGTACTATATTCTTGCCCGGGAAATCCAGAGGAGCCTAGCAGGCTACAGTCCACGGGGTCTCAAAAGAGTCAGACACAACAGCAACTCAACAACAATTATACAGTAGGACCTTGTTGTCTATCCATTTCATACACACCAGTTTGCACCTGCAGTCCCACACTCCCAGTCCAACTCTCTCCCACCCCTCTGCCGCTTGGCAGCTACCAGTCTGTTCTCTATGTCCCTGATTCTGCTTCAGAGAGATTACAGGCTCATTTGTGTTGTATATTAGATCCCACATATAAGTGATGTCATATGGAATTTGTCTTCCTCATTCTGATTTACTTAGTATGCTCATCTCTAGCTGCATCCATGTTGCTGCAAATGCATTATTTCATTCTTTTTATGGCTGAGCAATATTCCATCATATACATGGGCCACATCTTCTTTATTCATTCACCTGTTGATGGACATTTAGGCTGTTTCCTTGTGAATTTGACCTTCTTCGTGTTGTCCCAGTTTTAGGAGTGAGGGATGGAGTAAGGAAAAAGCAATATGCTTTGGTGGTTATGACCACAGGCTTTGGAGCCAGCAGGTCTGCATCCGAATCCCAACTCTGCTGCTTTGAAGTTTGGACAAGTCCCTTAATTTCGCAGAGCATCTGTTTCCTCGTCTTAAAGTGGAGTAGCAGCAATAACCCCTGGGGACTGTGAGTGTGAGGATGGAATGAGTCAGTGACCAAGTACTGGTCACTGCACCTGGCTCATAGTAAGAGCTCCCTCATTAGCAGGGAGTGAAGGGTGTGAAGGTAGCTGGGTGTGAAGATGTGGAGGTGACGAGGATGGCAGTGATACAGGGTATCAGATGGGTGCTCAGGCCCACAGACAGGGGCTCACACAGCAGGTGCCTCAGTCAGGGGCCTTGTGGGAAAAAGAAGGCATTCAAATTCAGTCATTTGAGGGGAATTGATCAGAGGGGTTGTTTGCAAAGTTGAGGCTGATGTTTAGGAAAAATAAAAGGGATAGTGTAGTCCCCTGGGAGCTAGTCAGAGGACCCCTTAGCCTTAACAGGCAAGAGAGGGAATGTCAGGCCGAGTGGCCCTGGGGAGGGGACCAGCCACCTAAAGAACCAGCCAGGAGGATCTTCCAAGCTCCCTGATGACCCTCCCATATACTCAGCCCAACCAGAACCTGGTGAAATAGTGACGCAGATAGCCTCCTGGGCACAGGGCAGGGTGGAGACGTGGGAGGATGGGAGACCCCCAGCACTGTAGGTGACAGGAGAGGAGACTCAGCTGCATCCTCCAGCCACGCTCACCAGCTCTCCGGTGGGGACTCTCTCAGAAGCCGGCGGCCCAGTCCTTGGGCTGCCTCTTTGGTGTGGGAGGGGCTGAGGGCAGGAATGGGGACAGGCTGGAGGGAACCACAGACCGAGGGGTTCCAGGTGCCGCCAGCAGATCTCTGGCTGCAGTGACTGAAGCTCAAACTCTGCCCACCACCTTAAGGGGCAGGATGTGAACTGGCCCCCAGGCACCCCAGTGGGAGTTGTAATTGAAGCACAAGGCAGAGCCAGTCTCCCCTATCACCCCCAAATCTCTCTAGAAACTTCCAGGTTGAGCTTCAGCTAATGTGAGTTCAGAGCAGCTGTGGATTTACCACTGTAATAAGAGGAGGGGGTCCCTCCTAGAGTCTGCCAGCCTTCAGCCAACAAGTGAGCACCTGCTGTACACGCCACTGGGGCTCAGGGGAAGTGGCATTTGGAGCGCAGAGACCCTCTTAGGGAACTGCCTTGGCTGACAATTGTCAGAAACTCAGGGAGGGGCAGGGACTTGACCTCAGGTTTATTTCCTGTCAGGAGTGAACTCAGCAGTGCAGGTGCAGGCAGGTGTTACCGTGAACAGAGGACTGTACAGAGCAGGAGAGAAGGGGGTCAGGAAGGGCTCCTGGATAACATGTCTTGAGCTGGACCCTGAGGATTTAGGTAGGAGAGGAGGAGAGCTTTCTGGAGAGGGGGCTGCCTTGAGAATGGTGGCTGTGGGAATGGGCTTGGAAGCTGGGAACAGAGTGAGTCGGGGAAGAGAGTCGGTGGGGGGCTGGAATATCTGGGGTGGGCTGAAGGCTCCATTGCTAGGTAAAGATGTGCAGACTGTGCCCTGCAGACATCTTTTTACTTCTCTGGCTCATTTCTTCTGGGGTAGAACCTGCCAAGGCAAAGTTGTTTAGCAAGGAAAAGAGCAAGCATTTTGGGAACACTTAATAGGATCAGCACTAAGGGCTCTGCCTGCATTGTCTCATTCAGTCCTCATTGCTGCCTGATTTCTCCACTGTACAAATAAGAGAGCCGAAGCTCCGAGAGGGTTAGTGTTTGAACCAGGGTCACACAGATATCAGCTGCTATTTGCTATGAAACCCACTAAATTTCCCACTTCATCTATCCCCTCCTTGTCCCGGAAGCCCAGTTCAGCTGCCCAGAAGAAATGGAGATAAAATGTTGGGATGGGGGATGGGGAGTAGTGGTGGTGAAAGAATGGGAGAGATGGAGGGGTAGATGCTTCCTGCTGCCCAGCGAGCCCATCGCCAAGCTAAGGGAGGAAGCAGGACCCCTCCTTCCCCAAGAGCTGGCCTCAGATCCGGAGCAGTGGCTGTGGGCTCCTTAATGGCTGTGTTTAACCCCTGGCTCCATTGAAAGAGGCTGCTCCAAGTGTTCTCTGCTAGGGGGAGGGGGTGGGTAGGGTTACCTATTAGCTGTGAGATCAATCATTACCTGCTTCCCCTCACAATGGAATCTCCCTGAGTCATCAAAGCTTGGGGCTGGTCCCCTGGGGGCAGGGGAGCAGAAGGTCTTCTGGGCACTTGGGAAGGAGTTTCATGTCCTTTGGCAGGGGGAGGCCAAGTTCCCTTTACTGGGAAAGGGGGATGAGGCAGGTAGAACAGCTGGGGGTGGGGAAGGTGGAGTATCGGGGGAAGGGGCTTCATAGTGCTGTGATGTAGGAAAGCTATGTCCAGTCCCCTGGCTGGTGGCCGTCTCCCTGGTGAGGAGTAAGCAGTTCTGGGGGGCAAGGCTAGTGAAATACAGGAGTGAGTGTCCCAGAGGCCCTTGGTCCAGGGAGCCGGGCAGCCCGTGAGGTGGTGGGAAGGCCCTCTTTCCGGCGTTGCTGAGTGTGCAGGGATCACTAGCACTCTGGAGCCAGACCGCCTGGAACCAGCCCTCAATTGCATTATCTTCTTCCCAGGCAGGAAGGTCACCGGGCTGGGAGCTGCAGAGACAGATAGTTCAAAGGCTAGAAGGGCAGCCGGGTGAGAGCCCGGGGGTCACTGGGAGGAGAGGCAGGGCAGGGCAGGGGCCACAGCAGGGCAGGCAGAGCAGTTAGGGTGCAGAATTTAAGGAGGCACCGTGTCAGGGACACTCACATAGCCCTGAGAGCCAGCGCCTCTTAAATGTTTGCTCCCTGAGAGCCCTCCTGGAGGGCCCTGGACTGAGCCACGAGTGGCCACTGGAGTAGCGCTGGTCCCCAGCCCCCACCACAACTTGCTGCCCAAGCTTTGGGACTGATAGAAGGGGGAGACACCCTAGGAAGACTGGGGAACCATCCCCGGAGGCCTTCTCCATGCATACTAGGTTGTGACAGTCGGCCCAGCCTGGGAAGGGAGAAAACTGGGAGTGGAACTCACAACCTCCATCCCCAGCCACCTGAGTGACCTTGGCTGGTGACCTTTCAGTTCTGATTAAAGGTGAGTTCCCAGCTTTTCTGTTCTAAACGAGGGAGAAGCACATCCTCTCTTCGTGGATCACAGCCTTGTTGTGGCGAAGGGGATTGCATAACTCGATGAAGCTATGAGCCATGCCGTTTAGGGCCACCCAAGATGGACGGGTCATAGTGGGGAGCTCTGACAAAACGTGGTCTACTGGAGGAGGGAATGGCAAAACATCCCATATACTTGCCAGGAGAACCCCATGAGGAGTATGAAAAGGCAAAAAGATATGACACCAGGAGACGAACCCCCCAGGTCGGAAGGTATCCAGTATGCTACTGGGGAAGAATGGGTGGCAATTACTAATAGCTCCAGAAAGAATGAAGCAGCCAAAGTGGGGAAAACTCTCAGTTCTGGATGTGTCTGGTGATGAAAGTAAAATCCAATGCTGTAAAGAACAATATTGCATAGGAACACGAAATGTTAGTTCTGTGAACCAAGGTGAATGGGACATGGTCAGGCAGGAGATGGCAAGACTGAACGCCAACATCTTAGGAATTGATATCTTAGGAAATGGACAGGAATCGGTGAATTTAATTCAGATAACAAGATTGCCAGGAGAAATATCAATAACCTCAGATATGCAGATGACACCACCCTTACGGCAGAAAGTGAAGAGGAACTAAAGAGCCTCTTGATGAAAGTGAAAGAGAAGAGTGAAAAAGTTGGCTTAAAGCTCAATATTCAGAGAACTAAGATCATGGCATCCAGTCCCATCACTTTGTGGCAAATAGATGGAAACAGTGGCTGACTTTATTTTCCTGGGCTCCAAAATCACAGCAGATGGTGATTGCAGCCATGAAATTAAAAGACGCTTACTCCTTGGAAGGAAAGTTATGACCAACCTAGACAGCATATTAAAAAGCAGAGACACTACTTTGTCAACAAAGGTCCGTCAGGTCAAGGCTATAGTTTTTCCAGTGGTCATGTATGGATGTGAGAATTGGGACTATAAAGAAAGCTGAGCACCAAAGAATTGGATGCTTTTGAACTGTGGTGTTGGAGAAGACTCTTGAGAGTCCCTTGGACTGCAAGGAGATCCAACCAGTCCATCCTAAAGGAGACCAGTCCTGGGTGTTCATTGGAAGGACTGATATTGAAGCTGAAACTCTAATACTTTGGCCACCTGATGCAAAGAGCTGACTCATTGGAAAAGACCCTGATGCTGAGAAAGATTGAAGGCAGGAGGAGAAGGGGATGACAGAGTATGAGATGGTTGGATGGCATCACCGACTCGATGGACATGGGTTTGGGGGGACTCCAGGAGTTGGTGATGGACAGGGAGGCCTGGCGTGCTACAGTTCTTTGGGCTTGCAGTCGACTGAGTGACTGAACTGAACTGAACCATTATATCTACTAGTATGGGCAAGAATCCCTTAGAAGAAATGGAGTAGCCCTCATAGTCAATAGAAGAGTCTGAAATGCACTACTTGAGTGCAACCTCAAAAATGACAGAAGGGTCTTGATTCATTTCCAAGGCAAACCATTCAACTTCCAAGTCTGTGCCCCAACCACTAATGCTGAATAAGCTGAAGTTGACCGATTCTATGAAGACCTATAAGACCTTCTGGAACTAACACGCACACACACACACAAATGTCCTTTTCATCATAAGGGATTGGAATGCAAAAGTAGGAAGTCAAGGGATACTTGGAATAACATGGAAGTTTGGCCTTGGAGTACAAAATTAAGCAGGGCAAAGGCTAACAGAGTTTTGTTAAGAGAACACATTAGTCGTAGCAAACACGCTTTTCTAACAACACAAAGAGCTGGCTTTACATACACATGGACATCACCAGATGATCATTACTGAAATCAGATTGGTTATATTCTTTGCAGCCAAAGATGGTGAAGCTCTGTACAGTCAGCAAAAAACAAGACTGGGAGCTGACTGTGGCTCAAATCAAGAGCTCATTATTGCAGAATTCAGGTTTAAATTGAAGAAAGTAGAGAAAACCACTAAAGCCACTCAGGTATGACCTAAATCAAATCCTTTATGATTACATTAGTGGAGGTGATGAATAGATTAAGGGATATCTGGTAGACAGATTGCCTGAAGAACTATGGATGGAGATTCATAACACTGTACAGGAGAAGGTGATCAAAACCATCCCAAAGAAAAAGGAAGGCAAAGTGACTGTCTGAGGAGAGCTTACAAATAACTGAGGAGAGAAGAGAAGTGGAAGGCAAGGGAGCAAAGGAAAGATACACCCAAGTGAACGCGGAGTTCTAGAGACTAGCAAAGAGATAAGGATGCCTTCTTAAATGAACAATGTAAAGAAATAGAGGAAAACAATAGAATGATAAAGACTAGAGAGCTCTTCAAGAAAATTGGAGATATCAAGAGAATATTTCCTGCAAGGATGAGCACAGTAAAGGGCAGAAATTGTAAGGACCTAACAGAAGCAGAAGAGATTAAGAAGAGGTGGTAAGAATACACAGAAGAAATATACAAGAAAGGTCTTAATGACCCGGATAGCCATGATAGTGTGGTCACTCACCGAGAGCAGGACATTCTGGAGAGTGAAGTCAAGGTGGCCTTAGGCAGCACTACTATGAACAGAGCCAGAGCTAGTGGAGGTGACAGAACTCCAGCTGAGCTATTTAAAATCATAAAAGATGATAATGTTAAAATGCTGCAGTCAATATATCAGCAAATTTGGAAAACTCCGCCATGGCCACAGGACTAGAAAAGCTCAGTTTTCATTCCAATCTCAAAGAATGACAATGCTAAATAATGTTCAAATTACTGTACAGTTGCCCTCATTTCACATGCTAGCAAAGTGATGCTCAAAATCCTTCAGGCTAAGTAAGCTTCAGCAGTATGTGAACCAAGAACTTCCAGGTGTACATGCTGATTTAGAAAAGGCAGAGGAACCAGAGATCAAATTGCCAACAGTAATTGGGTCATGAAGAAAACAAGAGAGTCCCAGAAAAACATCTACTTCTGTTTCATTGACTATGTGAAAGCTTTTCACTCTGTGGATCACAACAAACTGTGGGAAATTCTTAGAGAACTGGGAATACCTGACCACTTGACCTGTCTCCTGAGAAACCTGTATGCAGGTCAAGAAGCAACAGATACTGGACATGGAACAACTGACTAGTTTAAAATTGGGAAAAGAGTACAAGATTGTTTATTGTCACCCTGCTTATTTAACTTATATGCGGAGTACATCATGTGAAATGCTGGGCTGGATGAAGCACAAGCTGGAATCAAGATTGCTGAGAGAAATATCAACAACAGATATGCAGATGATACCACTCTAATGGCAGAAGGTGAAAAGGAACTAAAGAGCCTCTTGATGAGGGTGAAAGAGGAGAGTGAAAAAGTTGGCTTGAAACTCAACATGAAAAAACTAAGATCATGGCATCAGGTTCCATCACTTTATGGTGAAGAGATAGGGAAAAAGTGGAAGTAGTGACAGATTTTATTTTCTTGGACTCCAAAAATCACTGCAGATGGTGACTGCAGTCACGAAATTAAAAGATGCTTGCTCCTTGAAAGGAAAGTTGTGACAAACCAGGAAAAGCATATTAAAAAGCAGAGACACCACCAACAATGGTCCATATAGTCAAAGCTATGGTTTTTCCAGTAGTCATGTACAGATGTGAGAGTTGGACCACAAAGAAGTTTAAGTGCCAAGAAGTGATCCTTTCAAGCTGTGGTGCTTGAGAAGACTCTTGAGAGTCCCTTGGACTAGAAGGAGATGAACCCAGTCAATCCTAAAGGAAACCAACCCTGAATATCCATTGGAAGGACTGTCGCCAAAGCTGAAACACCAGTACTTTGGCCACCTGATGAGAAGAGCTGACTCACTGGAAAAGACTCTAATTCTGGGAAGGGGCTTCCCTTGTAGCTCAGTCGGTAAAGAGTCTGCCTGCGGTGCAGGAGACCCAGGTTCGATCCCTGGGTTGAGATGATCCCCTGGAGAAGGAAATGGCGACCCACTCCAGTATCCTTGCCTGGAAAAATCTCATGGACAGAGGAGCCTGGAGGGCTGCAGTCCATGGGGTGGCAAAGAGTTGGGCACAACTGAGTAACTAACACTTATCTTGGGAAAGGCTGAAGGCAAAAGGAGAAGGGGGCAGCAGAGGGTGAGATGGTTAGGTAATAACATCACTGATTCAGTGGACATTAATTTGTGCAAATGTCAGGGGACAATAGAGGACAGAGGAGCCTGGCTTACTGCAGTCCTTGGGGCCACAGAGTCCGACTCAACTTAGCACCTGAACACCACCAACATCCTCCCAGCCCACCCCACCCACCCTCTCTGGAGTAAGGAATGGGAGGTAGGCTAGGAGGCCTCCGTAAAATATGGCTCCTGCCTCTTGATGCCAGGGTGGGCCTGCCTTTGGCCCTCAAACCAAGGAAAATGGGAAGAACCCTCCGTACAGTGTCTAAAGCAGCTGGCAGAAGAATGAGGCAGGCCACAGGAGTCTTCCAGACATCACTCAACTCCACCCAGTGCCCGTATCTCACCTTTGCTAGCCGAGGATTCCTGGTCATCCTTTGAGGCCAGTTCAGACCTTGCCTCCCCATGGAGCAGACCCCACCTCAGGCCAAGGGCCAGTCGCTCCTCATTCTGCCATCTCATGGTGGCAGGACCATGCCTGACATGTGGTAAGTGCTTGATAAAAAGAGTTATTATTTCTGTAACCGTTTCTTGTGGAGTTCAGAGTTGGGTTAGTCATAACCTTTGGTTCATACTCTAGAACCATTGTTGACCTGTACATGCCCTCTTTAGTCATTTGTTTTCAAGAATATAATGAACACTCATGAACTGGCCACCCATTCTAAGAGACAAGGTTACAATAACACATCCACCTATTTCCCATTCTCTCCCCCATCTTCCCACCCACCCTCCAAGAGGAAACCATTCTCCTGAACTTTGTGTTTATTATTATTAAACAAACAAAAGACCATAGGCATCCACAGAGGCAGGATGGCTGCAGATTCACTAACAGAAATAGCTGTTTTCCCAATTGAGTTGCAACTTCCTCGCCGGCAGCGGCGGGGTTTCCTCCTTTCCTGCAGAGCAGCCAGCATGTGGCTGGGTACACAGGACCATCGGTGAATCTTGGTTGGTGGGCTGTTTGGGGTCCCAAGGGCAGGAAGGATGAGGACTGAAAGCTGGAGAGCAGCTCCAGGAATAGGGGGAAGGGCTTCTGATTGCCCTGCACTGGGGTCTGTGTGACTTCTGCCTGCCCTGTGAGGTCACAGTATTGCCCAGGTGACCCAGCTGGGTGGGAAAGCCCACTGCTTTTCCAGGTCTGAACAGAGAGAGGGCCACTCTTGTCTTTACCTTCTGTGGGTGCCAAGAGCCAATTGCCCAGCTGCTGACCCTGCCCAGCTGGCCAAGACCCAGAGTCCCCACAGCACCTCTGCTTATAGAATGTCTCCCTGTTGAGAAAGCCCCAGACCCTGGCCCTCCCCATTCCCCTGCCCAGGTCCCAGAGCCTGTGTCTAGCACCCCTGAGACCACCTTGATGTTCCATATTGTTAGCCAGCCACAAGACTCCAAGGCACCCAGGCCAGCTGTCTGGGCAGGATCAATCATCCAACGATACCAAGTACTGGTCCCCAAGATTGTTAAATAAGGCCAAACACTCCTGCCCCCAAGAGGATGGTATGGTGAAAGAGAAAGGTGAGACCTGAGGGTATGGTCTGTGCTCCGGCATGAACTCATCTCTCCTAGAGTTCTGTTTCGTTTGCTCCTGAATCACAACAGAAGCTTCCTTTCTCTGGACGTCGGTTTTCATAACTGTGAAATGGGGATAGAAGTGACTTTGGTGGCTTTTCCAGGTGAGGTTCCTAGTCTCCTCGCACACGTGGGATCCGAAACGAGGTGCACTTACAGGTGTTATCAACGCAATCTGGTGATTTTTGCCAGAGAGAAGCACAGCTTGAAATGAGTATGTCACCTCCCCTCCGCAGACACACACACAGTCTAGAAAGGAGTCTCTGCTTTCTTGTTGCTGGGGGTCACAGAGGCTCAGAGAGATTTCCAGGCTGCTGCCTTGGCAGTGCACGTGCCCCACTGCTCCACAGCCTCCCAGCCCTGACAAAGCCCTCTCCCTCGGCCCCAAATGCTCCAGTGCCTAGAGAGAAGGGATTTTTGTCTGTTTCAGTCACTACAGTGACTGATATATAGTAGGTACATAGTGACTCTGACAGAGGAGCACGACCCTTACCATGCTCACTGGCAAGCCCACGCCCTTCACTGTGTCACTTAGCAAAAGCACACAGGTACTTGCTAACTCAGGAGCACTTTCTGTAGTTACACTCTTAGGTCAAATAAACCAGATGGCTAAGGGTACCCCGACCCCAGTGTGGTTTCTACTTTATTACCCTTGACTTTGGTGTCTCTGGTTCCTGCTGTTCTCTACCCCCAGCTGGTTCCTCCTCTTGGCTCCACCCTCCCCCTTTGAGCCTCCTCCTGGAATGTCACCACCACTTGGGGGCCAGGAACCCAACTGGACTGACCTGGGTGGCCCTGAACTGCCAGCTGTTTCCTGAAGTTCATTTCCACCTGCCACTCCAACTGGATTTGGGGATCTTGGGAACCCTGAGAAGAAGCCAGATGTGTTTTATTTGGTTCACAGCTTTGGGAAACGTTTTTGATAGTTGGCTAGAACCCCCTATAAGGAGGTCTGCAGCATACATAATCACATGTCACATACTAATAATACATATCAGTATTTCTTTGTGAATCCTCCATTCATGTTTTTTCTGATATGGTAATGTTTATAGATTTCAGCATTCTTTGTGCATCAGGGATATCATCCTTTTATATATACTGCGGATATTACCTCCAGTTTGTCTTCTTTCTTTTTTGTATTGTGAATTTTGCACCATTATAGAAGATGATATGGATTTTTTAAATTTATTTTATTCTTTGGCTGCACTGGGTCTTCACTGCTGAGCACAGCTTTCTCCAGTTTCAGGGAGCGGGTGCTCCTCTCTAGTTGGGGTGAGCCGGCTTCTCACTGCGGTGGCTTATTTTGTTGCAGAGCAAGCAAGGGCAATAAGGCCTCAGGTTTCTTAGTTGTAGAACATGGGCTTAGGCATGTGTGTGATCTTCTGGGACCAGGGATCGAACCTATGTCCCCTGCACTGGCAGGCAGATTCTTAACCACTGGACGACAGGGACGTCCTGTGGTGTGGATTTTTAATATAATCAATCTATCAGTCCCTTTCTTTATGACTGTTGGCTTCTGTGTCCTTTTGAAAAACCTCTCCTGCTCCAAGCGCCACAGCGCCTTCTGTTAGTACTGTTTGCTGGTACTGGCTCCTCAGGTTATGAGCCTGCATGAATATACACATTGTGGTTCAGAGAAATCATGTCACCTCCAAAGAACAGCTGGTGAGAGCAGAGTAGAGACAGAGGATGTGGAGGTGGATAGATCCTGGTTGCATTTCCGGCTCTGTGCCTATGAGCTAAGCTGTGCGCTTCAGTGAAAGGTCTTTTGTGTCCCTGAGCTTGCCTCCTCTCCTATTAAAAGGGCCTCACCATGACCATCATAACTCCCAGGCAAGTTTAAATACTGAAATGAGAAGGAACACGAGGGGCATTTTTAACTCCAAGCCCTTGTGATGCAGCTGGAGGAACAGGGGCCCCTGGAGTGAATCAGCCCAAACGAGACTGATCGGGGCATTTCTCCCATCCCTCCCAGCCCAGCATCCCCTCCTCTTGACCCAGTCAGAGCCTCTCCAGTGGCATGGCTTTCAGATCCAGGGATACCCTGGAGGGTGGAACTTGCCTTCCTTGCTTCCCATGGCCTCCCAGATTGCTGGAGCAGAGGACTGGCCAGGGGAGGCTGGAAATCTGTCTCCTTCCACCTCCCTCCCCACCAGAACCAATTTAAGTGCCTGCCACACAGACCATTAACCGCTTCACTGCTGGTGCAATCTTCCTACCCCAACTTGTCCCCTCCCTCCACCACACACATCCCCAAATGCCCTGAGTGATGGGCAGTCACAGGTCCCTCAGGACATCTGCTGGCTAATCCTGGCTTACTGAGGGCATGACAGACTGTCTGGAGGGTGAGACACTGGAATTAGCAACTTCTGAGCCTGCCCGCATGCCAGAGCCCAGTGGTGGAGCAGAGAGAGCTGTGCTTTGGCATCAAGCAGGCTTGGGTTCTCATAACCCAGCCCTGCCAGTACAGGCTGAGTGGCCTTGGATGCTAGTGGTAAAGAACCCACCTGCCAATGCAGGAGGCATAAGAGATAGAGGTTCAATCCCTGGGTCAGGAAGATCCCCTGGAGGAGGGCATGGCAACCCACTCCAGGATTCTTGCCTAGAGAATCCCATGGACGGAGGAGCCTGGTAGGCTATAGTCCATACGGTTGCAAAGAGTCAGATACACTGAAGCAATTTAGCATGCATGCAAACCAGCCAAACCTCTGCCTAGAAATCCTGCCTGCTGATTTCTGCACCTTGGCAGTGTTGGGTGAGTTAACAGAGCAAGCCAATGGTGAGTGTGTATCCAGCTCTGCCCCCTGGCCTATAGGAAGTGTCTTCAGGGGACGTGAATTCCCTCCCCAGGGCTCAGCTCATCCTCACAGATGGGTTTGTCAGACCTGAGACTTAGTTTCATCATCAGTTCACTTCCCCACATGGAACCCGGCATGTGGACATATCCTACTCCCTGATAAACTCTCCAGTGTAGGCCTGGGAAGGGCAGGAGGTGGGGAAGGCCTTGATCCCGATACAGGTACGCATCTGAGGAAAGAGGGGAAGGCAGAAAGGTTGGCCCACTGTGCCTCCTCCAGGTCCTGCTTGATGCCAGGCCTTGGGCCAGCCCGCCCAGTGGGCACATGCCCGAAAGTGAAGCATGAGCAGTTCTTGCCAACCCCCCTGCAAGCTTTATTTCCTGGATGGCTGTCCAGAGGAGAGGCACCTAAGATGCAGAGGACATAGAGAGGCACCACGCACGGCCTGGTCTGCAAAATGCCTGGCCGGACTTGGGGTTGCCGGGAAGTCAGTGAGAGCCTCTGGGCAACTGCCATGCTGCTGGGCACTCACTTCCAGGGACCTCAGGAGCTCATGACAGCCACGAGGGCGCTAGAGCTACCAACCCAGGCAGTTCCTGGGAACCTGGGAGTGAGAGGGACATTAGTCACCTCTCCTGACCTCACCGCAGGAACCTTAGGCCAAATCATTGGGAGAACTGAATTACCAATGGTTCCGGACATCCCCATTGACCGGGTGGGAAAATTAAGGCTCAGAGGGGTTTTCCAAAGAGCTGGGCACATGGATGGGTTGAAACCTAGGTCTCTTGATCCCTGGGCTGCTTGTCTTGCTCCTGGATCACCACACCAGGTCAAGCCTGCTGGGGAGTGAGTGGGTTACGGGGCATGCAGTGAGGATGGAATGCTGACCTATGAACCTGGGGGTGGCTCTGCAGCCATTTCTCCTTCTTTCCCCCTCCACCTGGCAGGAGTCCTTCTGAGTACAATCTCCCTCCTCCTCCCGCCCTGGCCTGGCAGAGGAATAGGGGAGGAACCTCTGCAGATGGTGATGGCTCCTGCTGGGTCCCGGGTTTGGGGGAGGGGCTCCTCAGAGGAAAGGAAGGAGAGTCTCTGTAGGGCGGGCCCTTCTGGGCTGGGGGAAGGGCATGGAAGTGATGCTCTCACCTCCCAGTTAGCCATCTTGTTAGGCAAGGACCACAGCCTGTACCAGGAAGGCCTCTCTGATAAAGAGTCAGATACACAGGAAGGGAGAGAACAAGCCGCAGAAATGGATTTGTAGGGAAGAGCAGTCCAGACAAAAGGGACAGCCAGAGCCAAGCCTGGGAGGCAAAAGCCAGCTTGGAGGGCGTGAGAGATCACTAGAAGGCCAGCATGGCTAAAGCGAGTGGGCAAGGGGCTCGGGGGTGAGACAAGGTCGGTTTCCTGGACCAGAGTGTGCAGTCCTTACAGGCCACGGTGCAGCTGTGTGGGAAACAAGGAGCTACTGCACGAGCTTGAGCAGAGAAGTGGTGTCTGCTTGAAACTGGCAGAGGATCGCTCTGGCTGTTTGTGAGAGGGGGCGGGGTGGCAGGAGGGCCAGAAGGAACAGGAAAGTGATGAGGAGGCGAGTGCAGGAATCCCATGTCTCAAACCCAAGTGGAGATGGTGTGAAGGGATTCAATTCTAGATGCGGTTTGAAGGTAGAGCTGGCGGGACATGCTGATGGATTGGAGTGGCACTAGTTGCTGCATGAAATCACATCCATAAAAGCCCTTCCCTTTCTCTCTGCCTGGAGACTTCCCACAGCCAGAAGCAAATGTGCCTAAGACCCCCAGGCTCAAAGGGAGGGCAGTGTCTGGAGAACCTGGACCCTCACAGAGGAAGCAGGAAAGTGTCAGACAGGCTGGTCCAAGCACTCATTGTCACGTTAGGGAAACCGATTCTCAGAGCACACGTGGCTTTGTTTCCCGCCGTAATGAGAGGCAGAGTTGGTTTAAACCCAGCCTTTCCAGCACTCGGTGCTCATCAGGACAGAGGGAGCCAGGGGACCCAGCCTGCCTAGGCTGCCATCTGCACAAATCCTGCCTAGGACACGTCCTTGCTTTTCTGTGAGTCAGTGTCTCACATCATTCTTGGTCTTCGTGGACATTTCCCCCTTAGAGGGCTCCTCCTCCCCTGCCATGGCCTGCCTTGGAATGCAGATCTGATAGTTCAAGTTTCCCATATAAGACGGTCAGCCCCCAGTTCCCTCCGTATCCCCCCAGGACCCCTTCTCCAACCTGAGAGGGTCCACTGCCTCTCCCCCAGGACCAGGGGGGCCTCTCACATCAACTAGTGCTTATGAATTAGTGGGAGGGACATAAGGTAGTGGTGGGGGGCACCTCTCGCCAGATGAGGTTTAATCTAGGTCAACTGTGTCAACCCCAGACCCCAAGAGGGCCAGGCTGTCAGTGCCAAGAAACTGATGAGGACTGGACACCCCAACTACAGCAGCCCGAGTGATGAACATCCCAACTACAGCAACCTCGTACCCTGATTCTGCCACCCTCCGTGGACCCCCCACTGCCTCCAGAGTCAGACTGAGCCTGCCCTGGGCCTCGGGAAGTTCCCTCCCGTTCCCACTTTGCCCTCTTTGCCCTCATCTCAGGGTTCTGCTCTCTGCTTGTGAGTCCACAAAATGCTGAGCTGTTGAGCCTCTGCACGTGTGAGCCCCTGCTTGGGGCAACCAGCCTAGAGACCCCATGTGCAGGCAGGCCCTTCTCCTCCATGGTCCATGGGGTTTTCTGGATACAAGATGGATGAGGCACCTGGAAAAGGCACATTCGTTCATCTCCATTTAGTGCTTTGGGTGACTTCATGGATGTGGATAAGCCTTTGTAATCTAGAAAGTGCTGGACCTCCCTGGTGGTCCAGTGGTTGGGACTCTGAGCTCCCAATGCAGGGGGCACAGGTTTGATCCTGGTCAGAGAACTAGATCTCGCATGCTGCAATTGAGACCTGGCACAGCTGAATAAATAAATATTCTAAAAAAATATAAAGTGCTATGCACAGGTGGGACCTGGGGTGACAGGATGGACTAGGGTGAAGTTACAGGAGAGAGCAAAGAGGGCCAATCGCCAGAATCTCAAAAGCAGGCAGGATTTTGAAATTACAGACATGGGTGCCAGTAAAAACAAAGGCTTAGAGGTGGGACTGGCTGGACTTGAAAGGTGAAGTGGCTTGTCTCATTCTATAGAAAGTGCTGGATCAGGACTGGGGGAGGCAAGAGGGAGGTAGAGATGTGGAGGGTGGGACAGAGGTACAGAGAAAAAGGGGTCAAAGTTGACTGCCCCTGTAGTTGCAGACTGGGTATGGGGATAACAGAGGGAAGCAGCTATTTGGACAAGAGGCAATAAAGGGAGGTGGCCACCCTGGAAAAGGCCACTCAGCCCCGGCTTTCTCCACAGGTCACTGAGGGCCGAGAAGACCCCATGAATACCTCCCAGAAGGTGGACTCTGTCATCAGCCACCTGACTCCCCCTCATAAGGAGGCCATTGCGGTCACTCTCCATGGGGCCACCAACCTTCCCGCCTGCAAGGATGGCTCTGCACCATGGCCCTACGTGGTAGTATAAATAGCTAGCTGGTTGAGAGCAGGGTCAGGGATGGTGTGCAGGCTGGAGCAGAAACCAGCGTGTGGATATTTGGGATATGAGTACCCAAAAGTTCAGGGCTGGGACTGTGACACCCAGAGAGGAAAGAAGGCCAAGTGTGAATTACCCAGGGACTGTGGACTCTGCAGAGGCGAGGTCTCACATCTTCCCTGCTGTGTGGGAAGCTGCTCACCATGGCTGGGGAGGAGGGAAGAGCCACTCCTTGATCTCACAACCACCAGGGTTTGGCCACAAATCGACCTCAGCAAGGCAGGGCCCCCAGATGCAGAGACCTGGGCTGGACTCAGTGGGAGGTGATGGTCAAAGGAAGGAGAAAGCCTAAGGCCTACCTCTCCCAGCCTCTGAGTGCTCCATCTTACCATGCTCAGTCCTGGGGTAAAGGCCCCATGACCATCCTCCTCCTTGGTCCCCATCACTTCTTTGCATACGTGTATGGTGCTCAGTTATGTTTGACTCTTTGCAACCTCTTGATCCTATGGACTATAGCCTACCAAACTCCTCTGTCAATGGCATTCTCCAGGCAAGAATACTGGAGTGGGTTGCCATTTCTTACTCCAGGGGATCTTCCTGACTCAGGGATCGAAGCTGTCTCTTGTGATTCCTGAATTGGCAGGCAGATTCTTCACCACCAGCGCCACCTTCTTCAGTCATTTCTATTATGGGGCTTCCCTGGTTCCTTCTGATCCCTTAATGCATACTCCCTCCCCTCCAACCAGCTGGAGTCAGGAAGCATGCTTCTTGCAGCCTGGTATCCGAGAGTGAGACCTGGTATGTCATGTACACCGCATGCTTCCTGGACCTCACTTCTGCTGGAAGGGCATCAAAGGGCGACAGAGTCTCCATCCAACCAAACTTCTATATGGATGGGGGGAGGGTAACATCTGCTCAGTCTTGAATATAAAGCATGTGCAGTAACCCCTCCATGAACTTGCTATCCCTTAGCCCCTCTGCAGACAATGGGAGCCCTGAGGCTTCCCCACCAGGCTACCTACACCTCCCCTCTTGCAGGCTTTGCCCACCTTTCCTTTGGAGGAGTGCCTACCCCAGCTGAAATTCACCTTCAGAGCTTGGTTTGTGCGCCTCCCCCTCGGGGCACCCAGCCCAGCTGAGCTGTCCCTGCTTTGGGACCCTCAGCAACGGCAACACTGGTCTGACATACTTTATATAAACAAAATTAGGTGCTGCTCCTCTGTCCCCAACGCTGGGGTTTCCAAGGACAGACCCCCTCTCCCCCTCTCCATTTCCCTAACAATATACCCAGTAGAGGCCTGAGCAGACTTAGGGGTCAAGGAGGAATACTGAGGCAAACATCCTAGGTTACTATGACAACAAGTCGGCCACAGGCACCCACACAGCGAGTGGGACAGAGGATGAGCTGGAGCCCAACAGGTGACACACTTGCTTGT
This sequence comes from Redunca redunca, assembly GCA_006410935.1. Taxonomy (NCBI): domain Eukaryota; kingdom Metazoa; phylum Chordata; class Mammalia; order Artiodactyla; family Bovidae; genus Redunca; species Redunca redunca. The sequence continues at coordinate 48,879 of SJYQ01096326.1, read as the reverse complement.
CTCAAAAGCCAGGTTTCCACTGCCCAGCTCCTCGGCCCTGCCCGCCCTGCCCCGCTCCATTTCCGTGGTAAGGAAGGACAGGTGGCTGGGAGCAGGCTTGGCGGGGAGCTCCCTTTTCCCCTCCTCTATTTCCATAAACCAATTATCGCCGATCATCTCGGGAGATTGAGGCCCTGCCTATCACCGATCCAGCTTGGGCGGCGGGGCGGGGAGCTGGGCGGCCCAGGGCTCCGCGACCCGCGCCGGCACCCGGTTGCCATGGGAACGCGCAGTGGGAGCCAAGCGGCGGCGCCGGGGTGAAGGGTGTGGAGGGGTGGACGGGGGTAGCGGGGGAGCACATCACTGCACCCATCTCCCCCCAGAGAGGGAACAGGGAGCAGGGCCTGGGCGAGCCTGTAGCCTGCGTTCCAGGGCTCCAGGCGGCAGAGCTGCCACCAGCAGCGGAGGTGCTAATGAGATGCAAATACGAGCAGAAGGGGTGGGGGGCTTCTGAGAAAGAAGGCACAGCTGTCAGAACCTGAAAGGGGCTTTCAGTGCGAGGCCCCGGCACCAGGCAGGAGCCCCAGAGGGAGGACTGGGACCCTCAGAAGGCCTGCACCCTGGAAAGAATACCGTATCGGCCACCGCCCTTCCACGCCGGATTTCAAATACACAGCGACAGAGCAGGTCCACCAAAGCTTTCATTTTTCTCACAATGAATGTTTCAATGCTTGAAATATATATTGTATGTTTAATATGTATTAAATCATATCATATCATATATATGGAATATATATGGAATTTTATGTTCTTTCAAAGTTTTTTTTTCCCCTCAGATTTTTGTTGCCTGTGTTTGGGTGCCCTCTCCTCGATTCCTGGCTTAGTTCCCTACTTTCTGCCATCCCATTGGTCTCACCTCAGATAGGGAATATGGTCCTTGGGGTTCCTACCTCTGTCTGGTTCCCTCCTCCTCTCTGAGTGGTTGCAATCCCACTAGGCAGGCCCATTTGGGGGCCAGAGAGGTGGAGTGGGTGAGAGAACCCCAAAGCCATTCACTCACTCAACCCATTAGTGAGGAGCAGAATAGGTAGGGTTCAGGTCCAAAGACGGGGCCTTGCTAATCTGGGGTTTAGCCACTTCTCTCCATCATGAAGGCTCTAGCCTTGAGAAAATCTAGTAATAGAGTGTGTCCCCCAGTGGTGACTATGCCAGACCAACAGGTCCACATGGCTCATCTTGTGGTTGGTTCTGCCTCTTTCCAGCTGAGCCACTGACCTGCTTCCAATCTGACCCCAGTTCTTCACTGAAATACTGTTCAGTCACCAGGTTGGGTCTGACTCTTCGCCACCCCATGGACTGTAGCACACCAGGCTTTCCTGTCCCTCACCATCTCCTGGAGTTTGCCCAAGTTCATGTCCATTGAATCAGTGATGCCATCAAACCAAAGCTTTGTTTAAAATCACCAGTAATCACCATGCCTAGCTCTCCATCCAATGGGTCTCATCTTCTGTAATCTCTCAGTAGCATTTAACCCCTCATGACCACTCATTCTGTTGGAAACTCTTCCTTGTCTTGGCTTCCAAGATGCCCTACTCTTGTTTTCTTTGAAGTGTAACTATCTCATCTACCTGGGATTACATGTTGGCCTGTTCCAGGTTTCAACCCATGGTCTCTCTTATTTCTCTATACTCTCTCTTCATGTGAGCTCCTCCCCATCTTGGCATCAGTAATCACATTCTTTTTCCCCCATTCAATCCACTGCCAAGTCGTGTCAGTTCTCCTGTGACCTTGATTTTGGCTGCTCCTCTCCCCCAGCTCCATCACCTTAGGTTACTGCACTGTTCACCTCTTGGTATATCTAACATGACCCTTTTTCAAACCCCCTTCGAAGGCAGGTTATCATTTGATACGGTGGTGCCACAGTACCAATAGAACTCTCCGATGCTTTCACATTGCTCCCAAGGTAAAGAGAATTCTAGGCCCAACATGGTTAGGTCTTTGTCAGTCCCTCCAGCTCTCCAGCAGCATGATACCCCCCACCTCCTTCTGTCTGCTCCAGCCATACCTGATGGACAAACATCTCTCAGTTCTCTGAGCAGTCCCTCTTCCCTCTCACACCAGGCCTTTGCACTCTCCCTCCCCAGAACATTCTATCCCCCCTCTTTGGGGGATCATCAGTCATCACCGCCTCAAGAAAGCCCTCTTCACTCCCCAGACCAGGCCAGACCCTCAGCTGTTACATGCTTCCACGGGGCTCTGTCCTTCTCCTGGGTTGCCGCCGCAGTTTTGCATGTTTTATGTGCTTTGATGTGATTAGTGACTTATTCTTCATCAGCGCCTCCTCCCTTTGTGCCCCACTAGTTCCATGAGCAACCCCAGGTCTGTTTCCTTCACCATCTTATCCCTACTTTCAACATAGTCTCTGGAGCTTAGGAAGCTCTCAATAATTATTGAATGAACAAATAAACAGATGAAAGAATGAATCTGGCTGTATTTTGAGCATGCTCCGTGACGTTGGGAAAGTTACTTTACCTCTTGAACCTGAATACCTCACCTGAGAACCTGCCCCAAAGGGCTGGAGAAATGGGGGAGCCAGACCACCATCTGGGAGATGCTGGCAGGTATAACGCCTTACACAGGGTGAGGGGATATCCTTAGTAGGGGTCACAGTGGGCACCTGAGATGTAGCAGAAGAAGCCACAGAGCAGTGGAGAGAAGGCAAAATGGAATCAGGAAAACCCAGGGTCTAGCCCATGGCCCCTGAATCCCTGTGTGGCCCCAGGCTGGGCCCTTCCCCTCTCTGAGTCCTGGTCTTCCCATGGCCAGGATATAAGACTTGGCACCCTTGCTAGTTTCAGGCTTGCTAGGCTGGTTTGTGCTCTGGCCTGGTAAACGGTCTCAGTTCCTTAGAGGCAACAAGAGCTCCAGTTGTACCCCCCAACAGATTACACCCCGAGGTCTGCTGGGCCTGTGGCCAGGCCCAGGGGCTCCCCTGAGTGGCTTGATTCAAGGCTCTGGGGTCTGAGCAGTGCCCAGCACCTGCCTCTCAGCTTGGCACAGAGAGACCTGCCTGACCGAGCACAGCAGGGACCAGGAAGACAGTGGCCCTGACAGGTGGGGAGTATCCCAGCATGCAGAGTGTGGGGAGGGGACCAGCCAGTAGATGGCCTGCAGAGTTCTGACCCTTGGCCAAGGGCTGGATGGCTGGGCTGCCTGTTGGCAGCTGCTTCTGTGACTGCTTGCTGCCCAGAGCTAAAGAGCAGGGACAAAGCCAGTACTGGGAGGGGGAGGGCTGCTTCCTCTGTACACATGGAACAGGCTTGGTCCAGGCCAGGGTAAGAGAGACAGGGCACAGATCAGCCCAGTTAGTCATACTCAGGATCTTTGGGGGTTTTTTGGACAAGCCTAAGAGCTATGACTCTGGCCCCAAGACTGAGCCTAACCCTGGTGACTAATTGAAGAAGCTATTAAAAGTAGGATACTTTTGTCTAAGGTCCTAGTAAGAAAGGCCAAGTTGAAGATGGTTATATTTTTCAAGTGTCTACCATATATCCAGGGCTTCTTTCATAGCTCAGTTGGTAAAGAATCTGCCTGCAATACAGGAGACCTGGGTTTGATTCCAGGTTGGGAAGATCCTCTGGAGAAGGAAATGGCAACCCACTCCTGTATTCTCACCTGGAGAATCCCCTGGACGGAGGCACCTGGCAGGCTACAGTCCATGGGATCACAAGAGTCGGACATGACTTAGCAACTACACCACCACCATGATATACCTGTACAAATGGGCTAGGAGTGTGCGTGTGTTTGCGTGTTTGTGTGTATGTGTGTGTGATGTTTAATCATTACTTGGTCTTGTTAAGTAAGTAACATTGTCCTTAGGTTACTAAGGCTCAGAGCATTTTCGTGACTGCCCAGCGTCACAGAACTAGTGAGTATCCAAGCCAGGATTCCAAAATCCAAAACCTCTTTCCACTTCACTCTGCCTTGAGCTTCATGTAGCTCCTGCCCTTGGAAGGTGATGTTGGCATCAGGGTCCCAGAATTGCAGAGAAGATCCAGGGACTATTCTGAAGACCCTCCTGGGACTTGAATGCTCACACCTGCCCGTGTCCAGTTGTGGGCCTTGACCAAGGCCCCCAGAGGGCAGAAATTTGGGTGAAGTGGGTGGAGGCCCAATATGACCCATAGGTGCCCTGGGAGCTTGTCTCAGCAGCCAGAGCATTGAACTTACAAAAATAACACTATAATAACAAAAATAATCCGGTGACAGGGGTCATGTGAAGTAAAAAAGCAGCCTGCATTTGCTGGGAAGGTCCCACACTGAGCTCACTCAGCGCTTGGTTCTCCACGCACTCTGGCTCTAACACAGTGGCCCAGGGAGGCCAGTCACATTGGCCCCATTTAATAGCCAAGGAGGCCAAGACTTCGAGCAGTGAAGGGACTTGACTAAGATCGCATGGCTGGCCAGTGGGAGTGGAGCAGATGAAGAACACTGTCCCCATCTGGCCACCAGCCATTTGCTCTGGCAGAGGCCAAGCCTCCTTCCTTCCCAGCAGGATGCCCGTGGGAGAAGGTGTATGATGGAGGAGAAGGCCCTGGAATCCTGAGTTTTATCTTCCCTGCAGGGCCTCCTGCCTATGCCACAGCCTGAGCGACCTACACCTGCTCCAAGTGATGTCAGTCCCCTGAGGCTCAGAGCCTCAGAATTTTTGTTCAATGAGAACATCCCTGTGGCCCAGAGCTATAAACACAGCTGGCGTCAGTGTTTAAAAGGAAGTTGGTGGGAGACCCCCCCCCCAAGCCAGACTGAAGCCAGAGGGTTCTTTCCCAATGTTCCCCCATCACTGCTGCCAAGGCCTCCTGAGGTCTTCTCACACTTGAAACTTTTATTCAAACCCCTAAAGCCTGAGTTCTCCCCTGGGGGTGCTGGAATCCCAGAGGGGCAGCCCAGGAAGACAGAGCTTACCAATTGAAGCAAGTATTAGTGGAGTGATTTCAGGCGATGAGGCAGGCCATGGGGGCTTTCCTGGTGTCCTCATCGCATTAAACACAGGCTGTCTGGTCTGCTTATTTCTGAGCATGACCAAAACTCCTGACAGGGCTCCTCCTTCCTCCCAGGACACCATGAGGAGCCCGGAGCTTTGGTGCCCCATCCAGGTGTGGTCGGGCTTCGCTCTGCCCTCGCCTGGCCCCTCAGGTTTCAGGGTCACACGCCTATAGTCTAGCATCTATCAAAGAGGACGGGAGGCCACTGGGCAGAGAGCCAGGACTCGGGTTCCAATTCAGCTCCTTCTGCCCTTGTGCTCTCCCGTCTCTGTCCTCTCCCATCCCTACACACACAGTGAGATGCCACCAGAAGGAATGGCATCAGGGATGGCACGGTCACAGCCCCTTCAAGGCCCATGCCAGTTAATAGGTACAGAAGTCAGCCAGGTGCACGAATCTCGCTCACCCCAGGCTACCCATCTCCACCCCAGTTCTGGAGTGGTTAGAGCTCTCAAGTTTTCAAGAGAAGATGGGAATCCAGATTGTTCTGTGAAATCGGCCAGTTTTTACAGGCAGAACGAGCGCCTCTGCTCAGTTGGATCCGAGTCTCACCTCCTTGTCTTTCCTTCCTGAACCCTCAGCCCACTTAGACTCAGCCTCCGCATTCATTGTCACTGACCGCCCTGCTCTCCCAGGGGCCACAGACTCCCCATGACTGCTCATCCTTTGAACAAGTCTGAGAGGCATCCCCCCTTTAAAAAAAAAAATATTTATTTGGCTGCACAGAGTCTTAGTTACAGCATGTGGGACCTACTTCCCTGACTAGGGATCGAACCTGGGCTCCCTGCATTGGGAGTGTGGCGTCTTAGCCCCTGGACCACCAGGGAAGCCCCAATCCCCACCTCTTGAAGCCCTTTCTTTCTTTGCTTCCAGGACACCCAGTGTCCTGATTCTCCTTTCTCACTCTGCCCGCTCCTCTGTGGGTCCCTTTCTCCCTGTACCCTGTGAATGTCCATGCTCCCTGATCAGTCCTAGACCCTCCCCTGCATCTCTACACTCCTGAGACATCTCCCCCACCCCAGACTACCCACCTCCACCCCAATTCTGGGGGTTCCAGAATGTATGGGTCCAGTTCAGACCTTTCCAGCCCCTGGACCCACCAGTCAGTGTACACTCTATGCCAGACTCAGTCTTCCGCAAACTGGCCTTCTCATCCCCTCCTCCTCTGGGGTTCACTGTCCATCCAGAAACTTGTGCGTTACAGAGACATTGTGAGTTACACTGTTGGGAGGAGCTGAGCTCACAGAAGTTTAAAGGACGAGCCCGCACAATCAGTAGCCAGTCGTGCGTGCATGCATGCGTGCTAAGTCACTTCAGTTGTGCCTGACTCTTTGCGACCCCATGGACTGTAGCCCACCAGGCTCCTCTGTCCATGGAATTCTCCAGGCAAGAATACTGGAGTGGATTGCCACGTCCTCCTCCAGGGGATCTTCCTGACCCAAGGATCGAACCTGCACCTCTTGTGTCTCCTGCTTCGGCAGGTGCGTTCTTTACCACCACCGCCACCTGGGAAGCCCCAGTAGGCAGTGAGGCCAGGACTCATGAGACTGAACACTAACCCAGTCTCTCTGGCCCAGGAATGCTCAGAAGGCTGAGGGGCTTTATCTCTGGGGAGGTGGGCTGTGGCCTCCCTCTTTCCTGCTCCCACAAAGTTGGAGACAGAGGTGCGGCTGGTCCTCAGTGAGGGGAAGGGCTCATGGTCCTGACCTTCTCCCGCCCCATCTCTCATTTGCTGACTTCCCAGTTAGTTCCAGGGCTTGTGGGGAGTGCCGTGTGCATGCCGAGATGTCCTGTAGGTGTTGGAAAAGCTGGACCTGGAGAGCCAGACCATGGCTATGGTGGGCGGTGATCAAGACGCTCAGTGTGGCCAGGAGAAGCAGGATTCAGGATCCAGCCCCAGGGTACCAAGCTGGGACAGAGAGGCCAGGGTCCAATCTGCACCAAGGATCTCAAAGCCCCAAAGCACCAGAACCTCAAAAGGTCCCAGCCCCCACTGCTGGGTTCTGCTTGCCTCCTTGTGAGGACACGCTTCTGGGTTAGAACTTGGGATCTGAACTCTCCTCCTAGGCTAGAACTGTTTCCAGGGTGGTCCTGATGAGCTTCCCCAGGTTAAAGCAGGGTCCCAGCAGTTCAGGCTGAGGGCTGGCCTAGCAGAGCTGGAGAGGAGGGGCTGCCTCTCTCTCCACATGCTTTTCCAAGGGTCCGGCGCCCCTTTCTTCATGCCACAAACACTTGCTGGGACCCACTGTGCCCAGACTGGGAGCTGGGAACAACTGCAGCTCTGACAAGGCAGATCCCTGTCCTCCAGGAGCTCACAGTCTAGTGGAGGGAGATGGAGTAGTGAGTAACAGATACCCCTCACTCGCCCTGTGCCCACAATCTCCCAAGGCAGAAGGCAGCTGAGCAGGCTCCAGGCCCCAGCACATGGGAACCAGAACTCCTGAGGGAGGCTGTCTCTTGGGAAGGGGACAGGAGGCAGGCTCTGTGTCTCAAGTCATTGTTCTGAAGCTGGGAAGTTCACTTAAATGTCTGCCCACATTCTTCCTGCTCTAAAACAGCCTCTGTGAGAAAGGGGAGACTCAGAGGGCGTGTACAGAGAGACCCATTGAGAAGGACTCGCAGTCATGGTGGGTCTCCCAGGGCTGTCTCTCCCAAGGCTGTACTTTCCCAAGGAGACTGTCATGACATCCTTTAGGACATGGTGTTGATGGACAGCTGGGCCCTCTCTCCTCTGCCTGAGAAATGGGTCCCTCACCAAGCTAGGCCACAGGATTGGCCACAGCTGGACATGCCAAAGGGCTTCTCTGGTGGCTCAGATGGAAAAGAATCTGCCTGCAATGAAGGAGACCTGGGTTTGATCCCTGGGTCAGGAAGGTTCCCTGGAGAAGGAAATGGCAACCCACTCCAGTATTCTTGCCTGGAGATTTCCATGGACAGAGGAGCTTGGTGGGCTACAGTCCATAGGGTCACCAGGAGTCGAGTGCGACTGAGCAACTTTCACTTCAGACATTCCAAAGGCTGGCAGATGGCACAAGCAGAGGCCCTTCTTTGCTTCCTACCATCCCCTGCCTCAACAGAGACAATAGGGGTCTCTGGAAAACACGGAAATTCTTCCCAGGAGAGGATGAAGGATGTGGCAGTGCCTGGTAGGCTGGGGCTTGAGTCTGGCTTTGGGCCAGCCCCAAAGCTCTGTGGGCTCTGATTTTCCTGTGGGCCATATGGAAAGACTATCCCTGCCTGGCTGTCTCCCTGAGCTTCCAGGGGGAGGGGTGCCTGTTGATCATAAGGGGCTCCCCTGAGAACAGCCGGGCTATTTCAGATGAAGTGTGGGTGGGGGTGTGGGGATCAGCATTCTTGTTTTACAGAAAGACTTCTTCCTTTGCCAGAGCGCTCATCTCAGAGTTTCTTGGAGTGTGCCATTTCTGATTTCCAGAGCAGTCCCCGCTGCCCACAGGAGAGTGCAGGGAAGGAACCATGTCTGTGTGGATGCCGAGATGACTGGCCTCCAGTTTACACCCCCCTTACACCTTCGATCCTCTAAATCGAGGCCCCCCCTGAGGTGGTGTAGCACCATCAACAATTAGTGATGGTTCATTAGCATCCAATTAAGAAATGAAACCCAGGATGAGAGCCCATCACTTCACTGAGAATAACAGCCCCGCCCATGCCTTAAGTGGCAGCCTTCCAGGAGCTCAGAACCCACAAGGATCAGATGCACTGGGAGCTGGGCGGGGGGGAGGCAAGCATGAAGTGGGAGGGGGGCTTCATGGATGGGCCGTTATCTGGTGATGTGGGAGAGGCGAGAGGAGGAGATTCAGACTAAACACTCCCTGACTTGGATCTCAGCTCCTCCTTCATGGAGCCTCTGGAAGCATCTTCTTGCCCAGCTATCCCTTGGCCAAGACCAGAAGTGTGAGGAACAGGCCTTTCGCTCCTGCCTGTCTGGCCTCAGAGGATGACCACATCTGGGTGTGGAGAGAAGGCTGGAGAGGGGATGAGGTCAGGGAGGACCACAAGCCTCGTTTTCCTCTCTGACTACTCCAACCCAGGCTCCCAACCCACTGACCTTAGAGAGGACCGCCAGCCCCCCTCCAGACCTGCCCATTGGCTCACGGCTCCTTTGAGCCTCAGGCTCTACCTCCAACTGCGAAGGTCCTCCTTTCCACCTGTTCAAGCCCTGCCTCCTCCAGGAAACATTCCTTCCCTGGCCCATCTCAGGCAGGGTCAGAAACACAGGAATCCAGCCTCTGACCAGCCTGATCAGATGGCCATCTCTGCAGAGGCCCGCTCTTCCGTCCTGTCCACATTGTGTAAGGCTGGGCCTCTGAGGCAGGAAGTAGTCATGGGGTTTGTCTGTGCCTTCCGGGGATGGGGGTAGCCCTGTGACCTGGGAATCCAGCTGTCTCTTGGGCTTCTGGAGGGTGGGGGAGGCTGGCCTTCCTGGCTCAGAGGCCAGCACGGAGGGTCCAGGTGGAAGACAGTTTCCTTGTCCTCTCAGAATAGAATGAGGCCCAGTTGTGGCACGCCAGCATCTGGCCTGCAGCAGTCTTCATCTGAACCTGTTTCCTCACCTCCCTCTAAGGTTCCCTGTGAGAGAGCAGCAGGGCTGTGGAGGACAGGTCAAAAGGTCATAAGACCTCCTCTGCCACCCATCCACCTACAGTTCTGCCCTCCACCACATCCTTCTCTATCTACCCAAGCACTTTCCTCCCCAGGGCTTCTGGAATATACCTCTGGTCTTTCAGGATTCGGGAGCCTGCCCACCTGGACTCCAGCAGCCAGAACAGACCCACACTGGAGTGCTCCCCTTTCCCCTGATCCTCCAAGGGCTGCCCAGGGAATGGCACTCGGGTCAAGTCAGGTGGCCGACATCCTTCCAAAACTCTGCCTAGGAGGAGGCCAGACCTTGGCAGTTGTTCATTTTGAGGAATGTGGAAGACCAAGAGGACAGCCAGGGCAAGAGGTGGGCTGAGAGACACACAGGCACCTTGAGGGCTAGCAGACTGGAGGCTGGGTATGAAGATTGGGTACAGCATGTCACACAAACCTCTGGGGCAGCCTGTGTGTGTGTGTGCGCGCGCGCTCACACACAGGCTTGTAATGGGAGAGGGAAACCGAGGAGTCAGCAGAGGCTTCCTGGGCACAGCGACTTTGGCACATAGGTTTCCCCCTGAGATATGTGCCCCAGAGGGCATTCGGCGGACAGTGGAGGCTGAGGAGGACCCCAGGGACTTGCCTGTTTCTCCCTCAGCACTCTGTGCCTTCTCAGAGCTCACCCCCATTCAGAGCTGAGGCCCCTGGAACCAGACAACACTCTCCCCTTAGTTCTGGCCTCAAGAAGCAAAAGCAGAGTCCTTCTCCCCTCCCACTTGCAGCTGGCTGGACTTTGTCAAACACACATGCACCGGCTCCCGCCCTGAGGGGTAGGCCGGATGGAGGTGGGCTTACATTTTCTGCAGTTTGGGACCCAGGACTACTGCACTGAGCCTCTGAACCCAACCCCAGTTCCATCCTGGGGTGGCTGCCCTGCTCCCATGGCTGGATGCAGTCTGAGCCCCGGGACATTGGGCAGCAGCTGGCAGCTCCCCACGGACCCCTGATAGAGCCAGACCAGGGCTTTAGGAACAAGGAGGGAGGGTCTCAAGTTTGCAGGCGGCCTGTGTGGAGGCAGGTCCCTGAGAGGTCCCCTGGGTGCTGAGACTGCCCTGGGAGGCCTGAACTCCATCAGAGGCCTGGGGGATATTAGAACTCAGCTTCTCTTGTACCAGCTGGGGGCCCAGAGTGGGGACTGAAAGCGGGGAGTGAACTGGTTTCCTTCTGCTACTGTGTGAAGGATCAGAGGCCCCTCTAGCTCTCATTTCTAGAATAGCATCAAGACCAGGAGGGGTCAGTTATGCCAGGAAAAGCCATTACCCTGACAGCCTCCCTCCACCTGCTAAAAGCCTCCATCCTTCCCCTGGGGCCTCACCCCTCCTGAGCTATTTCTTCTCGGCTCACCTAGCTCTGCCCAACCTCAGTACTCCCACTGAGGGAGAGATGCTTGCTTAACCCTTTCTCTGCCTGAGCAGAGTCAGCACCAGCAGGCTCCCTTGGCCTTTTCCATTGCCCTTCCCTGTGTCTTTCCACCTGGAATTCCTCCTGCCAGATGCCCAGGAGATTAGGTAGAGGAGGGGAGGGGACAAGAGGCTGAAGACATCAGAAGGGTGGAAGACAGGCTGGAAAGTTGGGGTCATGGGTTAAAACCTGCATTGTGTCACTGCACTACTGCAACTTAAGTTCATCACCCACCCTGTGGGTCTGTCCTCTCTTTGCTCAGGGAAGCCCCCAGGGGTGCAATACCACATGCCCTGCAGAAGCAGGCTTGCTGTTTGGGTGGAGAAGGTCTGACTTCCTCCTGACGCATGTCCTTACCTCACTCCCTGCTCAGCGCTTCTGCCTCTCTGCTTCGCTCTGCCTTCTGTCCTCCGTGGAGCCTGGTTCCTGGTTCCCAGAGGAAGGGAGGCGTGGGAAACAGACTGAACAGGCGGCATGGGAGCTGGTGGGAGGCTGCTGAGAGCTCTGCAGCCTCCAACCTTGGGGCTGGCTGTCAGAGGGAGGACCAGAGCAGAGCGGCAGGAGGAGAGGTCCCGATGGCACCCCTCAGTTAGCAGAGGTCACAAAGCTGGGAGGAAGGGACTGAGGAGAACAGCAGGCTGGGCTCTGCCACCCCACCAGCCTTTCTGCCAGCTCCTCTCCAGCCTGGCAGCCTCTCACACGTATATCCCTCGGCCTGAAGGACCTGCTTTCCAGGCATGGGGAGGTGATGGCCGTACGTGGATGGGCACTGAGTCTGGGGGGCTCCAGGGTATGGCTCTATGGGCACCCCTTCATACCTCATTGCGATGGCAGGGGGATCAGTGCCAAAGCTTATTATACTTTCTTCCCTGTCCTGATAACCATCCTTAGAGAGAGTTGCTGCTTAGAGAAGAGGAAACTGGCTCAGAAGGGGAGATGCTCGGCCAGGAGAGAACTGTGGGCTTGAAACCACTTCGGCGTGGCTCCAGAGCCTGTGCCCTTGGCACCCCTTGGTCACAGCAACCAGGGACCTCCTGTTGCAGACCAAGAGTTGCGAGTCAAGATGGAGAGACACCAGGCCAGGAGCAGCTAAAATTATTATCATTATTGCTACTATCATTATTGTTAACACTCTCGTGGTATTTAACAATGTCAGATAGTTTACATGCATGAATTTTTGTCCACAACAACCCTGCATTACCACCCCCACTTCACAGATGAAGGAAGTAAAGCCCAACAAGGTCATGAACCTTGCTCAAGGTCACGCAGCTACTTAAGGATTGTGTGTTCAGTCATGTTGGACTCCTCGTGACCCCATGGACTGTAGCCCATCAGGCTCCTCTGTCCGTGGAATTCTCCAGGCATGAATAGTGGAGCAGGTTGCCATTTCCTCCTCCAGGGGATCTATCCGACCCACGGAGCAAATCTGTGTTTCCTGTGTCTTCTTCATTGACAGGCAGATTCTTTACCACTGAGCCACCTGGGAAGCCCCATACTTCAGGGTCAGTGCTGGGATTTGGAGCCCATGTGGTCTTACTCCAGGGAGCCTGTTGTCATCATCACCATGCCATACTACCTCTAGCTGAAGCAGAGGGAGGAGTCCTCAGTGGACCCCGGAGCTTGGATACAGGACTCCCATATGACTGGGTGTCCATAGTAGTAGAGCTGTAAAGGCTCGAAGGAAGGTTCCAGGCCCGTATGTCACTCACGTTGAGAGGACAGAGGGAGCAGTGAAGACCAGGGCATCCCGGAGGGCTTCCTGGAGGAGAGGAGCATGCTGTGCTGGGAAGGATCTCGGGCTGGGGCTGCTAACACAGGGGACACATTGGCTCTGAGCTTCTGAGCTGACTCGCCTGCCCCACACTTCTTGTTGGGGGCCTTTGCAGGTGGGGGCCAAGGGTTGGTGAGGACGCCATCTCTGCTTCCCACCCTGAGGTGCCATTTGATGCTTCCCCCTCCTGAGTGCGGCCCCCCTGCCAAGGCTCGCTTGGATGGTTCCTCACCCGTGATTGCTGCAGTTAATGTAGCAGCACCTGTTCCAGCCCTGGTATAATAACCTCCTCAATAGAAGAAGCGTTAATTCCCTCACTGAGCTGTTTGATGGCTCAGGATCTCAGGGCCGCTTATCCCAGATAGCTGTGGGGTGCTCTGGGATGCGGAAGGCCCACGCTCCCGCCTCACCTCGGACAGCCTGACCTTGCAGGACCTTGAAGTCTCATGGGCTTGAAATCCCTCAGCACCCCCTGCCCTACCCCATGCCCAGCTCCAAGTGCCCAGCCCCGGGGCCCTGCACACAGTGGCTGCTGCAGAGGGCAGTGGTGTGTGTGCGTCACATTGGAAAGGTTCAGAGCCAGGGGAGCTGGGAGGATGAGGGTTAAGGAGAGACCAAGCATGGGGGCACTGCACAGCTGCCCTGCCAAAGCCACCCTCCCCCCAGAACCTCAGAAGAGGGCCAGGAGAAAGGCGTCTATGCACTCAGCAGCCTGCTGGGTCACCCTGACCTGGAAGGGGTCAGGAAGTCAGACAGACAAGGTGTTTCCCTCCAGTTCTTCCCACCCTCAGCCTTTGGTGCCTTGGTCACCCGGGTAGGCAGGGCAGCCGAGGAGCAAGGCCTGGGTTCCCTGGGCCTGGGCCAGCGTGAGTGTCTCTGCTTGGGAGGGAGTGCTTCATGCTCTCTCCACCCTTTGCTCAGATTTATGGACAGTGGAGTCTGAGAAGGGGAACAACAGGCAGGACCCCCTCCCTCTGACTCAGCCTGCTCCTCCTCTCCTCAGGAAAACCACATCCGAGGGGGCAAAGAACCAGAGTTCCAAGGCAGTCACGTCTGTGCCCTCAGAGCCCACCAAAGCCCCCAACTGGGGGGACACAGTCCAAGTGGAGATCCAAGCAGAGGATGTGGGGCATGAGGGGGAGGCGGGGCAGGTGGGGCTGGCGTGCTGGGATGGAGCGCAAGGCAGAACCAGGCTCCTTCTCAGCACAGCTGGAGGCCACCTGAACATCTCCCTGGGCTCAGTTGAAAGCACTTTAGAGGAAAAAAGTCATAATGCTGTCATGCCTCATCTCCCCAGCCTGCTCGAAAAATGAGTTGTTCCACATAAGTGAATTTTCCAGACAATGAAAGCTTATCTTTTTTACGACCGTTGTTATTATTTTCATGGTTGTTATTACCACCGTCTCTCACTGAAATGGCACATTATTGCTTCCTGGCACGTCCCCGCGCATTGCTCATTGGCTCACCCCTCCCCAGAGGAGCTGTGCTGCTCCCATTGCTGAGATGAGAACACTGAGGTTCAGGGAACTTATGTCACAGACGCAAGCTCAAGTGGTCAGTCAGGGGGGAATCTCGGCCCAGGATCCCGTGCTCTCAGTGTAGCTCCTGAGGCCCCCTGCTTCCCTGGAATGGCTATGTTGTCCTGCCTCATCCTCCCCAGGCACTGCCTGCTGTCAGACAGTAGAATGTCTGTGCTTCCGAGGTCGGGGGTCGTGTTCATAGAAGCTACCTAATAGTTCTCACTCCTTCACCCCCGGGAGCCTTTCTAGGCCCTGTGTTTTGGCAAATTCTGACACTGCAGGCAATTTAAGGTACCGACATACACACATATGGGCTTCCTGGGTGGCGCTAGTGGTAAAGAACCCACCTGCTAATGCAGGAGACAGACGGGACATGGGTTCAATCCCTGGGTCAGGAGGATCCCCTGGAGGAGGGCATAGCAACCACTCCAGTACTCCTGCCTGGAGAATCCCATGGACAGAGGAGCCGGGGGGCAATAGTCCATAGGGTCCCAAAGAGTCGGACACAACTGAAGCAGCTTAGCATGCACACACGCCTGTACACACATATGTGCGCACACTTGTGTTTTCCATACTGGGGACCCATCTGGTTTCCATTCTCAGGTGAGAGCTTAAGCTGGGCACGCAGCAGTATTGACCGGCTGTTGCCAGGACAGCTGTGGGCGCCGGCATCAGGCTCTGCTAGCGCAGACTTGCAGGTGCCGGCCTTATCTGGTCAGTCTCAGGCTCCCATCTTGCAGGTGACCTACCTCCGAAGGCAGGCCTTATTCCTCCCCCTGAAAACCTTGCCGGGGACTTAGACAGAGCTCCTTGCCTACCTCACAAAGATGGGCCCCCAGCTGCTAAAGACGGCGGAAAGGGAGAGAAGGAGGGGTGGAAGAGGAGCCCCAGTAACGGGAGAAAGAAGCTGGTTCTAGGCCAAGCCCCAGGATTTTTCTTTCCTGCCTATAAAGGGATAAGTGGAGCTGCTGAGCAAATATGGAAAAGGAGGAGAAACGGACCAGGGACCTCATGCATGTACACACGTATGCCTGCGTATGAACACCTGCATGCTGGTTCAAGCATGTGTGAATACGCGCCGGTGCCTATAAGCATACACATCTATGCGTCTTGTATGTCTGTGTGCATTCACGTGTCTGGCTGCAACAGTGTGTTTTGTGTGCAGCTAGATTTATCGGGGAGCTGGTGTAAGCCTGTTGATACATAATGTATATAGCTTGTGTGTGCATGTGTATGTACACATCTGTGTGGCTGACAGGCTGGCAGGTTGGGATGAGTAAACCTGAGCTGTGATCCCGCCCTGGGCTCTCCACATCTAGGCGGATTACAGGAAAGGGCATGATGAGTCAGTGACCTTGGGGCCCATCTGTGTAGCAGAGGGGGAAGCAGGATTCAGTGCAGGAGGGACAAGAGGGTAGGGAGACCTTGTGGGCAGGCAGGGAGTATTTGCAGGAGCCTCTTTGCAGCCTGAAGGAGCTGGATGCTTGTTGGAACCCGGTTGGAACCGGTTGCTGTGGTGATATCTGCAGTGGGGGGTGGGGGAGATTGGGGGCCAGGCCAATAGGTGGGGGAAGGGTGGGAGGTAGCTCAAGGATGTGTTAATGAAAAGCAAAGGGGAGTTGCAGACCCCGTGTCAGGGCCAGAGCAGGCTGGCGGCAGAAATGGCTTGTCGGCCACACAAAGGGAGCTGTAGGAGGCCGGAGGGGCACAATGCCCAGAAAAGAAGCTGATGAGGCGTGTTTGTAGCAAGGAGACAGGAACAGGGAGGATGGCTGTCCATTTCCCCCAGTTACAGCTCATCTGCTGGCTGCCCACTCAGAGCTCCAGAGACTGGGGAGGGGCGTGGTGAGAAATGCAGGCACTCACCCCTTGTTTGGCCTCAGCAAATTCCAACTGGATCTGAGGACTCAGGGCCCACGGGTAATGGCCATGAGGGGCTTCAGGCTTCACAGCTACTCTTGTAACTTTGACTGGGAGCACTGGAATCCCTCAGCTGAGTGTTTTGAGTCTGCTCAGGGCTGGGTGAGCATATGGAACACTGCAGATGGTTAATGAGCAAGAAAAGGGTGACTGCTACAAGGAACATTTATTTGCTAAGAATTTTATGGGTTGAAAAACATATACCCCTTCCCTACAGCAGTTATTAGGAGAGGGACAGATTTTTTCTTCTTTAAAGTATTAACATTTTGCCAAGCAGGAACATGAAGCTCAGAGAGGTTAAGTAACTGGCTACAAGTCACAAAGCAAGTCAGTATGTTGGTACTAGAAACTAGGTCTACTGACTTCATCCCTTGCCTTACTCTACTTTCTTTCTTTCTTTTTTTAATAAATCACTTAAAAAGTGAAAATATTCCTTGCTCAGTCATGTCCAACTCTGCGACTCCATGATCAGTAGCCCACCAGGCTCTTCTGTCCATGGAATTCTCCAGACAAGAATACTAGAGTGGGCGGCCATTCCCTTCTCCAGGGGATCTTCCCAGCCCAGGAATTGAACCTTGTTCTCCTGGATTGCAGGTGGATTCTTTGTTGTCCGGGCCACCAATGAAGCCCTATATTTCTGTTTTATTGCATTATTATTTTCGGCTGTGCAGCATATGGAATCTTAGTTTTCCAGCCAGAGATGGAACCTGTACCCCCTGCAGTGGAAGCTCAGAGTCTTCACCACTGTACCACCACCAGTGAAATGAAGTGAAGTCAGTAGTGTCCGACTCTTTGTGACCCCATGGACTGTAGCCTATTAGGCTCCTCCGTCCATGGGATTTTCCAGGCAAGAGTGCTGGAGTGGATTGCCATTTCCTTCTCCAGGGGATCTTCCCGACCCAGGAATCGAACCCAGGTCTCCCGCATTGCAGGCAGACGCTTTACCGTCTGAGACACCAGGAAAGCCCACACCACCAGAGAAGTCCCTTATTCTCAGTCCCTTATTCTCCTTTCTTCAAGGCAGCTTCAAGTCCTTTCAGTGCCTATTTCCCCCTCTTTCCTTTGAGCATGAATCCCATACGGCCGGCTCTTGAGGGACTTTGGCAAGTGTCTTTCCCTTTCTGTGCATCCACGGTAGCTGTGGGGAGGAGGAAATAAGGAAGAGTAAGCATCAAAGCTCTCAGCTCCTCCTCCACCCCCTCATCCAAATGACCCACTCAGCTCACGTGACCCAGCAGCGCTGTGCCCCCAGTGAGCCTGCAGGGCCGGCAGCTGTCCCTGGTGCTGAAACGTCTTTGTCTCAAGAAGAGAGGCAAAGGGCAAGGGGCTATCCGGAAATCTCCCTCCGGTACATCCATCCACCCCGATTTTCCCTTTCCCATTCTCCTCTAGATCTCTCTTTTATCTCCCTCCCTCCTCCATCCACTTATTTATTTCCTCCTTCCCCCTCTCCTCTTCTTCCTCAAATCATAGGTTTCCAGAGTGGGAAGATGACTCCAGGGTCACTAAATCCAGCCTCTCACATCAGCCATTTACCAACCATGTGACGTTGATCAAGTTAGATCACCTCTCTGAACTCCAGGTCCACACTTAAAAACAGAAATGATGATTCCTCCTTGAGGATCTGTAGTGGAAATTTGTTGGAATAATGGCTCAGGAGTGCCCATCCCTATGCCTGGCAATCAGTAGGTGCTTACTAAGTAGGATCACCATGATTATTTCCAGGTCAGTGGTGTTCCTCAGAGTCCATCCCAAAGTTCATGCATTTGAAGACAAAACGAAGTCTCTTTGGAACGAGTTTCCTAAATGGCACATCATTCTTAGTGTTTAGACCAGTTTTCGTTTATAGACTTTTGTTGATATTTGCATTGAAAGATTTCTTGATCAGAACATTTTTTTCTTAGCCTCATTTTTCCCCCTCTACAACATATGGGAGACAAGCCCTCCCCCTCCTGCCTAAGGAGCTAGTAAGAGTGTCTGTGACCACAGGAAGGGGCCTTATTCCCGGGAAGGGGTACTATCCCTACTTACGTGTGTGTCTCTGTGTCTGTCCATGAGTCTATTGCTAAGGGGACTGGGCTCAGTTCTGTGTGTGTTCAACTCTGGGCTGGGGATCTGGGGAGCAGGAGAGAACTGCATCGTTCGGTCCCAACAGCACCTAACATGGATCCTTACCCTGTGCAGGCTTCAGTAGTGCTTGTGAAGTTGTGTGCGTCTGTGTGTTCTACAGCTGTGCACACATGTTGATTCTTCAGTGTGGGCCCCTTGCTCACCTCTCACTGTCTC
Organism: Redunca redunca; assembly: GCA_006410935.1. Taxonomy (NCBI): domain Eukaryota; kingdom Metazoa; phylum Chordata; class Mammalia; order Artiodactyla; family Bovidae; genus Redunca; species Redunca redunca. The sequence continues at coordinate 30,304 of SJYQ01096326.1, read as the reverse complement.
ACCTCACTCGGAGGGACAGTGATCAGCTGAGCCCTGCCATGAGCCTGTGTTCATTTTTCTTTCTCTCCAGAAGTTATTCTCAAGGTGGTGGATAATAAAAAGACAGAGGAGCTGTTGCCCTTCCAAATCCCCATCAAGTACTTGCATTTCTTCCGCCCCTACCACTTTGAGTTGGTGAAAGTGAGGCAGAGCCCTGGGCTCTGGGCTCATGTGGGCCTGGGACAAGTAGAGAAAGTGCAGGTGGGCACCACCTAGATGACCCCAGCTATTCCTTCAGAGCAACTCTGGGCATCCCAGGCTGACCCAGAAGTATTGCAACTCTTGAGCCATGTGGGACTCAAGAAACATAGCTCCCAGCAGATAAACAGAAATGATTTCCATAAGAATTTGGAATTCTTTGAGTTCATCTCTATAAAACAGTCCAATGAGCACAGAACATCTACTGCATTAAATGAATACACCAATTAAAGATGTATTCTCACTTCACACACGTTTAAAGAAGGGGAAGTTACCTAAAAGTCAAAGGAATACAGTATTTACAGAGTACCTACTATATTCCAGGTCCTGGGCTAGGTACCACACATACCATCTCTGATTCTCAAGGTGAATCGTATTTTGCATACATAGAACTGAGACCCAGAGAGCAGAATCCTCTCATCCTGGGTGACAGAGTAAGTGAGCAGCAGAGTCAAGGGCGAGCCTAGGACACACTGTCTCCCACGCTAGCTCATTCTGTGCTGTCTCCATGCTGCCTTGGCAGGAGGAAGGCTCGGGAGAATTGGGATGTGTGGGAGATACAGTGTTCCTTGGAATGCAACCCTCTAGTGGACAACACCCCTCTAGTGGACACTAGAATTCACCCCTCTAGTGGACAACAGGGCAAGAGCCTAGAGGGGAGCATTCCAAGGCAATAACCCCTCAGTCCACAACCCAAGCCTCCCTGCCCCAGTGCCCCCTGCCCAACCCTTCTCCACATTGCTGACTGATAGAAAGGAGAATTCACTCTTTCATTATTCAAGTACTTTATTAAGCACCTACCGTGTGCCAAGCACTGGCAAAAGATGGACAGAAGCATCACTTTTCCCCTCTCAGTATGCATCACAGGCCCCTGTGATTGTTTAAAGAAGAATGTGAAGTTAGCCTGGGCTCCTAACCCAAGTTTGCTGCTTACCAATGGTATATCCATAACCCCCTAGGCCTCCATTCCTCCTCAGCAAAACTTAGATACTGTCCCTCCTAGTGTGGACATTAGGAAGCTCAAGTGCCATAATGGACATAAAGCACATAGCAAGGGGCCTGGCACATAGTAGGTGCTCAGTTCAGATTAGTTCTCCTCCTCCCTCCCACCCTTAGGCCCTGGCACTGACTTCTTTCCAAGCAACTCCTCAACCACGGCCCCAGGAGTCCATACCTCCCTGGGTTCCAAGGAGAAGCCCATGCCCAGGCACTCAGGATGAGGAAGCAAAGATCCAGAGAGATTAGTGCCTCACCGGGGAGACTGAGCAGTTCAGCCATGATACTGGGAACATCAGCAGACCTCCTGGCTCTCTGTCCACTTACAACCCTTGTTATCACATCTTTACAAAGAGAGCAGGCAGGCAGTGGTCCTTGTGAGGGCGATGAAATATTCAAATAGAACAGGGAAGATTTATTATATTGATCTCCTTGGAAGGGCTCGCAGGGACCATGAGCTTTAATTATCAGCTGGGAGCCCCAGTGGAGCAATGCCAAGTGATTGTAGAGGGCTGGATTTATGGCCAGGGTTGGCCCCTTAGTCACGCTTCCTCTTGTGTGTCTCCTTCCAGCACCCTGTCCCTAGCCCACTGAGTCTGGGAAAGTCGATGAAGCCACTGCCAAGACCCAACTGTATGCAACGGTCATTCAGAAGGGCAGCTTCATCCCCCGCTACGTCTACCACAACCACACAGCTCTGGGGGTGTTGGCACAGGGACCCTCAGGCATGGGGTGGGGTCAAACTTTAAGCAGGCCCCAGGCTCTGCCCTTGGCTGCCACCTCTGGCTGGCCTGATGGTATGAGGCAGGGGTGCCTGGGGAAGAAATTGAGAAAGAAAAAGCAACTGGGCCTTTCAAAAATAGCCAAAGTAGTTTGTATAGAACCTGCCCTGGGATGGCAGGAATGATGGGAATAAAAATGATGAGGAGGAGGATGATCCCTGATCTTTTCCAGCACTTTCCAGGCATGTGACCCTGCCCTAACCTTGCTCTGCTCCTCACATACCATGCAGGGAGGACAGGAGCTTCCCGAAGCCCATGTCTCCCTGACCGTCATGGGGTGAGGTAGAGTGCCCTACTGTGGCCCACATTCTCTGGTGTTTTCTCTCTTTTTCTGTCCCTTCAGGAGTAGTGACCCCTGAACTAGGGCTTACATACCCTGAGGGAAAATTTTAGGGACCTCCTTACCCTTCCTTGTTTCTGAAGAGATTTGGCTGCTCTTCCAGTTAGGTCATCATTCATTCATTCAATGACTATTTTTGGAGCCTTTTCCATTAGCCAGGTCAGGATCAGGCCCAGCTTGGGCCTAGCTTCCATACATGCTCCCTTCTATTTCCAGACCTTTCAGTAGCCCCAGGAGGACTGGCAATGCTCCAAGAAGATGTGGTCTTGGGACCTAGCCCTTCTCCCTTGCCCTCAACCTTCAAACAGCCCAGGATGACAGAGTCAACTCCAGTCATGGCTGGAGTATGATCAGGGTGGGAGACAGGTGGCTCCCACCTAAGCTCTGGACTTCCCCTGCTCCAACAGGGCTGGTCTGATCTACATCATAACACTGTAAACCCAGTAAGGCAACATGTGTTCTTCAGCCCCATTTCACAGCTAGGAACACTGAGACCCGAGGGGAGTCTGGTACGGGAGCCCAGAGCTCCTGACCTACATCACTGCTTCCCCTTGAATGCTAAGGGTGTCAGATCTGCAGATACCCTCTACCCCTCTACCCCTTTCCCCCTTTGATCATGTCTTTCCTGAAGACAGCCAGCAGCTCTCTCTCACACACACACACAAGGAAGAGTGACAACAGCTTGGCCTTGCTGTCCCCAGATCACACCCCTCAGTGAGGGGCTACACCTGTAATACCCAGGCTGAACCTTGGCCTGCAGGGCGCCCCCCACTGTGGGTCTGCCCCACCGCCATCCCAGCCCTCTGACTTGTCCTGTAGCGTCTGGGCCCCTTTGCCCTCCAGCACCCTGACCACTCCCCTGCCCGAGCACAGATGTCCTTCCTGTCTGCTCCTGATGGCAGAGCAGAGAGCACAGTGGAAGAAATTGCTTCAGGTTGGCATGAGCAGGTAGGTGCTCATTCACACTCGACCATTCAGAACAGAACAGTTGGAAATTAACACCTCCCCCACCATGCACACACACTTCTCAGACCCCTATCTCAGCCCTTACACCTGTTGAAGTCCCTGTGAGTAAAAGTCTAACAGGTTCCACTGAAGTCTCTCAGGGCCCGACCCCACTTCCATCCAGAGTTTAAATTGCCACCATCAGAGATGCAGTCCTTTGGTTTTAGTAAAGGGATTCAGTCTCTTGTGAGAACTGAATGGTCCTCATCACTGTTTAAGCCTTTGTCAGCTCATACCTGTGTGGAGTGAGCGGGCAACCAGCTGGGAGGAGTCCTGGCAGGGGGGCTTAGGAGAGGGCGCTGGAGAGACAAAGGGAGGAGAGAAAAGAGAGAGAGATCCATAGCAAGCCCCTACTCCCAGGCACTCTCTTCCCACTGAAAGCAGCGCTAGAAGGGCCAGACAGTGTGCTCCAACCTGGCAGGGGCCTCTTCCCATCCCCTTCCTCATCCTCCTGGCAGTCTCCTTGACCCATCCCTGGCCCATCCTCCTCCTCCCCAGGCCTCTGTTGGGTTTGGTGGGTTCCCAGTCCTCAGGAGGGGACTCAGTGAGGCCGCCGTGAGTCCTGGGGAAGGGAACCTGCGCACTGCAGCCTGTATCCTGAGCAGGGCTTTCTCAAGGCTAGGACCAGTGATCTGAAGGATCAGGGTCTATCATCTGTCTGGGGGTCCAGACCTGAACGGTGCGGGCTGCCTCACTCTTTTCCTCTCTCACATCAATTCAGAGCCCACGTGGGAGTCCTCGGCCACCAGGCTGGGCACAGAGACAGCAGTACTGGACACCCATTGCACCCCTGTGCTGAGGAGGGTCTCTTTTCTGGTTTGCTCTTCAGGTAAAGCAGACCCCGGCCTCCCTGGGGCTTCCCGTCACCCCACTCTCCTTCCCCATGCTGTCCGGAATGAACTTTGACATTCCTCAGGTCAGCCAGAATGGGTGCCCTCAGGTATGGCGCTTTCCCTCATCCGCCCTGTCTCTGGCTCATATCTCTAGTAGCTCACCCACTCGTGTATTCACTCAGTCAGCTGTTCACTTGACTGTTAAATAAGAGCTCACTGGATCCTGGCCTGTACCCCAAGGCAGGCCTGTCTGTGCTGTGGAGAAGCTGCCCTCAAGGGAGTTTTTTGTTTGGTGAAGACAGGAGTCACACATGTGAAAAGGTTAAATATACAAAATAATGGATAATAGCAACAAACCAGGAGGGACGGGCAGAGCCGTAAAAGTCAGAGAGGAGATAAATATTATATGATTCCACTTACATGCAGTACCTAGAGTAGGCGAATCATAGAGACAGACAGTAGAATTGTGGTTTCCAGGAACTGGGAGAGGAGAGAATGGGGAGCTATTATTATTTAATGGGTACAGAGTTTCTGTTTTGTATAATGAGAAAGTTCTGGAAATCAGTGGTGGTGATGGTTATGCCACATTGTAAATGTACTTAATGCCACTGAACTATATACTTAAAATGGTTAAAATGAGAAATTTTATAATTATGCCTGTTTTACTACAATAAGTAAAATTTTTTGACCAAAGGTGAGGGGGTGTGAAGGCTGGACAGGTGCCCAGACATTGGACCACTGAGTTTTTAATAGGGAAGGGTTGGTGTAGAATGGCTGAGAACAAGAGCACAGGTGTGGAGGCATAAATGCACAGGACGTGATACACATCTGGGCTGGAGGGGAGGGCTGGAGTTTGAGTACATCGGGGCGGGGAGTGCAGACTGGCTGGGTCCAGGGCAACGGCCTCACTAATCTCTTCCCATAGTCTTCCGTTTGCCCCACACCATGGTCCCAACTTTCCTGGGGTCTTGAAGAAGATAGGAGTGCTTGGGAAGTCCTTCCTGTTGTCTGCCAACCAGAGTTTGTGTCTGGCATAATGAATGTAGAATGAGGCACCCCTTTGGAGCCCCAGTCTCCATTTAAAGGCAAAGACACTGGAAGAAGGCTTAGACATGAACAAGAGTGATGGTGGTAAGGAGGGGTGGGACAGAGGGGGACTCTGGGGACAGAGACTTCAAACCCAAACCAATCCTCGGCCTGATTTCCCTGGAGTCATCTCACTCATGGCCCTGCATTTGCCCAGAAAATTATGAACCAATCAGCAGGCAACCCCAAGGGACAGGAAGCGCTGACTGCTTTAATGAGTGAGCCCCCTCCCTACCCTGGGGGGCTCTGGCTGCCTTTGCTGCCTAACTAGTCTGGGTGGGGGCATTGTTCCCAGTGCCTCTTGCACATGTGGGACTGGGGGCCAGAGGCCCAGCAATGATGGGACACTTGCTGAAGGTCACCCGGCCATGGCAGTTGGGCCATATTGGGAACTCACTGGCAGCTGGCAAAGAGATGCCCAGGTCCCAGCAGTGAGAGCACATGGGCAGGGTGGTACAGGTGGGGAGATGAGGGGGGTGGGCAGAGCCCTACCTGGAAGGGGCACCAGTCAGCAGCTCACAGATCCCTGTCCTGTCCTCTCTCAAAGTTATCAGTCCCCTCATCTTAGTTCAGGGATAGGGGTTGGACTAGGTCACTGCTGGGACCTGCCCCTCGGACATCTTGGGTGTAGTGATGTCCCACCAGTCACGCACCATGACACAGCACTGTGGGTGTGGACTTGAAGGTTTAGAAGACCTGAGTTTGACCCCTCTTCTGTGACTTGCTGGCTGCATGAACTTTGGCCAGCTTCTTCCTTTTTTTTTTAATCTGCTTGGCTGTATGTAGTCTTGGTTGTGACACATGGGGTCTTCTGTGTTCATGGTGACAAGCAGGATTGTTTTTTTAGTTGCAGCATGCAGGTTCTAGTTAGCCAACCAAAGGTTGGACCCGGGCCCCCTGCATTGGGAATGTGGAGTTTTAGCCACTGGACCACCAGGGAATCCACCTGGCAAGCTTCTTGATCTCTCCAATTCCTAATTTTTACCCACTAGGCTGTTAGGAAGACTTACCGGGTTAACCAGTGCAAAATGTCCACATCCTGGGTGGAAGTGAAATGGATTCGGACCCTTTCAGAGCTGCTCTTCTGCTAGTGCAGTGCCCCCTCTGAGGCCAGCCTTGCCATTGCCCTTGTTACAGCTGGCTGCAAGTAGCATGAACCCCAATTCCCATCAACTTAAACTCTTATGGAGCCTTGGGATGGAGCCCCATGAAGATCCTGCCAGAATTGGTTGATGCGTGGGCTCAGCAGCATCCCCAAGGACTCAAGATCTTTTCAACAGCCCTGGATTGCCATCTTCAGCTGGTTAACAGCTCATGGGTACAGAATGTTCTGGCACCCCATCCAGAGGAAGATGTGCCAAGACCAGGAGGACAAGAGAGCCTCTCTCTCCTTCCCACAAGTGTTGTTGTTGTTTTTTTTTAATTTATTGAAGTATAGTTGATTCTCTGCTAAACAGCAAAGACTCAGTTTTACACATATAGACATGCTTTATATATATATTCTTTTCCATTATGGTTTAATCACAGGATATTGAATATTAACCCCTGTGTCATATAGTGGGACCTTATTGTTTACCCATCGTCCTACATATAATAGTTTACATATGCTAATCCCAAACTCCCCTTCTCTCCCTCCTCCATCCCCCTTCCCCTTGGCAGCCACAAGTCTGCTCTCTGTGTTTGAGTCTCTTTCTACTTTGTAGATAGGTTCATTTCTGTTGTATTTTAGATTCTACATACAAGTGATGTCATGCGGTATTTGTCTTTCTCTTTCTGACTTACTGCCCTTAGTAGGCCAATCTCTAGTTGCATGCACATTGCTATAAGTGGCACTACTTCATTCTTTTTTACGGCTGAGTCGTGTTCCATTGTGTATATGTATATACGTTTTCTTTACCCACTCATCTGCCGATGGACGTTTAGGTTGCTTCCTTGACTTGGCTATTGTGAATAGTGCCGCTGTGAATGTAGAAGTGCCTGTATCTCTTTGAATCATAGTTTTGTCTGGGTATATACCCAGGAGTGGGGTTGTTGGATGATATGGCAGCTCTTTTTTTTTAGCTTCCTGAGGAACCTCTATACTGTTTTCCATAGTGGCTGCACCAACTTACATTCCTGCCAACACCCACAAGTGGTTTTTATGAGGACTTGGCAACCTCCTACAGCTGCCCTTCAGAAGACTCCCCCCACTCATCTTTTTGGCCAGAATTGGATCACATGCATGTCTCTCGGCCAATCATGGAGAAAAGGCATGGCATATCACCCTGCCAGTGCAGACAGGTGTAGAGAAGGGGCACCTGGACCAAAGCTGGTTCTGGGCTTGGAGGAAAGAAGGGGATGGCTGAGGGGTAGGCAGCCCTCAGTGTCTGCTTCACCCCTCTCGGAGCCTGGTGATGACAGCGAAACCTGAACTCTGATGAGTTGACCCGGCACAGCCTGTGGGACCCAACAGAGGGCAGAACTTAGGAGTCACTCCTACCCTGGCCTCCTACAGAACTGATAGAGCTCTTAGCTGATGAAATGCAAGCAGTGGGGTCTGTGCCCACTAGCATCTCTTCCCTGCTCAGTTCCCACAGCCGGTCTGTACCCAAGCTCTCAGGAGACCCGTTTCCCTTGCTGGCGTCTCCTTTTGGCTGGACCATTGCAGCAGCCTCCAGCAGGGCCCCTCCCATTCATCCTGCGACAAGTGGCCACGGTGGCTCCTGGCCAGATTTAGGCCTCCCCACTGGACTCCTTGTCTCTACCACAGACAGGGCAAAGCCCTCACTCAGCCAGATACACAAGGCATTGTCCCCTCCAGCCTCCTGGGTCTCTGTCCCTGTTCACCCAGGCATTCTCTAGCTACACTGGATGACTGGCTGTTCATACCCATGCTGTCCTCTGTCACCTCCCAGTCTTGGCCTCTGCTATACTCTCAGCCTGGAGTGGTCTTCCACCTTCTTATACCTCCTGCACAATCCCTAAGGCCCTCCCCTCTCCAGTCAGGAAGTCATAGCTTTTCTCTCAGACATTTGGCTTCCATGACCCACAACTTGCTTAGGCCTCTGCATGGATCATAAGTGTGTGTGTGTGTGTGTGTGTGTGCGCGCGCGCGCACCCTATCTGGAGTGATGAGCTCCAGAGGGGAGCATGGTCAGGCTCTAGTTCTCCCATAGGCCCGACTGCACCCCAGTATCCATGAGCATGGAGAAGCCTCCAGTTAGTATTTGCTGAGTTCAACTGAACTGAGCTTTCACCTTCACAGCAAAACATCTGCTGTCTCCTTCAGCCTTCACAGCAGCCTGTCAAAGCATGGCGCCCAAAATGTCTTCTCACTGGACAATGAAAACCAGGTCCTAGAGAGGGGGAGGGACTTGCTGAAGGTCACGCACAAGGTTGAAGCAGACCCGGGCCCAGAGCCTAGGTGTCCCAGCCACGCAGCATCAGCTGCCCCCTTGGTGGCCACCACTGCATCTGGACAGACCAGGCAGCAGCAGGTGTGGGTGTGGTGGACCCTGGGGAAATGTGAGGAGGGACCATAGGCCCATGTAATGAAGGCTCTGTCCCCGGGGAAAGCAGGTCTGCCTCAGTGGCTGGGGGTTAATGGCTTTGCTGAAGATCACAGCTGAAGGTTAATCACATTCCTTATTCCACAGCCTGCCAGAGCCTTTGCCATTAGCATCTGTGGGGAATGGCTTCTGCACTTATGGTGCCTCCACCCCATGCTACCAGCATCTTCACCAGGTCCCTGGCATCAGCCTCGGGGGGCAGTTTAACCTTGATTCCTTGCCCCCACCCCCATAAACACAGGAGAGAGGCTGACCCTTCCTCCGCAGTTCTAGGTCTGAAAGGATCTTTCCTGGGGGACTCATCTGGGAAACCATTCAGGGAGGGAGCTGTCCTTCCTGGCCAGGCAGACACTGTTTCTTGCTGTGTAGACTCCATTTAGACACATTAATAGCCCCTAGAGAGCACAGACAGCATCCATTAAACACCCCTCTTCCGGGTGGGGGGGCCAGACGGGGCCGTCACAGGTCCTCCTTGAGTGCCTTGGTATCTGGCAGATGGTCCAGGCTGTGTGGATGCCCCTCTGGGATGGGCATGGTTTGGGGATAAATCCTAAAAGGCCATTCCCGGGCACCACAGAACCCAGAGCAGCTTCTCTGACCTGACCTGATGGCCAAGTCACTGTCCCTGAGCTGCCACCAGCGCCTGCTCTCAGGAGCACTCCCATCACCCCTGGTTTCAGGTCCCAAAGTGAGTGCAGCTCATCTCCCTGGGGGCAGAGGCAGACACAGCTGAGCCCGCAGCCGGGTCTGGGAGGACGGGAGAGACATTTTAGTGCGACAGGCATCAGGGCCCTGCCACGGCGGGGGAGGGGACCCACACTGTACTTCACAGTCCTGCTGTCAATAACTCCTGGAGCCGGCAGTGCATTTGTGCTGACCTTTTCGAGTGATGACTGATTCCCGCAGGAGAGCCAGAGGCGGGAGCGACTGCCACCCACCTAAAAGCCCCGGGCTGGGGGCACAGGCACGGCAGCTACTTGGAGAGTCTGTGCCAATGACCCCCAAGCACCTCCCAGGGTTGACCATGCAGGGCTGCCTGCTGGGTGTTACAGGCTGACACAACCACCACCCCCCACCACACACACACACCCAATCCCATCACTCACTCATCACCTTTTGGCCTTTGCAGATGCTTGACCTTCTCTCCTTGGAGTCCCTCCTCATTCTAGGGGGTCCACACATGCCAGACTTGATGCCACCTCCACACGTTTGCTCAGAAGGTTTTCCCACCCAGAATAACAGCCTCCCTCCCTTCAGCCTGCCAGACCTTTCTCTCGAGGCTTTCTCTAGTCCTGCTTCCTTCAAGCAGGCTTTTCTGATCACCCGTGGGAGTGTCTCAGATAGTCCCTTGTTTGGAAGCTGTCGTTAATGCTGTCTCATTTTGTTGTCTAAATACTAGCCACATGTGTGCCCTGGATACTGGCTTAGTCCCCCAAATGCCCTACTGAAGACCTGCTGTGGCTGCTGCGAGGGGCTGGGACACCCATGCAGGGCAGAGAGGGACTGGTGACAAGGACAGAGGTCACATCTAATTTGGCATCTAGAACACCACCAGCCATGGGTGGGAACACTGGTATAACTGTTGGGGAAGAGTTTCCCCATGATGAATCAAGTGTCTTAAAATATGTATGTCCTTTAATTCAACAGTTCTATTTTGGGTACTTGTTCCAAGGAAATAATTTAAGATTCAGAGCTATGTATCAAAGATTATTTGATGCAGTTTATTGGACAAAAGGGAAGGGAGAAACCAGGATGCTTGGACATGACAGAATGTCCTGCAGCTACTACAGATGGGTAATTAATGTTACTTAGGACTCTGGATATGCTCAGGTTTTAATGGTAAATGTTAAAAAAAAAAAAAGGCAGGATGACAATTACATGGCGATTATATACAAAATAGGCATAGCAAAAAAAATAAAAAACTGTCAATAAAAAGAGGTAATTCCCTGGCAGTCCAGTGGTTAGGATCACAGCGGGCATGAGTTTGACCCCTGGTTGGGGAACCAAGATCCTGCAAGATTCACAGTGCAGCCAAAAAAAAAAAAGAAAAACCCGAGAAAGGAACATGCAGCATTGTGAGCAGTTGTCTCTAATGTAGGAATTCAGGTTTTATTTCATCTTTCTGCTTTTCTGTATTTTTCCGAAACTGTGTGTTGCTTTCATAATCGGGACAAATCTCTGTGACGTCTACAGACATGTACACAAGCTAATGTCTGAACATTCCTTGATTCAGGAAAAGCTATGACCCACCACCTACTCTCACCTTCTCCTTGCAGCTGTCCAAGCCTGGGGGACCCCCAGAGCTGCCCCTGTGGCATCAGTCCTTCCTTTTCCAAAACCAAGATGGGGCCACCAACTTCTCAGAGGACACAGCCCCAGTGCTGGAGTACTGCCCCTCGTCTTCAAGTGAGTGACCTCCATTGCCACCTCAGGAAAGCCACACACCGGGACACGTGTCTGAAAGGGGTTCAGACCATGCTGCCTCTGCCTTCTGTGGGGAAGGGTGAAGGGGTCCCAAGAGAGCCTCCGGGGTATGCAGACAGATTGGGGAGCACACTGCGGCCTGGGCCCAGACACACAGGCCCTATTCCCATACTAGATCCATGTGTTTATTGCACCACCTCCTGCATCCAGTACAGTCTGTCAGTGACAAGAGAGGAGAGGGACCCTTAGAGCTCACAGCCGTGGGGACAGGGATACAGGATTCAGAGGCCAGCTGATCCACAGTCAATTCCGCACCATCAGACTGAAGCCCCCAAAGCGCAGAGCCAAAGGAGAACTATATACACACCTAGAGACATGGAATATGCTTAGAGCTGGCCTTGCTCTCAGGAGGCCCTGAAGGGCAGAGGAGGAGACTTGTGCAGGGAAAGGTCAGGAGGCAAGAAATGGGTGGGTGGTGAGAGATGGGAGAATCAGATGTCAGGTACCAAAGGGGGCTTCCCTGTGGCTCAGTGGTAAAGAATCTGCCTGCAGTGCAGGGGACACAGGCAACGCAGGTCGGATCCCTGGGTCAGGAAGATCCCCTGGAGAAGGAAATGGCAGCCCACTCTGGTATTCTTGCCTGGAGGTTCCCAGCTGGAAGCAAGCTGGGCAGGCCACAGTCCATAGGGTCACAAAGAGTCGGACATGACTGAAGCAACTTAGCACTCAGTACTGACCAAAAGAGGGGCCCCAGGGGGGCCTCAGATGCTGGGATCCAAGAAGCCTGGGCTGGGGGCTTTAGTGGGAGCCCAGCTGATCTTCCCCCACAGTGAAAAGCAGTGAACCATGGACCCTTAACATACTCTTGGGCATTTCCATGTTGCCTCCAAAGAGCCGTTGTACCACAAGATGCTGACAGGGGAAGGCCTGAATGGACTGCGCGTAGAGAAGCTCCCCATCACTGTGAGTAGCCCCCTGGCTCATCCCCTGGACAGAGACCATGGCTGGTCCCCCTGGTCTCACCCCTCCCCAACCTGCTCCACCTCGCCCCACCGACAGAGCAAATCTGGCTTCTCCAGCAACTTCCAACAGGGCCTCCACCAGGGCATCTGACCACTGTCAGATGTGAGGAGTACCTCCAACACCAAAACTCAGTCTTGCCCCTGGGCTAGTGATGAAAGTGCCCCTGAGCAACTTGGGAGAAGTGCAGGGAGGCCCTGGGGGAGAGCAGACTTTTAACCAGCCAGACCTGAGTTCAAATCTTGACTTGCCCTAGTCCTCACAGTAGAACCTGGGACAGTTTACTTAACCTCTCTGAACCTATAGAGCACCCATCTCTGAAATGGAAACAGCATGCTGGATATGATTTCTCTGTATATCATGAGAGTCTAGAGCCAGACTGTCTGGTTCTAGCATTTATCAGCTTATATGACCGTGGAAAAATTACTTGGTCTCAGTGCCTTAGTTTCCCTGTCTATAAAATGGGTTCATAATAATAGTACTTTTCTCATATAGTTGCTATGAGTTTTATTTTGTTTTGTTTTTGAGGATACACCTGTATAACACTTAGAATAAATACTCAGTAACAATGAGTTATCATCATCACTGTCTATTTCTATGCCATGTTTTTCCCTAAAAGACTGTGGTCAAGGGACTTCCCTTGTTGGTCCAGTGGGTAGGACTCTGAGCTTCCAAAGCAGAGGGCTTGGGTTCGATCCCTGATCAGAAAACTAAGATCCCATGTGTGGCATGGCCAAAAAATTAAACTCATAAAAAACAAAGAAGCATAATTTGGCAACCAAAAGTAATTTTAAAAAGATATCTTGGCCACTCTGACATAATAGATAGTGTTAGGTGCTCAGCTGTGTCTGACTCTGCGACCCCACGGACTGTAGCCCACCAGGCTCCCTGTCCATGGAATCCTCCAGGCAAGAATACTGGAGTGGGTAGTCACAAACAGACCTCAACAAATTAGAGCTTCCCCATTCCACCAGGAGACAAGCCTGAAGGAGCCAGTCAGCTGTCCTGCGGGCTTGGGCTCAGGGGGGTAAGGAAGCAGTTAGGGTGAGCAGAGGTGGGAGACCAGCTCCTGCCCCCCTTCCACCCTCTGGGCACAGCCTCCACCAGGCACCATCCTAGGGAACCTGGGACAGTGGGCAGGGCAGTGGCAGCAGCTGCCTGCCCTGGCCAGTGAGGCCGATGGTTCCCTTTACCTCCCCCAGGACACCAAGGTGAAAACCATAACACAGAGATCCCCCGCGGTGGGCCTCTCCTTCCAGGTGCTTTCCTCTGACGTAAGACCAGGGTCAGGGAAAGCTCAGGGCCTGGCAGCCCACATGCTGGTCTCCCCGTGGTTTGCAACCTCCTTCTCAATTGCTGACCTTGTTCAGGAGCTTTTGGAAGGAGGGGGCTGCTGTTCCTGAGGGTGAGTTTAGGCTTGAAAAAAACAGATTAGGAGGAAAGAGTTGAGAACAGAGGGCCACTCAGACCTGGGAGTCAGCCTCTAACTCCTCCCATGCCAAGCCTGGCTCCCTGGATCGAGATGCTACAGGAGTGAATGAACTAGGATATTCGCTTCTGTCGCTGTGTAAAAAACTACCACAGACTTAGTGGCTTAAAGCAACACTCATGTATGAGCTCACACTTCTGTAGCTAGGGAGTCCAATACAGCAAGGCTGAAATCAGCATACAGGATGCGGGCAGAGTCTTGTTTCTATCCGGAGGCTCCGAGGAAGGGGGCACCTTAGGCTCACTGAGGTTGTCATCAGAATCCAGTTCCCTGCAGCTGCAGGACTAAGGTCCCTGTTCCCTCACTGGCTGGGCTCAGCCAGGGGCCTCTCTCAGCTCCTGAAGGCCACCCACATTCTTTCTCACAATGCCTCCTCCGTCTTTACACCCGCATGTCAAATCCCCCTCCCACAGCAAAGCACTCTGACCTTCTCCTCTGTCAGCAGCCAGAGAAAATGTTCTGTTTGTAAAGGGGCTCCTGTGACTCGATCAGGCTCCTGCTGATGTCCTATATTGAGGTCCACGGTACCACGTGACATAATTTTAGGAGCGATAGCTCACCGTATTCACAGGTTTCAGGGCTTAGGGTATGGAATCTTGGAGGCTCATTTTTGGAATCCTGCCCACTGCAGCTGAGTTGGCCTGAGTAGAAAAACTCCAGGGTCTGAGCCCTGTCTGATGGACAAGTTCTCTTCCTCCAGCAGCTGTACCTGAGCTCTGAGTCCAGCTTGAACCTGGGTCACTTGGCTCCAGGGCACATGATAGGCTGAACTCTTTCCACTTTTCCCTCTGAGGTGCTGAGAGAGGCAGGAGGTTGGAATGTGGGCAGTTTAGTACCATGAACCCCAGAAATGCTTTCAGGAGGCTGATGGCTGAATCAGCCCACTCCTGCTGGCTTCCCAGGCCAGGAGAAATATCCACCTGCTCTAGGGTAATACTTGGCCCTGTGACTTTACCTGTGAAGAACCCAGGGACTTCCTTGTGGGAGCATCTGAGGGGGTATCTGGGAAGGTACCAGCCCCAAAGTGTCCCCCCACAAGCCCTCTGGTGAGTGCTGGAAACCTCCCATAGCACTCTCCACTGTGGAATTCTCCGCATCGCCCTCTGGTTCTTGGCCCCAGAGGGTTTGTTAGATACCACCTGATGTCTGCCCTCCCCCCACCACCACCAAACCAGGGACAGATGGAGAAGTTACTGAGAGGCGAGGACACAGAAGCAACAAAAGACCTCAAGGAAGGGGAAGCAGAGTCCTCGGAGAAAAATGTCCCAGACTGGAGCTCAACCCCCCACGGCTCCTCTCAGGGTCTGGAGTCAGTTAGTGCCAGGCCACCGCCAGCCCCTTCCTTACCCCTGCCCCCGC
This sequence comes from Redunca redunca, assembly GCA_006410935.1. Lineage (NCBI taxonomy): Eukaryota > Metazoa > Chordata > Mammalia > Artiodactyla > Bovidae > Redunca > Redunca redunca. Next base: position 15,185 of record SJYQ01096326.1, on the reverse strand, counting down.
CCCACCTTCTACCCATTTACGGGAGCACATGTGTCCTGAGGACCGAAAGGAGCGTCACGTGCTGCTGGTCAGAGCACTGGGGGACCCACGCAGGCAACAGGCAGGTGGGCAGGGTGTTTCCCCCATTGCCCAGGGGCTGGGCACAAAGGTCTCAGTGATGAATTATTCACTGGAGCTGCGCTAAGTGCAGAATTAATCCCTTTCCTTCCAGCTGGCGGCCTCACTAAATTATCCCTCCAAGTCATGCGGGAAAATGCTGCCGAATTCATTTAGCTGCTGAGTGTTTTGATCTGGGCCTTGTGATTTTAGCTTCCCCTTCTCCCAGCCCCCTCCCCCTGGAGGCGGGTTAAAAAAAAAATAAAAACCTTTCAGTAATGGATTTCCGAGAAGAAAGGAAAAGAAAAGGGATCAAGATTGGGTGTGGACCAGGAAAACAGTACTGAAGGAAATTCAGATTCTGCAGCCAAGTGTTCATACACACACAGTTCTACACATGCTCTCACACGATCGCATTTGAAAACCCACACACAGACAACCACATATGCAGAGACACACACACACAAACTTACACACCTCTCTGCAAGGGTGTACATATTTAATGCATACAGATGCATGCCTCCCCACACACATGCAAACTGACACACAGATGTTTTCACACCGGCATTGGCGCACACAGAAGCGCAATCTTTTTGTGGTTAAACTGTTTCTTGGCGAAACCATCTGAGAATTGGCCAATAACTGATGCGTTTTGATTCTAGAATCTTGAAGTCCAATGTGGGGGCCTGAAAATGAAGAGCTAACATGGATGGCTTTGGCATAAAGTTCCTGCAGGCTTGGCAACCCAATCACTCATTCTTTTATCCCGCATGTATTTGACGAGGACTAGAATTTCAGAGGCCCTTGTGGACTGCAATGAGGAGAGGGAGGAGCCGGTACACATGCAGCCCGCCTGCCTTGAATTCCGCCTCCTCAGGCGTGGATATGGCTCTTTGCTAGTGTCTGAGCCCTTTGGCGTCCTCCTCTCTAAGGGTGGTAAGAGAGTGTTGATGAAGAGGTCAGAGGGTATAGCCGCTCCACCTAAAGGACGCGTCCCCGGCTCCACTCCTCACCGTTGTCTTTACTGTAACACTGCCTCCGTTTTCCATGCAACCGCAAGTCTTTGCTGAGCACATGCTGTGTAACCAATACTGTCCTAGGTTTATGGGTCTTACACCAAAAAAGAGGAGAAAAGGCCCTGTCTTCACAAAGCTTGTATTCTTAGAGAGCAGGGAGTGAGGACCAGACAATGAGCAAATCAATTCACGAACAGATATCAGCTCAGGATACGAGGCCTGATGAACCGCAAATGAGTTGACATGATAGGGAGTGTTTGGACAGGCTCTTTGCATGTGACAGGCTCTCTGAGTAAGCTTACCAGCCAAACTGCTATGTCAAGGAAGACTGGGTTCCTTCCATCTTATTGGTCCTCCTAAGGTGCTGCCCACCAATTTGTGGTGGGAGTCACGCAGCCTTCATCTCTGCACTCCAGCCTCTTCCCTGAGAACATACATGCCCTGCAGGTTTGGGCACAGGCCATCCTGGTTACTTGACCTCCTGGTAAACAGTTTCCTCACAGCCACAGCTCTCATATCATCCATTCTCAGAGCTCCAGGAACAACACCACTGTGGAACTTCCAAATAGGCAGAGACCACAGAAGTGTCTCTCAACAGCTCACCTGGACAGGAATCTCTGTGATGCTGTCCACCACGATGGTCATCCCAGCCTCTTCCTCTTGCTCTGCCCAGTTTGGGAGCTCATTACCTCCAGAAGCAGCCAGTCCCATGGCTACAGTGGCTACAGCTGATAGAAGTGCTCACTCCACGTTGAGCCCACCCAGCCTCCAGGGGCTCTCTCTCTGCCCCAGGCTGCTGCCTCTGCCCTCTGGAGCCACTGCGCAACCCCTTCCGAGCCCTCCAGCATGCTGGTGGGCAGACTACACAGCAAAGCCTGCCATCACAGTCAATGGCAAGAGAGAGCAGTTTCCTGGTTTGGGGTACTGGGCTTGAAGCTGGTTCTGCTGGGGACAAGTTAAGCTTTTTCCCTCTGATGGAACTCCTCAATGGACACCTGCTGCTTAGAGTGATCTGCCTTAAGCTACAGTTGTGTGTGTGTGTGTGAGTACATACATGTATAACTACACATAGATACAAAAACCTAGGAAAACATGGATGCCTACATATACTGGAAAACTTCTCTTCATGGCCTATTCAGTGGGAGTTCACCTTGGAGGCCTATTCAACTCTGAGAACCCAGGAGTCAATGGCCACTCCTCATATACACGCATGAATAGCCTCCTCCATTCCCTCTCTGATCTTGGCCTCTTCTCTTTGAAGAGTGCAATCTGTCTCCCAGGAGTCTGGGTTTCTCCAGGCTAAGCAGTCTGCCTCTTTTAATGAATTGGTTTCTGGATCCCACAGCATCCTGGGTGCCCTGCAGCTTGCAGATGGCCTCTTTGAAGCGAGATCACTGACTGGGTTTCCTAAGCTGACTATGTGGATGGGAGCCTGGCTTGCACACAGTAGGAGCTCATTGTGTCAGCTCCTGACTCCTTGCCCGGAAATATGCCTCCCACAAGGTGGGGCAAGTCCTTGCTGTCCTCTGGGTGTTCTCTTGGGGCTGGGATTTGGGACCTAGGGTCTTGCCAAAGCAGGGTGCCAGGTCACCAGGCAAGTTAGGGCCTCTTGCGTGGGTAGCCACCCCTCGTTAGCCCATAGCCCTGAGAGTTGCTGGAGGATTCAAAACCCACTGCTTCCCTGGGTTTGTCACAGAGAGTGTGCAATGAAGGAGAGGAGGTGGCCCCTGCTCTCCCCACTGAGGGTGGCTCCCACAGTCTCATCTGATCTGACCTTCCCCCTCCTTGTTCTCCTCAAGGTGGGGGGCAGGGCTTTGATGCCATGCAAAAGGCTGCCCTGGTGCTTTTTTCAACCCACTTACAAACTTCTCTCTGGAGACCAGCCCAGAGTGGGGACAAGTGGCTGTTTCGCAAATGTGGAGTGGAGGGCAGGTGACAGGCAGAACCATGCAGACTTCTGATGAATTTTTATGGATTTTTGGAAACCACACACGACAGCCCTGGGGCTGGTCCTCAGAGAAGCCCCAACACAAGCTCATCTCCATTTCCTCACCAAGCCCAGCTGCCCAGAAGACCCAGAGTCCAGGGTAGCACAGCTGCCTCCTCAGTCAGTTCTGTCCTCCGGGAGCTTCAGTTCCACCCCCAAGACTTTAGCTCTGAAAATGCTACTGTCAGCCCTGTTGTTTGCAAACTGGTGTCATCTCCAGCCTGACCAACTCTCCTTCCTCTGACTGTCCTTGGTCACACTGAGTGTTTTGCTTCTCATCCTCCTGCTCACCTCACCTTGCCAACACTCCTCTTAAAGTGTCCCCTGCAAACTGTGGAATTGGATCCGTATTGGTGGGTAGAATAGGACCAGCACCCCTTTTCTGCAAATACTTTCTCCCCTTTGGTGCAGCCGAAGTCTATCATTTGCTTTATTTGATTACTAACCAAGGCCGTGGGGGTCCATTTACAGCCAAGAAGTCCAGTCTGGATGTGAGCCATTGTCAGGCAGCCCATCTTCACCTTGACCTTCTGCTGCTCCATTTCGAACGTAAGCAGGGCTTCTCTTCCCTGCGGTATTTCCCCTTCTTTGTGTCGGCATATTGTCTGGACTTGAGATCATCCTGAACTCTGATTTCATCATGGGTCACACGTTCACAGCCCCACCTCCACCCAACCCCAAGCTCCAGGTCATCTGTTGACGTGGTTAGGGCACTTTGCTGCAATGTGCAGTAAAAAAAAAAAAAAATGCATCCTTAGCACCGGGTTTGAGTTCTGAATCTTCCACTTGATCTTAGCCACCTTAAGCTTTACTTTACTTATCTATAGAAAGGGGCTGTGATCCCTACCAGCCAGGAATGTAGTGAGCATTGAATGAGGGAGCATGTGTAAGTGCCCAGTACAGGGTCTTGCAGCTGCTCAGTAAAGCAAGTGCTTCCTATTGTTCACCCAAGTCGCTGACAAACACGTTGAACTCATCAGAGATGAGGACAGGGCTCCTGGGGGAGGGGAACGACAGAGCCCTGCTAATCCATCACTCAGCGCCCGCCCCTCATGACAGCTGCTCTACCAGATTCCCATCCATAAGGACATCAGGAGGCCTTGCCGAGTGCTGAAGATAAACGTCACCAACACCACATTTGGTCTCACAGCAATTTTTCAGGGAATGAAGAAATGCAGAACAGACAGACAATCACGTCTCCAGAGGCCAGAGCCCTGAGCTGGGGGCTGGAGAGAAGATAGAGAAAATGAAGACCTGTGAGCTCCCAGGTCAGGGAAGCCAGAGCTGAACCCAGAGCCACACGGCGGGCTCATCCTGAATGCCTCCCTGACCACCCTGTGCTGCCTTGAGTGTGAGCCTACGACTCCCAGCCGCAGATGGAATGGATTGAATCAGGATACAGACTTGGAAACTGGACATTTGGGCCTTCCCCTGGCCTGCTCTGCTCTTCCCATGAGCCCAGTGCATAGCTGATGGATTGAAGAAGGGGAGGAGGGGAAGTAAGACTGGGCAGAAACTTTCAGACCAAACTTCTTAGAAAGTAGAGGCTGCTCTCGGGTTTTTCCCTATCTCAAAGCCAGACTACCGCAGCCTAGACCTCCTTTCAGCCAAACCACGAGCGCCCTGGGTCCAGCCAAGGTCATTCAGGCATGAATTCATCAACCGTTTATTAGATCCCTAACCGGCACCAAGCAGTAAAGCACTCCAAAGGAGCATCAGTATCCACCTTGCTAAGGGTTCTAGTTAAGGCAGATGCGCTGAGCACAGGGGAAGAGTCATAGAGAAGCATGGTTTACACTCTGCCTCAAAGAGTGGCTTGGAAGTAGGCAAGACAGGGGAACCACAAGTGCAAAGCCCCAGAAGCATGTCTGGAGTGCATGGGACATGAGGGAACTGTTGTGGGCAGAAGGACTGGAGAGTTAGATGAGGCCTAGATTGCAGAGTGTCTCAATGCCAGGATACAAGGTTTAGACTTTGTCATATAGCAGTAGCAAGCTGGACGTCCCTGGTGGCTCAGACAGTAGAGAATCTGCCTGCAATGCTAGAGACTCAGGTTTGATACCTGGTTCAGGAAGATCCCCTGGAAAAAGGAATGACAACCCACTCCAATATTCTTGACTGGAGAATTCCATGGACAGAGGAGCCTGGCTGGCTACAGTCCACAGTATCAGAGAGTCAGACATGACTGAGTGACTAACACCTGTAGCCACACAATAGGAAGCTGAGAAAGATGTTTGATCAGCAGGAAGATGTGATTTGATCTATATACATTGGAAGGATCTCTCTAGATACGAATAGAGGGAACCCGAGGGGAAAGATTCAGTGCAGAAAGGCAAGGTTTCATGCTAACAGGAGAAAGCCCACAGCTTATCCACTGAGCCATAGGCAGGGCTCTATTTACTACTAAAATCCCTGCCAGAATTTTTAAAAAATCTTTATCACTGGCTCCCCTCCTCAGACCCCACAACTTGCTTTTAGATTAACCCTCTGACACCATCTTCTGGAGAATGAGTCATGGCCCCAGTGAGGATTAACACTTGGGCCCTTCTTGGCCGGCAGACAGACTCAGAACTTCAAACCCCACTGCAGCTGCCAGACCACATGGTTTGTCATAAATGAGGCTTTCGATATTCAAGGGAGATGGCAAGCCCTCTTGGAGGGACCCGTTGCCTGAGCCTCGCCTTCAGCTGAAGAGATAAGAACCTGCAACTGCAGCCACAGGAAATGACAAAGTGGCGACTGAGGGGGGATCCACGGCACAGGGCTCATTACAGCGCTTGCCAGCGGGCGAGACACCCTTATCAGGGAGAAAATTGCATCAGGCCTCCTGAATTACTAGCGATTGGAAGCAGATTTCTTGGGACGCACTTTGTTAGATACCTAATGAGTAGGATACAGGCGGGCAGAGCCCAAAGCCAGTAGGGCGGGGGACAAATGTCTTTGTTAAACAGAATTTGTCAGTTTCCGCTTCAGGCTCCCTGGGGAGGGTTCAGGGCCAGCTAATTGAATTAAGAGGCCTGTGCGCTCCAGCAAGAAGGTTCTGGGCGGGGCGAGAGACAGGCAGGCCTCAAGACAGGCACTTTCAGAACCGAGGACAGCAGCTGCAACCCGGCTAGTCTGTAATTGCCAGGGCAGGTTGGAACTGTTGCATTTTGCATGATCAGGGATCTAGGGGATGAACTGAGTAGGAGGGAAGCAGAAGATGCTGTCGGGGAGTGGGAGGGGGGGTGGGGGGTGCGGGGAACAAGTGACCCAAGACGCCTTGAGCCTGTTAATGCTATTGGCCTGGTCTGTCTCAACAGACCCTCCTCTGCAGGCAACAGTGAGGGCTGAGAAGGATAAAGAAGGGGTGTCTTCTCCCCTCCACGCCTCATGTGGTGTGGGCAGCTGCAGCAAGACAAGGAGCGGTGGGCTGGGCGCTGAGTCTGAGCCAGTGCACGGCTGTGCATCACTTTGAGCTTTCAAAGTAAGTCTCCCAATTACAGCCCTAATGAAGCGGGACATGCTGTAGCCATGGAGCCACAGAGCGAGGGGCCACTTGTCAGCCCCAAGCTTCCGCCGCAGGCAGGGCCAAGCTTACCAATAGAAAAGCAAGTAAGCAGGCTCGTGGGGTGAGCCAGCAGCCTCCTCCCCCACCTGGAAGAAGAGGGGGAGAGCAAGGCAGGGCTGGACCTGAATATGGACGAGCTAGTCCCCAAAGCCCCACCCTCTTTCTGTCCCCATTTTAGCACTGCTTCAGCCTGACTCACTGCTACCTGCAGCCTGGCTTCTACCTGTAGTGTCAGACAAGTTCCATCCCATGAGGAGCAAGGAGAGGAGGGCACGACCCCCTCCCCAAAATGTGGGCAGGCAGTGTTGGCCCTAAAGAAAGGGAATGACTGGGGAGAATTTAAGCACTATGTGAGGTGCTGTGGTGGTCCTGGGGCCCCTTACATCAACATGACTAGAACAGCTGCCTCTGACCTTCCCTTTGGAGCCTGCATTATATGGAAGTGAAAAAGATTTTTCTAGAAAAGTCTCCCACCCACCTTGCCCCAACCCCCAGGAAGGGAAGAATCTTGGCAAAGCTGATGGGTGCAAGGATTGGAAATGTGGGCACTAGGCCTGCAGCAGTGGGGGCTGAGGAGGCACTGGCATGAAGCAGCCGTGGAAACAGGTAGAGGCCAGGGCCAGCCATGGAGAGGACAGAGCAGGAACCAAGTCTGGCAGAGGCTATAGAAAGAGCTGCGGGGAGTCCACAGGGGGTATGAGGGGCAGGACAGACTGAAGTCCATAAATACCCTGCCTTTCCTTTCCTCCTCCTTGGAACAACCCCTCTGCCCACCAGCAACTGATGGGGTGGTCTGGACCGAGGGGTCTGTCACATGTTTATCTTTGTGATGAAATTAAATGAATTACACATAATACATTTCAGAATCCACATAAAAGTAGTACCTGGTGAGTGCCCAGCCCTGATCAGGGGTCCAGTAAGTGTTGGCTCTGGGTCACCAAATTGACCCACCTGGTACTGGGACCACACAGAGTAGATATCAGGCTGACAGGCTGTGGGGGAGGGACTCTCTCAGCAATGTGTCCCTGCTTTCAGAACTGACGGGGGCACCTCTGGAGACCTCGCCCTTGATTTCATTACTTCTACTTCCTCCCCTAACTGGATTAGATGGCAGTCTATGAAATCCAGGGCATCCAGATTGGCTTTCTGCCTGGAAATGAGGAGAAATGTCATTATAGGTCCTGAATCAGCATCTCACCCCAGTCCCAGGGGCCAGCTGGTCAATGGGGAGTTGCTCTTTGCTGTGGCTAGCTATTCTTTCCTTCCCTCTCTCCTGCATCCTCCCACCTATCCATCCAACCAGTATACATTCTGCCATTTTTCTGCTACAACCAGTCTGGTGCTCAGCTGTTCCGAACAGGAGACAGACGTGGTACTTTCTACTATCTAAAACACACAGACGACCAGAAAACCCCAAAGCATCTGATTCAGATGCTCTACAGAGGGCATGCTCAGTGGGGAGTCTCTGAATGAATGAAACTTACTGAGAGGAGCCGATGAGAGAGACAGCCAGGCCTCATATCCAGGGACAAAATAGCCCCAGAAGTCTTGGTTATGAAGTGCAGTCAGTGCCAAAGTCAGCCTCAAGGTCACCCAGTGCTTCACTCTTCCCATCCCCAGAGTCTTCATACAGCAGCTTTCTCCTGGTACCCATTTGATGGTGGAGGGAGGGGGGGTGAGGCCCAGACTAGACAAGATACCTCTGTACTTGTACGGATGTCCCTTAATCTGCTGATGCAAGCCTGAAAATGCTTCTTGTTAATGAAGTTCTGCACACCAAAGTTATTTTATTTTATTTTTAAACATTTACTTATTTATGTGTTTATTTGGCTGCACTGCGTCTTCGCTGCGGGGCACCGGATCTTCGTGTGGTACACAGGCTTCTCTCTAGTTGTGACTCATGGATTCCATAGTGCAGGGGCTCAGTAGTTGTGATGCTTGGGCTTAGCCGCCCCTCAGTATGTGGGATCTTAGTTCCCTGACCAGGGATCAAACCCTTGTCCCTTGTATTGGAAGGTGGTCCTTTACCACTGGACCAGCAGGGAAATCCCCACCAAATTTATTTTTAAAGGTAATGGGCTTCTCTGGTGGCTCAGTGGTAAAAGAATCTGCCTTCTAGTGCAGGAGAAGCAGTTCTATCCCTGGATTGAGACGATCCCCTGGAGAAAGACATGGCAACACACTCCAGTATTCTTGCCTGGGAAAGCCCATGGAGGAGCCTGGTGGGCTACACAGTCCATGGGGTCACAGAGTCAGAACCAGCTTAGCAACTGAGCATGCGTGCATGCATGCACAAGTAATGGGAAGGGTCGTTGTCCTAATCCACCTGGTTCCTATGTGTGGACTTTCATATAGAGCATCCACTCAAAGAGAGGACCACCTGCATTCATTCTGTTTTGTTCAGGGTCAGACATTCGGGCATGTCTAACCCTGAGCGCGTTTGTCCTGGTTGGCATGGTGCCCGTTGTTCAATTTGCTCCTAGCACAACACTCTAGACAGTGGAATAATTTGTCCACTGTGTGGCCAAGACAGGATTCCAACAGCTGAAGTAGGGTGGAAGTGGGTCACTGTTGAGGTCCCTACAAACTTCAGACTGACTACACAGTTCTTTGAACAGTGGGCACATTTTGGAGACTAACATGGATTTTCAACAGAGCTTTCAAGTAATCTCCCCCCAAAGGGAGTATGAGACATATCCCTAAGCCTGAGCAACTTAAAGTTTTGCCAGAAAAACAAAAGTGGCAAATAAACCTAGAATTGGAGGAAAATGTGAGAGCGGAAAGCTTCCCAGGTGGCGCCAGTGGTAAAGAACCCGCTTGCCAATGCAGGAGATGTAAGAGATACAGGTTCAATCCCTGGGTTGGGAAGATCCCCTGGAGGAGGGCACGGCAACCCACTACAGTATTCTTGCCCGGAGAATCGCATGGACTGAGGAGCTTGGTGGGCTATAGCCCATAGTGTCGCAGAGAATTGGACACAACTCAAGCGACTTAACACACATGCTTGTGAGAGCAGAAAAAGCCAGCTGCTGGGCTGGGAGAACCCAGAAAAGGTTTGAGCAAGTGTGGATGGAGGCCACCAAGGGTTGTTGCTGGTCGTTGCTGTTGTTCAGTTGCTAAGCCATGTCCAACTCTTTTCAGCCTCATGGACTGCAGCATGCCAGGCTTCCCTGTCCTTCACTGTCTCCCTGAGTTTGCTCAGATTCATGTCCACTGAGTCAGAGATGCCATCCAACCATCTCATCCTCTGTTGCTCCCTTCTCCTCCTGCCCTCAATCTTTCCGAACATCAGGGTCTTTTCCAATGAATCAGCTCTTTGCTTCAGTTGGCCAAAGTGTTGGAGCTTCAGGGTTGATTTCCTTTTGGATTGACTACTTTGATCTCCTTGCTGTCCAAGGAACTCTCAAGGCTTCCTGGAGGGGCTGGTATTTGAGTGGGGTTAAATTCTGGATAAGCAGAGATGGGAGTATTAGTCATGCCAAGGGAGGAAGAAGAGAATTAGAAAAAACAGCATGGATGGAGAAAGAGGCCCATCAGAGTAGAGAAGATGAGAGGATGAGATGAGGAGATGAGGAGATGGAAAGGAAAGCAAGTCTACAAAGCAAAGGGTCTCAAAGGAGCAGAGAGGTTTTCAAATCTGTTGTTATTGCACCAAGGGTTGGAGTCATAGATGGCACAATTTATTTATTCTTTCAACAAATATTTCTTAGATTTCCCTGGTGGTCCAGTGGCTAAGATTCCTTGCTCCCAATGCAGGGGGCTGGGTGTGATCCCTGGTCAGAGAACTAAATCCCACATACTACAACTAAAGATCCCACACGCTGCAGCAAAAATTGAAGATCCCATGTGCTACAATTAAGACCCAGCACACCAAATAAATAAAATAAATACTAAAAAACCACCGCAAATACTTCTTGAGTACCTACAATCAGGCAGACACTAGGGATAAATGGGGTCCCTGTTTACTAGTAACTTGCATTCTAGTGTGGAGAGTGGAGGAGGGAGGCAGACAGTCAACAAGTAAACACATTTTTTGAAAATGAATTTTCTGGTAAATACTGTGAAGACAGTAAAATGGGATAGTGTGAATAGAATGTATTGGAGGAAGGGTTACTTTAGGTGGGATGGGCCTCTATCTCCAAGGCAGGGCCTCTCTGAGAAGAGCCCATCTGGGCTGAGACCTGAATGATGAGAAGTGGATAGCCATGTACAGACGTAAGGGACTCTCCAGGTAGAGAGAACAGCAGATGCAAAGGCCCTGAAGCGGGAAAGAGCTTGACTCGTTGGAGGAAAGGCAAGGATGGTGTGGTTACCTGTGGGCTATTCACTCCTAGGTGGCCAGTGGACCTTCCCTTTAGGCTCCATCTGTATGTGTGTGAGTCACGCTAAATGGGTGAATTCTTCATTTTACCTACTCTCTTTTCCTTTTGAATGGAACTCCCATTTGCACTTCCCAGGTGGCGGAGTGGTAAAGAATCTGCCTGCAAGGCAGGAAACCTGGGTTTTATCCTTGGGTCAGGGAGATTCCCCTGGAGGAAGAAATGGCAACCCACTCCAGTATCCTTGCCTGGGAAATCCCATGGACAGAGGAGCCTGACGGGCTACAGTCCAGGGGGTTGCAAAGAGTCAGACACGACTGAGCACACACACACCAGGGATTTCTTTCCAAACAAACCCCTGCCACACTTGTAAGACCGGGTTCCTTCCTCTGACTCAAGTCGCCATCAACTCAGAACTTCCTTGGGAGCTCGCCCTCTGGGTAATGGGAAGCCCCTGAGAGTTTGAACTTTGGAAAGAGGAAACTGGGGCTCAGAGAAAAGGAGACTCGGTGTTGGGTCACAGAGTCTGTGCCCTTAGTCTCGGGAGTTGGTCTGGCTTCCTGTTGACCAGACACCGGGAGAGGGATGGTGCAGGTGGCTGAAATGATGCCTTCCTTGGATGAGGGGTCATGGCCCAGTCCCAGCCCCTTGAGGCGGAAAGCTCCAGACTGGCTGCCGGAAAGACAGCACCGTCCAGGGCCCCCACTGAAGTCCTGCCCCAGCCACCATGGGTGAATCCACACGTAGCTTCTTCCCTTCTCCCCCAGCGCATCCCATGGGGAACGCTGCTCTGGAAGACACTAAGGAAAGGCCCAAGCCGAGGCCACCAGCCCCTAGGGGAGCCCTGGGCCTCCTCTTCCCAGGACTTACCCCTCTCCACCGACAGCCTCCGCATCTTCCCCTGGCACTTCTGCACCTTCCTGGAACACGTCCCATCAGACCAATAGGAAGGGAGCCATCCACTGGGTGTGCCAGGATGCCCCCACGTGGAGCACCTCTGCCCACCCCCAACGGTGCCCTCCCTGGAGACCCAGAGCACTCAGGTCATCTTCTATACTCACCCTTTTCACCTCTGCCCCTTGGGAAAGCGACTCTCAGGCCTGACCTGCCAGCACACCCATCAGTTGGGTTGAAAATAAAGATTCAGGCCTGACTTTGGTGACTTTGGGTAGTGTGAATAATCCAATGCCTGCTGCCCCCACAGCCTGGTCTCGTGACACCCCTCTTGTGCCTCTGAGCAGAGGATGTGCAGGGGAGAAAGGAGGAGGGGAAACCGGGAAGAAAGGAAAAGGGAAAGCACCACGGGAGGGGAAGGGCAGACCGGGGGGAAGGAGAAAGGCAAAGGCATTCCCTCCCTGGTCACAAACCTACAGAGACCTCACCCCTCCAGGGCACTCTCCTCCCCTCACCCCTCCAGCTCCGGGGGTCTCCCCGGGGATGCTGAGCCAGCCAAGCCTCGGTCATCATCCAGTGAGACCCTACTTACTGCTGGATTCGGACCTCACACATCCCCAGGGAGCAGAATGAGCCTCTCATCTCAGCCACTGGGTGCTGGGCCAGTGGGACCAAGGAGGGAGCTGTATGGGCCCCACTCCGGGTACTGTGCATGGCAGCCCTCTCTGGTTTGGAATCTGGTGAACATTTCTGCTAGGCAGAGGATCCGAGGTCTGAGTTGAAGTCAGTGGCTCTGGATTTTTTGAGAGAAATTAGATAGAGATGGGGGCTTCCCAGGTGGTGCTGGCGGTAAAGAACTAGTGATATAGGAGACATAAGAGACACGGCTTCAATCCACGGAGTCAGGAAGATCCCCTGGCGGAAGAAATGGGAAACCACTCCAGTATTCTTGCCTGGGAAATCCCATGGACAGTGAAGCCTGGTGGTCTGTGGTCCATAGGCTCACGAAGAGTCGGACACGACTAAAGCAACTTAGCACCTGTGCACAACAATAGAGATAACTTAGTATGGTCTTTGTGTTTGGTTGGAGAGGGTATGACTTATTAACAGAAAGTGTTGGAATGGGCTGAGCTGGACTTTTCATACTGTATACAAAATGCATTGGTGTTAATGGCAATGATGGGGGTAAGAAGGAGAAAAAAAATCAGAGCTGAGGGGAAAGGGTCTTTACATATAGAATGGATCCAATAGGTGGGCAAATTTAAACATTTTATTTCTATATATATATATTTAATATCCTTTAATACTTAAAGGATAATAACTTGGGCAGTGGCCAGCTAGTCTTGACCCTCTCTGGAGCATTAAGCCATGGAGATGAGTCCATATTGCACTTGAGAAGTCAAAGCTAGCCACCAGGAGGAACCCTTTTTGAGCGAGGGGTTGAATAAATATGAGTGACAGAGGGCAGGAGGAGAAACAAGTGGCCCGAGGGCACTAAGGCAGGATGTGAGGAGGCTCTGAGTGTGAACAAGGGGGCTCAGGGCTTCCCTGTCCCCTGTCAGAGGTGTTGTGAGCTGGGTCTATATGGAGAACTAATTCCAGCATGCCCTCTCTAGGTATCACCGCAGCACCCTCGTTGGTGGACTCAGTCCTCTATCCTCCCCCTTGCTGGGTACGTGGCAAGGTCTCAAGCACTGGCTTCTCGCCCTAGCTTCCTGCTGAATTCTGTACCCTCAGCCACCACCTTCCAGGACTTGAACTAAGAGCCCTTTGGCTTCCTCATCTCTGAGCTCCAGGGCCCAGGGCAGGCCTGGTCCTACACAGATGTAGGTAAATGCTTTGGGGACCATGTGAGAGAATTCCTAGCTGGACAAGGGCATCAGAAAGAACTTTAGAGAGAGTATCCAGGACAGTCTCCTAATTTTGCAAAGGATGTCAGTGAGGAAACCCAGCCCTGGGAAGACCCTTGCCCGAGGCTTCCTGACTCCACTCCCCCAGGGTGTCCTGCACACAGCCGAGTGAACACCAGATGGCTGCAGAGGCCCACACATCCGGCCCTGGGCCCTTTGGCCACCCTGACACCACTGGATCCCTCAGACACTCAGAGTATTCAGGCAACAGGCCTGCCTGTCTCCCTTTCGCATTCATCCTGTCCCGGGCCCAGCTTCCAGCCTATTCTCTGCTGACTTTGGCTCCATTCCCTTTACCCTCCAGCCCAGCCTCCGTCCTCTAGTGCATCGTTGTTCTGTCTCTCTCTGTCTCTTATCAGCACAGATTTACCATGCTGATCATTCCCACCTCTGCCTTGGTTGAGTTCGAGACTCAGCCCCCAGCTCCAGTTCCAAGCCTTTAGCCAGAGCCTCGAAGGACCAGCGCAGGAGCCAGACAAGCATTCATGCAACCAGCAGAGCCCAGGAACAAGCACTAGACCGTGGGTGGGTAGCAACTGTGCACGGCTCCGTGACAGGGTGCATGTAGCAATGGGTTCCATGGCAACCAAACAAAATTACATAGCAATCAGTGAGCCATGTGATTGAGAGACACAATGACAAGCTATAGGCCACGGCCAAGGGGCCGTGGAGTGTCGTCGCACAGCAATAGACCCAAGCCACACAATGATATCACACAGCCAGCGTAGAGGGTGGCACAGCCACGGAGCACGGCAGTGGGCAAGGACGGCAGTGTGCACACTGTAGACGCAGCCACAGAGTGTGGAAAGACACCTCACTGCACTAGCACACATCTGGGGGGCCGTGGCACTGTCACGGGTGCGTGACTCCTGCATGTGCCGCCAGGGAGCGGTCAGCAGCAGCGGAGCCTGGTGGACAGCACTGGGCTCACGACTGACTGTGTCCCTCGGCTCTCAGCCACTATATCTGGACTGGGAGCCTCTCAGCACCACCTGATTCCAGGAGTCGTTAATCTGTGTCTGGTCTTGAGCACACTCCCCAGAGCCCAGAAACGATTCTGCCGCTGATTTCCTCCAGAGCCTAATAGGAAATTGAACATCTGCTGGAGAAAGGATCACCTTGGGAACAGAGAAGGAAGTGGAGGAGAACAGGGTCTGTGCCCCCTTTTCCGGGAGGATATCGCCGATGCTCCCTGCCGCCCTGGGCCTGCCTGTCCCAACCCCACACCTCCCTTCCCTTAGTGGCCGAGCTTGCTTTAGTGTGCCCTGGTGTGCCCTGGTGTGCCCTAGTGTGCCCTTGGATCTGCCTTCAGGGCAGTCAATTCTTCCTCCCTTCATTCAAGACACCTGATTTTGACACAGGCTTTTCAAGTTCCATTCTGTTCAAGAGGTGCAAAGCTCCAGTCCTGAGTGG
>SJYQ01096325.1:316047-351451 GCA_006410935.1 Redunca redunca | reverse complement strand
GCCTGAAATTATTTATAGATTTGTTGATTATTTCCCTCACTAAATATAAATTCTAGAAGAGCAGAGGCTTGTTTACTTCTGCAACACTGAAAGCATTGTCTGCAGACAATTATCCTAGTTTGGATAATACTCTCAAACTCTCGGAGGGCATAGTAAAGCCAAGCTACAGTGAAGAATGGAATGCAGCGGTAGCAATTTAACCCAGAGTGAATTATGACATTTCTCCACTTACTAAGGAGTAGACTAATAATAATTCCACATGCTCCAAAAAAAATTTCATAACCCTGAGTTCTATGCATGGATTTAATCACTTTGTTTTCAATCATTTCATCCTTAAAACCAGTGGTCCTCAACCTTTTTGGCACCAGGGACTGGTTTTGTGAAGGAAATAGTTCCACAGACCAATAGTGCAGAGGTGAGGGGGTGGTTTGCGGATGATTCAAGTGCATATTTATTGTGCACTTTACTTCTATTATTGTTACATTGTGATATATAATGAAATAACTGTACAACTCACCATAATTCAGAATCAGTGGGAGCCCTGAGTTTCTTCTGCAACTAGATGCTCCCATCTGGGGATAATGGGAGACAGTGACACCCAAAGTGTGTTGCTCAAGTCCAGTCTACTCCATAATCTTGTTCTGGTTAGAAAGATGCATGCAGCATACTAAGTCATTTCAGTCATACCCAACTCTGTGTGACTTTATGGACTGTAGCCCACCAGGTTCCTCTGTCCCTGGAATTCTCCAGGCAAGAATACTGGAGTCTGTTGCCATGCCCTTCTCCAGGTTCAGAAAAAAAGAACGTTGAAAATGAAAGCAAATTTTCAGTGAGAAGGCAATGGCACCCCACTCCAGTAGTCTTGCCTGGAAAATCCCATGGACAGAGGAGCCTGGTAGGCTGCAGTCCATGGGGTCGCTAAGAGTCAGACATGACTGAGCGACTTCACTTTCACTTTCCGCTTTCATGCATTGGAGAAGGAAATGGCAACCCACTCCAGTGTTCTTGCCTGGAGAATCTCAGGGATGGGGGAACGTGGTGGGCTGCCGTCTCTGGGGTCGGACAGAGTCGGACACAACTGAAGCGACTTAGCAGCAGCAGCAGCAGCAGGACATTCCACCTTGACTTTAATCCAGAATGTCTGGAGATTTGAAGTTGTCTCAAACATACTTTTAAGGCCACTGTCATTTGCAATTGCACATGGTTGATCCTTTTCTAGCACAAAGTCAATTCACCTGACATTCACAAGTGGGTCACTGACCCATTCCTTCCCAGTTCAGGGGTCTGTTGAGGCTGAAAAGTAAAGCTCCAATTCTTTGGAATGATGTAACAGGTGATCATGCACCAGCTGGGAGAAAGAAGGCCCTGGCTCAGTGTCTTCCAAAAATCTCTGCTTATGTTTGGAACATGTTAAAAATCCCAATGCTCACTGATCAGCCCTATAATTCCAAATTGGCTTTGAATGCAGCCACTTTATCTGCCAGTTTGAACACAGTTGTCACTCTTCCCTGAAGTGACAGAATGAGTTTCTTGAGCAGGGTGAATATGTCACACAAGGGAGCAAGTTTTACAACCCATTTTGTGTCACTGAACTGTGCTGCCAGTGGTGACTGTTTTTCTAAAAGAAACCTCTGGATTAGCCTTTGTCACTCAAAAACTCTGGCCAGTGATCTACCTTTAGAAAGCTGTCTCACTTCTATGTATCAGAGAAGACATGTGTACTCTGCATCCATCTCCTCATAGAGCTGTATGAACAGACATGAGTTAAGAGTATGTGTTTTTATTATTATTTTATTTATTTACTTTTGGCTGTGCTAGGTCTTTGTTGCTGTGCATGCTTTTCTCTAGTTGCGGAAAGCCTGGGCTACTCTTGTTGTGGTGCTCTGGCTTTTCATTGTAGTGGCTTCTCTTGTTGTGGAGCACAGACTCTAGGGCATGCTAGCTTCTGTAGTTGTGATTCCCAGGCTCTAGAGCACAGGCTCAATAGATGTGGCGCACGGACTTAGTCACTCCATGGCATGTGGTATCCTCCCGGACAAGGGATCGAACCTGTGTCTCCTGCATTGGCAGGCAGATTCTTTACCACTGAGCCACCAGGGAAGCCCAAGTGCATATACTCTAATGTGGTTGATAATGTTAACCACATCCTGCAAAAAGCTGTTAAGTTCGGGTGACATTTTATGGCTAGCCAGCATTTCTCTGTGGATGACACAGTGTACACTCATATTCAGAAGTGACCTCTTTGAAGCACGTAGTGAAACCAGAAAGCTGTCCAGTCACAGCCAGCGCTCCATCTGCTCCAACACAAAATGAACAGTGCAATTTTCCTGATAGGTAATCATTCAAAGACTTGAATAGTTCTGCAGCTGTAGGGTTGGTGGCAACAAAAGCCCACATATTTTCATGCACATTCTCTTGAAAAATATGTCGTACAAAAACAAGTATTGTTGCCTTCTTATCAACACCTGTAGACTCATTAACCTGGATTCCATACCACGGTGACTCGTTAATCCCAACAATTGTGCCTCAATGTCCTCTGCTATGTCATCAATTCATCTAGCTATGTGTGCATGCTCAGTCATCCCGACTCTCTGCAACCCCATGGACTGTAGCTTGCCAGGCTCCTTTGTTCATGGGATTCTCCAGGCAAGAATACTAGAGTGGATGGCCATTCCCTTCTCCAGGGGATCTTCCCCAACCAGGGATCAAACCCAGCTCTCCTGCATTGCAGGCAGATTCTTTACCATCCGAGCCACCAGGGAAGCTCTGGTGCTAGCCAAAAGAGGAACACACGTCACCTTTTGAAATGCAGTATCTCCCAGAAGTTCACAACAAACATCCTTAGCAGCAGGCAGGATTAGCTTTTCACCAATAGTAAAAGGTTTCTTAGTTTTAGCCATATGGTTCGCCACTAAGAATGATGCTCTCCATACAGACACATCTGATGAAGTGGTGTGTGTGTGTGTGTGTGTGTGTGTGTGTGTGTGTGTGTGAGTCGCTCAGTCGTGTTCGACTGTTTGCAACCCCACTGACTGTAGTCTGCCAGGCTCCTCTGTCCGTGGGATTCTCCAGGCGAGAATACTGGAGTGGGTTGCCATTCCCTTCTCCAGAGGATCTTCCCAACCCACATTTTGAACCCTGGTCTCCTGCATTGCAGGTAGATTCTTTACCGTGGTGGCCTTCGATAATTGCTTCTATTCTTCATGTTCACCTTTTTCTTTTCGCCTTTGTCATTCGAAAATCTCCAAAGGCTTGTCTTCTCATACAGTGTACTTAGTCTTCATGTGGCAAAGCAGTTGTGAAGATTTCATGGCTTTATTGGATAGCCAGTCACCACATATTGTATAAAGTGGGCTTAGAGAATGGGAATCAGCTGTTGCAGTGAAGCCATAATTTAAGTAGGACTCTTGATATTTTCTTTTAAACTGCAGCTTTCTTTTTGGTGGCAGTCTTAGACTTTTCTGCTGTCTCACCACTGGGTCTTTCCCCCTTTTCAAAGAACCTCTCCAGCAATGTTTGTCTTTTACTCATTTTGGCTAGGGTTAGCTTACGGGCTTAGCAAAGCTGTGACTGAGACAAGTGCACAGTGCTGGAAAGAGGCATGGATGGAAGTGGTGAATAAGATAACGGGTGGGCCACACATGGACTAAAATAAGCATCGGATTCTTACTTAAAGCCTGCCAACCACATGCAGCTGTTCAACTGAAGTACAGCAACTCATTTTCCACTGTCAAGCCTGCCACCAGCTTAATTGTCACTTGCCACTCCCTAATAGGGTTTTGATATGAGTCTGCAAGCATCTGATTTATTATGGTCTCTGTGCAGTCAAACCTCTTTGCTAATGGTAATCTGTATTTGCAGTCACTTAGTGCTACCGTCTCAGATCCACCTCAGATCATCAGGCTTTAGATTCTCATAAGGAGTGTGCAGCCTAGGTCCCTCACACGTGCAGTTTACAGTAGGGTTTGCACTCCTATGAGACTCTAACGCCACTGCTGATCTGACAGCAGGCGGAGCTCAGGCAGTCTTGTGAGATGAAGCTTTGCTGGCTGACTCGTGCGCCACTCACCTCCTGCTGCGAGCCTCTGTTGCTAACAGTCTACAGACTGGTACTGGTCCCTGGCCCAGGGGTTTGGGGACCCAACCCTGCCCTCGACTATGAAACAGAGAAGATAATAATACTTTTCTAGTGGAATATCGTGAGGATTTCACAACTTTATTCACATGAAGCCTTTCAACAGGGCCTAGGGTCAGCCATCAGTGAATATCAGCTAGAGTGGTGGTGGTTTAGTCACCAAGTCAAATCCAATTCCTGCGACCCCGTGAACTGTAATGTAGCCCACCAGGCTCTTCTGTCCGTGGGATTTCCCAGGCAAGAATACTGGAGTGGGTTGCCATTTCCTTCTCCAGGGGATCTTTCTCACCCAGGAATTGAACCGGTGTCTCCTGCATTACCAGCGGATTCTTTACTGCTGAGCCACCAGGGAAGCCCAAGTACTAGCTATAATTGATTAGAAATTTATTTGGAAAGTAGTATGAGATAAAGAGCTAATTATATATTTTCATTTTTAAAAACAAAGCCCAATTTATTTTATTATTATTATTATTATTTGGCTCCAGCATGCAACATTCAGGATCTGAGTTTCCCATACCAGGGATGGAACCCCTGCGCCCTGCTCTGGAAGTGCAAAATCTAAACCACTGGACCACCAGGGAAGTCACACTAATTATATTTTTAATAGGTGATGTTTAAATTATATTAATTCCCTGGAAAGGATTTTCTACATCTGCTCTAAGCTTCCCTGAAGATTTTATAAGCCTATTTCTACTTCTTCCCTACTCCCATCCCAACTGATATTATTTCATTACGTGCTATTTTAATTTGACCTTTCACACCACAATTTCTGGTTAAAATGTGCTCTTCTATATTATACTTTTTTAAATCAACTTTAATCTTAGCACTATTGAAGGGAATAATTTTTAAAGACTTCTACCAAGAAAAATCTGATTGTAAATAAAAGCATTCATAGCAGATGAACGAATCTGTAATATGATGTATTCATTACATCTGAGAAATAAAAGGATTAGTTTTTAGTATTATTTTTATTTTATTAGAAATAAAAGGATCAGTTCAAATCCCTACTAGTGTAATCATTAGATTGTCTTATTAGTTGTGAGAAAAATCTGAAAAATATGGATAGAATACTCAAATTTGTCTGTCCCTGCACCCCCTTCATGGGCAAAAATTTGGGGCTGGAAGCACTCCTTAATAAAATAGAACCGAGCTGCTTTCCTTTAATATTCTCTTGAAATATTGCAAAAAGAACTTCATTTGTTCAAAAGACTCCCATAACCATCACTTCAAATGGTTTTTTCTTATAAATTCTGGATGGCATTAAAATCTTTAAAAAGTCCCACATGGCACATTTTGTGNAAAATTATTTTTTCTATATTGTTAACATCTTATGGATTTATTACTGTTGTTTTTAAATCAATTTATAAATATTTTAAATTTTTCTCAATTTCAATTCCAATATGGTAACTATCAATAGCTATAACCAGATGAACAAAAGCTCGTTCAGTTCAGTCACTCAGTCGTGTCCAACTCTTTGCAACCCTATGAATCGCAGCACACCAGGCCTCCCTGTCCATCATCAATTCCTGGAGTTCACTCAGACTCGCGTCCATCGAGTCGGTGATGCCATCCAGCCATCTCATCCTCTGTTGTCCCCTTTCCCTTCTGCCCCCAATCCCTCCCAGCATCAGAGTCTTTTCCAGTGAGTCAACTCTTCGCATGAAGTGGCCAAAGTATTGGAGTTTCAGCTTCAGCTTCATTCCTTCCAAAGAAATCCCAGGGCTGATCTCCTTTAGAATGGACTGGTTGGATCTCCTTGCAGTCCAAGGGACTCTCAAGAGTCTTCTCCAACACCACAGTTCAAACGCATCATTTCTTCAGCACTCAGCCTTCTTCACAGTTCAACTCTCACATCCATACACGACCACAGGAAAAACCATAGCCTTGACTAGACGGACCTTTGTTGGCAAAGTAATGTCTCTGCTCTTCAATATGCTATCTAGGTTGGTCATAACTTTTCTTCCAAGGAGTAAGCATCGTTTAATTTCATGGCTGCAGTCACCATCTGCAGTGATTTGGGGTCCCCTATAATTTTTAGGAGCATAAAGGGATCTGGAACCAGTAAGTTTGAGAACCGCTGACCTAAGCCTTTTAACCAGAACAGTGGACAATGGTTTCTGGTATTTGGAAAGATATCTTTGAGGTACCAAGTGCTGTTATCAGCAATTTTTTTAAAATAGAGAAGTAAAGTAGATTTAAGAATTTTAAAAATTGTTAATACTCTGAGTTTATACAGTTCTCACATTAATTTCAGTATAGATTATTGGCTAATCAGTGTTTGCCTGGACAAGAACCTTCTTGTCAGAATCTGTTTTTCACCTGTAAAAGAGAAATAAAATTTGCTTCCTAACGAAACTTTAACTTCTTTACTCTCACAAAAACAAAGGCACATCAGGTCTCAAAATATTTATACCACAATTTAATTACTCGCTTCCATCCCTCAAGTATTTCTTGTCTCCTAATATTGGTAATTATCTCACTTAGGCAAATAAAAATGTGTGATTTTTATTCTGAATTGCTTCAACATATTAGAAGGAGTCATTGTTAAGTGGTGCCCAAGTGCCAAGAAGATGAGAAGTGCTATGTAATTATCACCGTGGGAAACTAACTTTCCAAGTGCTTGGCTGAACTCACTACTTGGACTTGTGGAGTTAAATCTGAAGCTTCAGGACTTTGGGGATGAACATGGTGACACAGGTTTAGTAGCTAGCTGCTTTTCCTCCTTTGAGTCACACAAGAGCATCAGGGATGACCAAATCAATGAACTTGACGTTCAGCAAAATTGGGAGCAGATCCACAGCCTCCAAAATATGAATCAGGGCTGCTAGGAGTAGCTAAAATCAGACAGAAGCCAGAAAGGAGGTGGTGAAGGACTTGGGTGAGCAGGACTAGAGGCAGCAGTCCTCCTGGAATCTGATTAATTTCAGAGTAGCAGAAGAAGGGGTCTACACAAATTAAGCAGAGGAGCCACGTAGTCTGCTAAGGCTGCTGTAACACAGAGCCACAAGGGGCTTACACAACAGAAACAGATTGTCTCATGATTCTAGTGGCCAGAAGTCTGAAACTGAAGTGTCTGCAGGGCTGGTTTCTTCTGAGGGCTGTGAGGGAGAATTTGTCCCATGCCTTTTGCCCTGTTGCTGGTGACTGCTAGCGATCTTTCAAACACAGAGCAGAGGGCTTCTCAGGAGACACAGTTTCCAATAGAATCCAGAGCAGGCAGACCTGAGGAGAGACCCACCAGCCTTTCCTAGAGACTGAGTTTCTACCAATGCAGCAAAACTGAACAAAAAATTCACACCAAGGTGATAGCTACTTAAGCATCCCAACCTCCTTATTGGCATTCCTTAAAAGGGAGCCAGGGAGGATGTCACTTAACTCCTTTGGTAAAATTTTAGCACAATTTTTAGATGAATCATCCTCTCTGGAAAGGCATCATCAGGGGTTGTAGTTCAATCACTGAGTTGTGTCCAGCTCTTTGCGACCCCATGGACTGCAGCACACCAGGCTTCACTGTCCATCACCATCTCCCGGAGCTTGCTCAAACTCATGTCCATCGAGTCAGTGATGCCATCCAACCATCTTGTCCTCTGTCATCACCTTCTCCTCCCGCCTTCAATCTTTCACAGAAACAGGGTCTTTTCAAATGAGTCAGCTCTGTGCATCAGGTGGCCAAAGTATCAGAGCTTCAGCCTCAGCATCAGTCCTTCCAATGAATATTCAGGATTAATTTCCTTTAGGATTGACTGGTTTGATCTCCTTGCAGTACAAGGGACTCTCAAGAGTCTTCTCCAACACCGCAGTTCAGAAGCATCTATCATCAAAGGAGGTGCTTGAAAAGCTAGCATTACTTTGGTTCCTCATATCACATAGTTGTTTGGAGAAATGGAAAGTGGTGAGAGGCCTCACTGAGCATGATGGAGAGTTGGCCCTGGTAAGCCCGCTGATAGGCATTTGCCAAGGGGCCAGCCAGTCATGATGGGACGATGCAGTGAAGAGCCCAAGGAAATCTGCATGAATGTGGAGGTGGCTTGCCTGTCACGCTGGTGCCCTTCTTCTTAAGATACTTCACCAGGCCTATCACCAGGCTTCCTACCCTCTGTGAGTGTCAGTGACTGCCAGCAAGAGAGAGGATGCAGAGGGATGTGGACAATGATCAACCACCCTCCCAGACTGGCCCAGACTACTGGGATCTTCTCCTCTGGGCTCCCCCGTCTTGACCACAGTGGCCACGGCTGCACAGTTCCAAAGGGCTCCACTCATGTGCATACCCAGTCTGGTTTTGTCCAGTATCTGTGTATAAGTTTGTCTTACCACCTCAGCTAGACAGCTCCTGGCAGGCCAGGACAGATTTGTAAATCTTTTTATATGCCAAACCACCTAGCATTAAGCCCAGCCTGATAAACATTTGCTGATGGATGGGCAATCCAGCAACGGGGTCATCGACCCTGAATTACAGATAAATGGACTGTTTAGTCTTGTAAGAGCATCTATTTTGAAGCTCTGCAAACCTGATTCTGAACAGCTTTGGGATCTGGTATGAGTACGAGTTGTCCAAAACTGTGACCTTTCATGACACAGGGTGTCTCTGAGCAGCAGTGTGGCTTGACCCACAGCAGCTTTCTACTCCCGCTAAGGTCAGTTTCCACTTCCCTAAAAGGGTTCAGTTCTAAGCAGGGATTTCACAAGCCGCAAGGAGAGCTGACGCACTCTACAAAGCCCTGTGTGGGGTTTGGATTAGTCATGGTCATAACCACCGTTTATGCAGCCTCAGAGCAGGCCCAGGCTCACATTTCTCCCAGAGGCCCACGGTATTTTTCCCTGTGATTTTTTTTTTTTGAAGCATAAGACCTCAAAACCATACTAGAATACTTCTCCTGTAATGTAAGAGTTTGAGCAGTTAAATGATTCCTTATTGGGCCCTCTCAAGCCTGCATGGCTTCCATCTGGCAATTAACATGCAGTAAAAAAGGCTTTCAGACACTTTCACAGCATTGTCTGTGTTCTGGACCGCTCTGCTGGAATCATTTGCAAGTGGATAAAAAAAAAAATGGGGGGAAAAAAACACAAAGATGCCAAATTGAGAATGAGAGGAGTGGTGTTTTGGTCAGTAACTTGTAGCTGCTTCCCCAGTCCCTCATTTGTATTTGTACTTGATCCAGTACTTGATCTTGGGACGCTGCACGTTCTATTCACCTGATGTTACGTTTAATGGTAGATTAAATTCAGATTCTAAATATATCTTACTGAGAATGGAATGTTTGGCCACTTTTACCACTCAGTTTAACAGCCATTCTTGAACATCTACAATGAAGACGAAGAGCCAAGCATAGCCAAGCGTGCGGGCTTCCCTGGTGGCTCAGGGGTAAAGAATCTACCTGCCAATGCAGGAGACTAGAGTTCGATCCCTGGGTCGGGAAGATCCCCTGGAGACAGAAACGGCATTCCTCTCCAGTATTCTTGCCTGGAGAATCCCATGGACAGAGGAAACTGGTGGGCTACAGTCCATGGGGTCACAAAGAGTCAGACAAAACTGAAGCGACTTGAGCGTGTACGCATTCACCAGTATTCTTGCCTGGGAAATCCCATGAACAGAGCAGCCTGGCGGGCTACAGTCAATGGAGTCTCAAAGAGTCAGATACGACTTAGTGACTAAACAGCAACAACAAGCCAAGCATGTGAGGCTCCAGGGAACACAAGGATCCTGGGTCTGCGAGCTAAAACAATCTGGCAAATTAGGAGAATCTAGGGAGTTTCCTCATAGATCAGTCGGTAAAGAATCTGCCTGCAATGCAGGAGACCCAGGTTAGATTCCTGGGTCGGGAAGATCCCCTGGAGAAGGAAAAGGCAATCCACTCCAGTATTCTTGCCTGGAAAATCCCATGGACAGAGGTGCCTGGCGGGCTATACAGTCCATGGGAGTCCGACTTGCAAGAGTTGGACACAACTTAGCGACTAAACCACCACCACCATGGAATCAGGGACTGGAAAGGGGTCTCAGGCAAATGAAACTGAAGAACGCAGAGTCCATTGCCTTTTTATTTTCAAGATCTGAACTTATAAGCATCTCTCTTTATTCGATTAAATATAAACTTGCCAAATACCTGTACTGTAATTTTAAAGAGTAGCCAACAATGTAGATTCCATTAATGTTTGTCCCTGTTGGGTGAGCAGGACAGGTCAACTTTTTTCGCACAGTTTATGAAACGGAGACTATTGTTCTCTGAAATCCAAGAGAAACACGGTGAACCCAGCAGATCCTTCTATTAGAGAATGAGGGGCTAGGAGTGAGCTGGGATAAGGAGTGAGGGGTCCCTGCACCAACAGCGAATGTCAGTGAAAATTACATAGAAGACAAGCTAAGTTTCCTAGCATCTTCTTCTGCTCTTGGACAACCCCAGGCCATAGGGGCATTGCCTTACTGAGCTACAGTGAGCAGAAGACTTTGAAAAAGCTCCTGGCCCTCTCTGGTGTGGGTCTTCCCTGGTGGCTCAGATGGTAAAGAATCTGCATGCAATGCAAGAGACCTCGATCCCTGGGTCGGGAAGATCCCCTGGAGATGGAAATAGCAACCCACTCCAATACTCTTGCCCGAAGAATTCCATGGACAGAGGAGCCTGGTGGGCTACAGTCCATGGGGTTGCAAAGAGTCAGACAAGACTGAACGACTAACACTTTCCTCCTCAGTGTGCCGCCTCAAAGGTGAGCCTGCTGCTCCTCCTCCTTCATTCGGAGCATCTGTTTGCTTCTTTCTTCTGGCTGTGCTGACATGCAGGAGGGACCAGCTGCTTAGCAAGAGGAGCTTCTAGTTGCTCAGCCGGCTCCCTGCCCTGTACCTGGGGCACCTGCTGGGGGCCTGTCTGGGCCAGGCAGGAGGGCACCTGCACCAGCTGTTAAGCATGAGGCATGCCCTGGCCGCTAAGCATGAGGCATGCCCTGGCCGCTCAGCTGGCCTCTTCTTGCAGCCTGCACTGGGGCTCTGACTCATGGTCTCCTCCCACATCTTGCAGCCAGGCAAGGAGAGCTCAGCTTGGAGTAAGGAGGGGCTGCAGCCCCTCAGGCATCCTTTCTGCCCTCCCAGCTGGCAATGAACTCCTGCTCTGGAGATTCCGCAGCTGGTCTCAGCTTTGCCAGCTTGACAGCTCACAGTGACCACAGCTGGTGCATCTGGGGAGCTGAAGGTTCAGACTTTTAGGTCTCTTGGGAAATGAGCAGGGTGTGGGTTGGGGGCTTACTCACAGTATAAACATGGAACTCACTGGGCATGATCATTTGGAAATACCTGAACTTGTTTTCCCTTTTGCCTTTCTGAGTATGTAACATTTTCTAGTTTCCCTGAGGCATTCATTTACATGAGGGAGAAGAAGTTCTAGAAGGAATACGGAAAGGAAGGAAACGTTACTATTTACCTTTTGACACTCAGATTTTTATAGCTTTGTTAAAATAATTGAAATACAATAACTATACATATTGTACACATTCAAAGTAGACAGTTTGATGAGTTTTGACCTTTGTATACATCTGTGAAACAATCATCACAATCAAGATAGTGAACTTGGAATTTCCCCCGTGGTCCAGTGGCTAAGACTCTGACCTCCCAATACAGGTGTCCCTGAAATTGTTCCCTGGTCAGGGAACTAGGTCCTACATGCCACAACGAAGACCCAATGTTGCTGGAGGAAAAAGAAAAAGACATCAAACTTATTCATAACTTCCAGAAGTTTCCTTACTTCCCCTCCAGGCCCCAGGCAACCAGCAATTTTTTTCTGTCAGTATAGATTAATTGGCATTTTCTAGAAGTTTATATACATGGGGTAATAGTACTTACACATGTTTTGTCTGTTTTCTTTCACTCTTCATAATTTTGAGGGAACTCATCTCTGTTGTTGTATAAATCAGTAAGTCATTCTTTTTTATTGCTCAGTAATATCCATTGTATGGATATCCCACAATATGTTTATTTACCCACTGATGAACATTTGATTGCTTCCAGTGTGTAGCTATTACAAATAGAGCTCCTGCGAACATTTGTGTATAAGTCCTTGAGTAGATATATTCTTGCTTATCTCTTGGGAAAATTCCTGGGAATGGAATAGCTGGGTCATATCATCAGTGTATTTTTATCCTTTTAAGAAACTACTAAACTATTTTACCAAGCAGTTGTAAATTTTTTCTGTTCTTACCGACAGGGTATGAGGGGTCCAGTGCTTCACATTCTCACCAACACTTACTCTGGTCAATCTTTATCATTTTAACCATTCTAGTCCATTCTATTTGTTATAAAGGAATATTTAATTACTCTTGAAATTTGCACTTCCCTAGTGACTAAAGACATTCAAAGTAAGATTTTTAGTGAGATATTATTCCAGCTAGCCTGGCTATTGCTTGGGGAAGATTTTCTAAATTCCTTTATACTGAAACAAAATACCACAGTGGTTAAAACATGGGTGTGGCTTGTGCATAATGTCATACATACAAGGATATTCTTTGCAGGATTCTTTGTAATAGCAGAACAATGAAACAGCTAAGTGTACAGTAATAGTTATACATTAATAGAGGCCTGGTTAAGTAGATTATAGTATCATATTAGTCATGTCTTCCAGAAAAGCAGAACCATAGGATATGGATATACATTAAAAAAGATTTAAATTTTAAGGAATTGGCTCATATGATTGTGGAGGTTTGATGAGTCCAGAATTTGATGAAGAAGGCTGGCACGCCTGAAAAAGTTGGCTGCAACTGGAAAGTTGCAGCTCAAGTTCAAAGGCGGTCAGGCTGGAGACCCAGGAAGGAGCTGATGTTGCAGTTCAAGTTCCAAAGCAGTCTGCTGGTAGATTCTCTCTTGCTCAAGAGGGGTCCGTTTTTTGTTCTATTCAGTCCTTCAACTGATTGCACGAGGCCCACCCACATTATGGAAGGCAATCTGCTTTCTCAAAGTATACCAATTTAAATATAAATCCCTTCCAAAACCACCCTCAGAGAAACATCCTGAATAATGTTTGACCAAATATGAGGTCACCCCACAGGCCACCCAAATTGACACATAAAATTAACCATCAGAGGTATGAATGGAATACTACGAAGCCATTAAAAGAAAACACAGGTCTATATGTACTAAAATGAGTATATCTTCAAGATACATTACTAAGTGGGAAAAATAAAAACAGCTACAGACAGTAAATATGCTACTCTTATAAAACAATTTTAAAATAATATATGTGGTTATGATTGTAGATATGTAATATATATCTTAAAGGACACACAAGACATTATTATGGGGGAGAAGGCGGTTGCCTCCAAAGAGAAGAACTGAGTGGTTGTGGAGTAGGAAAGAAATAGACCAGTTTTTAAATTTAACTCTACATCTTTCATATTTTAAAATTTTATGGTGTGTACAGAGCCTTTGCTTTAAAGTTTAGCTCCATGGATTAGACATGTGTCCCAGCCTTCTCTCCTGCAGGCACAGAGACAGACACTTTAAAGCAAAAGTGATGACAAGGTGGGGATTGGTGGGGATGGAGACCAGAGTATGGTCCAGAGTAGCGTGGCCAGGATCCAACAAGGCTGCTCACCCATTGGCTGCTGAGGGGTGGACAGCCCAGGCCAGGGACTGGGGGAGATGGGGCTGGAGCTTGGAACAGAAAGGGACATGGCACTGCGAGAGCCAAGATGAGGCTCTCCAACCAGGGATTGAACCCTGGGCCTCCTGCAGTGAAAGCACAACGTCTTAACCACTGGACCACCAGGGAATTCCTCGCCCTGATATTTTGGGTTTACAAATTAGTGTAAAGAGACTCTCCCTCCTGACAGGGGCCCTGCAGAGGAAATCCCTGTTCAGGGAAGACTGATAAACACCCCTCTGTTTTGCCAATGCTTTGAAGTTTGGACTCCACAATAATAGGGCTTCACTGGGGAAAAAAAAAAAAGCCAGCCTCCATCCTGTGCTGCAAGCTGATGGTCTGCATATGGTAGTGATTAATGCGTGCTATCATGTGCTGTGAGATTCCAGACTCCTCCAGCCCTCTTCCCACTTTCCCATGCTCCTCCCTCCCTATTCCCTTCTCCCAAGTCCTCTACTTCCCCCCAAACCCTTGGCTGACTTAATTCCCTACTTTCCCATCTTGCTCTGACAACCCCAAGCCCAACTCTGTGGGATATTCTCCAAGCAATGACCAGAATCCCAGCCCCACGGCCATGGACACATTTTAAAACAGAACTTTGTTTTTTCTG
Source organism: Redunca redunca (assembly GCA_006410935.1). Classification (NCBI taxonomy): domain Eukaryota; kingdom Metazoa; phylum Chordata; class Mammalia; order Artiodactyla; family Bovidae; genus Redunca; species Redunca redunca. The sequence continues at coordinate 337,089 of SJYQ01096325.1, read as the reverse complement.
TTGTTTTGTTTTGTTTCATTTTCTTCAGGGAGAAGCGGGGAAAGGAATTTTTTAATAGATTTTTTGTTTCCTTCTTTTCCTTTCCCTTCTTTCCAGAAAACCAGCATGTGAATGGCTCAGGACTCAGTAAAGAACCAACGGCTAAGTCCTATTAAAATCAGAAGGAAAAAATTTCAAAATAAATTTTCCCACTGTCTTGTCTTTTAAAATGAAAGTTTCTTTTTTGTTGTTGTAATGTGTAATTAAACTCTTGTTTATTTCCTGAACTCTCTGAAGAGATCTGAGTGCATTTGGTGTGTTTCTGAGAAAAGTACAGCTTGTATCTTCACTATCTTGCATCATGCGTCCGGCACACATTCCGGAAGACAAATATAACTAAGGCTTCTTAGAGCTTCCAAGCTAGAAAATTGCTGGTGGCAGCTCACTCGCTTGGCTGTAACCGCCCCCTTCATGTGACAGAGCCGTCCCTTGGATGGACTTCCCAGCTTCCACCCCCCTGCCAGAGCTTTCCCACTTGTGGCAGAAATATGGGACCTGCTCTCCACTCTTGTCTGGTGTGTGGTCACGTGCCCCGAGTCTCCAGATTGGAAGTGATTGATACCAAATGCTCAAACCAAAAGGACTGCTTAAGCTGTGATCCTTAAATCCTCTGTCCCCTCAGCTTCCATCTCCAGTAGTATGTATCGTTGGCCCTATCATCAAAATACGTTTTATAAGGGTCCCTTACAAGGGTCCCCAACCACACTGCCATCAGTCTAACCCAAGCTACCATCTTCTGTGACCTGGAACATGCAATAACTTCCTAACTTTCTCTGTTTTCACACATGGCAGAAAATTTTACCGATAAGTTCTCTATGTTTCCCTTCTTTGCTTCACTCCCCTGCCTGGCATATCATTTTTCAAGCTGGTAGATAGAATTTATAATCCCACGGTCCTGGAATTAAAGGAAAGCTGTAAAGTAGCCTGACAATGTCTGTATTTGTGGGAGCCTGAATCACAGATGCGTCTTTGCTGGAGGCTCTGGAGGCTAGAGAGTATGTCTGGGTCCAGTAGCAAAGCCAGAGATGAGGTTTTTCCAGACTGGGAAGTAAAAGACAGTTTGGTGGCAGCTGAGAGCAGTGAGCAGCCCAGACAAGGCTCCAGGGAAGGGGGGTGTCCTCAGATCAGGTAACTTGGGGGCCTGAGGTGCGAAGGGGGACTTTCTTCGGTGCAGAGTCTTCGAAGGAGCTGTCCTTGTCTTGAACAATCATGTGCTGTAACCAGGCCACCTGGAGGCCCTCGGCAGGTTTTCTGAGTGCCTAATAAGGATTCCCTCATGGTCCTGAGAAGGAAACGGCAACTCACTCCAGTGTTCTTGCCTGGAGAATCCCAGGGACGGGGAAGCCTGGTGGGCTGCCGTCTATGGGGTCGCACAGAGTCTAACACGACTGAAGTGACTTAGCATGGTCTTGAAAAGGGAAGAAGTCTCAATAATGACCTGTTAGGAAGGAAGGGCCTTAAGGCAAAATTAGGCTGGGCAACTAGAAACAATAATTCTTAAAGATCTGAATGTGAACCCAGATTGACATCTACTGTATACTTCAACATGACCAGTCTTCCCAGTTCTCTCTGTCCTAACAGAGTTCCTAGTCCAAAAAGTCAGCCTATGATGAGTTGTTTACCCTGTTCAAAACTCCTTCTACAGAATGGTAAACTTTTTAAAGATCAGGTTATGTTACATCTCTTGTTCAAATCCAGGTTCCTCACCATGGCCTCTGAGCATTCTGTGAGTGGGAACCACCTCCCTCCCAAGTCGTCTTGTCATCTCCTCGCGCTCCTAGACTGCTCCTGGCCTCACTCCTCATCAGCCAGCCTGCCTCTGTTCTGTCTTCAACAGCCCGAGCTTATTTTTTTTCTCAACTTGTAACCAATTGTTCCTACTGCCTGGACCATCTTCACCTCTTCCTCCTGACCTTACCAAGGCTGCCTTCTCCTCTCCTACATATCTCAGCCCAGAGAAACTCTTTCCCGCCATCCCCTTTCAAGAAGCTTCCCCACCCTGGCCCCAGTCCCTCTCACTAAATCGCTCTCTTCAGTCTACTCATATGGGCTTCCCAGGTGATGCTAGTGGTAAAGAATCCACCTGCCAATGCAGGAGACACAAGAGATGTGGGTTTGGTCCCTGGGTGGGAAGATCTTCAGAAAGAGGAAATGGCAACCCACCCCAATATTCTTGCAGGCTCTGTCCATGGGAGCTTGAAAGAATCAAACACAACTGAGCATACACACCTTCTCGAATCTACTCATGGTGCTGATCACATGTGGAAACAAGCGGGTCTGCACCCTTATCTGTTATCTCTCTCACCCTCAGCAACAAAGCTCCCAAACTCTGGCTCAGAGTGTTACACATAGCCAGGGCTCAAATGAATAGGTGTTGCCTGGCTAACTGCAATTTTTTGCAATTTTGGTTTTTTTCTCTTTTTATTATTTTATTAAAGAAGAGCAGTAAATAAGCAGATTCAGTTTGTTGCAGCTAACATTTATTTTCGTGGATCAGATGAAAACCAGTCATTCATCCTGCTTAGTGTTGAGGTTTATTAGAATAACTATTGTTTCCCCCTGCAAACATTGTAAGCTATGTTCAGTTACTTCAATACTCCTTTGGGATTTTCCTTCTATTCTCTATAACATATATAAAGAAGCCATCAAAAGTAACACAGTTGAGTTAAGTTCAGTTCAGTTGCTCAGTCATGTCCGACTCTTTGCGACCCCATGGACTGCAGCACGCCAGGCTTCCCTGTCCATCACCAACTCCCGGAGCTTACTCAAACTGATGTCCATTGAGTTGGTGATGCCATCTAACAATCTCATCCTCTGTTGTCCCTTTCTCCTCCCACCTTCGATCTTTCCCAGCATCAGGGTCTTTTCCAATGAGTCAGTTCTTTGCATCAGGTGGCCAAAGTATTAGAGTTTCAGCTTTAGTATCAATCCTTCCAGTGAATATCCAGGACTGATCTGCTTTAGGATGGGCTAGTTGGATCTCCTTGCTGTCCAAGGGACTCTCAAGAGTCTTCTCCAACACCACAGTTCAAAAGCATCAATTCTTCAGTGCTCAGCTTTCTTTATCGTCCAATTCTCATATCCATACATGACCACTGAAAAAACCATGGCTTTGACTAGACACACCTTTGTTGGCAAAGTAATGTCTCTGCTTTTCAATATGGTGTCTAGGTTGGTCATAAGTTTTCTTCCAAGGAGCAAGCGTCTTTTAATTTCATGGCTGCAGTCACCATCTGAAGTGATCCTGGAGCCCCCCAAAATAGAGTCAGCCACTGTTTCCACTGTTTCCCCATCTATTTGCCATGAAGTGATAGGTCTGGATGCCATGATCTTAGTTTTCTGAATGGCTCTTTAGTTCTTCTTTGCTTTCTCCAATAAGGGTTGTGTTATCTGCATATCTGAGATTATTGATATTTCTCCCAGAAATCTTGATTCCAACTTGTGCTTCATCCAGTCCAGCGTTTCTCATGATATACTCTGCTGCTTCTGCTGCTAAGTCACGTCAGTCATGTCCGATTCTGTGAGACCCCATAGATGGCAGCTCTCCAGGCTCCCCTGTCCCTGGGATTCTCCAGGCAAGAATACCAGAGTAGGTTGCCATTTCCTTCACCAATGCATGAAAGTGAAAAGTGAAAGTGAAGTTGCTCAGTCGTGTCCAACTCTGCATATAAGTTAAATAAGCAGGGTGACAATATATGGCCTTGACGTACTCCTTTCCCAATTTGGAACCAGTCTGTTGTTCCATGTCCAGTTCTAACTGTTGCTTCTTGACCTGCATAAGTAACACAGGAAGGAGAAATAAGAAAAATCAGAACAATGGGTCAGATAACTCGAAGTAATATGGTTAAAAAATGCAAATGTATCAAAAGCACAGTAAATTTAATTATTCTTAATTTTCCATTTAAAAGATTGTGATTATCTACTTGGATAAAAAACTTTAGCTGTATGCTCTTTACATGGGATATGTCTGAGGAAAACAGTATGAAAAAGTTCAAAATCAAAGAATGGGAAAAGAAAGTTCCAGCAAATTGTTACTGAAAGAAAGCTGACATCAGACAAAATAGAATTTTTAAACCAAAAATGTTATTAAGGATAAAGAAGATCACAACATAGTGGCAAAATGTCCAATTCACCAGGAGGACATAACAGTTCTAAACCTGTATACCCCAACACTATTTGTATATCATCTATTTAATTAGCCTCAAAATTTATAAAGAAAAAAAATGAGAGAATTACAGGGAGAAATGAATAAACTCGTCATTGATGGTGAGGGGTTTTGACATACCTCTGTCAAGTATTGATATGTCAGGCACAAAAAAGTTAGAAATTTTAAAACGCAATTAACAAATGTGATTTAATATACATACAAGTGGTGGTTCAGATGCTAAAGAATCTGCCTGCAGTGCAAGAGATCTGGGTTTGATCCTAGGTCAGGAAGATCCCTTGGAGAAGGGAATGGTAACCCACTCCAGTATTCTTGCCTGGAGAATTCCATGGACAGAAGAGCCTGAATTACTGCAGCCCATGGGGTCGCAAATAGTTGGACACAACTGAGCAACACACACACATACTAGCATCAGGTGAGGGTTCTTCATTGATCTCTCATGCTCCTACAAGCCTTGTGGGTGCATATTTTGTCCTGCACATCTGTTCAAGGATGCTTATGTAATAAAGAGCCTTGGAATACAGTGTCTCCCTCCAGAGTAGTTCACTGTCTAGTACAATAAAGATAAATGTCTCCCTCTAAAACAAGGTTTGAGTGGGTTTGCTTGCAACCCATAATAAAAAAAAATTAGAGCTTCCTAAACTCACGGTTCCTCAACTATGCATGTCCAGCATCCATAGGCTCCCCTCCATATCACCTTGTGGGATTTGAGGGGTAAGGAGAATTGGTGTAAGCCCAAAACTTAGGTTGCTTGCTGTGCTCTGAGAAATAATGTCTTTGTCTCTAATCCAAACGTCTCATATCTCCTGTCAGCATCCATGAAACTGTAGCAGGCTAAGTTACAAGACTGCAAGTGGATAAAATATGAGCCCCTTCACAATTCTTGGTATGTGGATCCTTGCACCTAACCATGGACAACATACCACCTTCCTCAAGCAATATACACATGGAACGTGCACAGACCACTTAGCACGGTGCCTGCCGCATGAAAGACTATGAATATCAGTGAATGTTATGAAAGACTATGAAGGTCAGTGAATGTTAATTCTCACTCACCTCCAGCACTCCTGTTCCTCTCACTTCAGTGAGCAGTCAGCAGGCAAAGGGAAGGAATGAATCAGGTGAACAGAAACCATAAAAAAGAGTTCAAACCATCACAGATGGAGGCAAGTGGGGGCACAAGGAGCTATGATGTAGAACAACCCCTTCTGCATTGGCCCTACACTGTGGCTTCATTATTGATTGGTGGTAAGACCATTCCCAGGACAGCAAACACTGTATATTTATATTCACACATCAAGACACTATCCCAAGGGCCTATGGAAATGAAATCTATATGAACCATTTTCTTATAACTCAGATCAGCAATAACCTGGCTTATTAAACCATGATGAACTCATGTTTTTAAAGGCCTTCTGAGAATGTGAATTTCATCATCCTCCCTTCTCTCAGAGCTATAAAAACTTACTTCATCTTGGATAAGCTCTATTTTTTCTTTCTAAAACTGGCTTTTCTTCCTGTCGGAAATTTTGCCACCCATACACTCAGATACAGAGGAATTGCAAGGGTTAGGACTCAGTATTTAGAAGTTCAGTCTTCATTGACTGGCTGGAATCTTCCATGGTCATGAGTCTATGTGTCTGCAAGAAGACTCAAGCTCTGACCCCCTACTTGATACCTGTGCTCAGGGAGCAAGGGGGTCAAATGGGCTTTGAATCCATGGGGATGAGGGCTGTTACGCTCCCCTGTTACACGCCTGCTGAATCAGTCCTTTCTAAATCAGTCCAGCCCAGCCCCTGTGTAGTCTAGTGTGACCAGAGCTCTGGGGACAGTCTCATGTTCTTCATCTCATTTCCCTTGTGGCCAGTCTCAGCTCATCTCTGGAGCCCCTTAAATGGCATATCCACCACCAAGACACTGGTGCGCAGAGTAAGTCTAACTGAGGCTTTCAAAGTGAAGAAATGTTATCCTGCACTCACTCAGAAACGCCTGCTATAAATCTATTCCTCCCTAAGCTCTTCTCCCCAGAGCAGTTCCACTTCCTTCTCTCTGCCTCCCAAATCTCCTCCTTTGCCTCTCCAATCAATCAGCTCCAGAGAGCTCTCTCCCCATTTCCTCCCTCTTCTAAACTGGGGGCTGTCTGTGTACTTTACTTGCAAACCAAAGCCCAACCAAACAGTCCATCTCTCATTCTGCCAAACATACTCCTGGGTGGGGAGAGCGGGGCACCATCCCTTCTAACTGTGCAGCTTCTGCAGGGTTTGCAACCCTAGGACTCACCTGGGGGACTCCTGTTCTTACCATACTTCCTTGTGGGGCCATGCTCTCTGCATCCATTCTTGCATTCAGTTCTTACTGCAGATGAAGAGATTGAGAGGCGAGAGCGTAAGTCAATTGCTGAGGGTTGCCCAGCGATAAGCAGTGGAGCCTGGATTTCAGCCAACACCCCCTGACTTGAGGCCAGGTGTTTCTTTCGCTTACGAATCTCAGCAAAGGACACTCCTGTGACGTGGGCTTGTTTTCCAACCACTGAAAATCCTGGAGGGGATTCCCTGGTGGTCCAGTGGTTAGAACGCCACACTTTCACTGTAGGAGGCATGGGTTCCACCCCTGGTCAGGGAACTGAGATCTCTCAAGCCTCCTGGCATGGCCAAAAATAGAAAGAGAGAAAGGAAAGAAGGAAAGAAAGAAAAAAGAAAGTAAGTAAGTAAAGTTCTACAGTGTTTCTGGTTCCCACTGGTCTTCAAGAAAGGCAAATGAAACAGTCTGGATGAATTTCTCTGCCTTGATCCTGAACAAACTAAATCTGAGGCATGTTTTGTAACACACACTCAGTGAACATCTAGAAAATGTAGACTTGCCTGATCCAAGTGCTGATTGAGAGGATGGGGATCAGCAGGTAAGTCAGCGACTAACACAGCGTGATCTGTCCCCAGACACCATGGGGTCACAATCTATAATTGATTCTGCCAAGGAAGGGAGACCTCACAGAGAAAATGGCATTTGAGAATGGAGCCAGGTCTAGAACAATTCAGGCGGGTGGAAAGTGAGCCAGCTCTCAGCTTCCAGTTTGCAGGAGCCCAGGTTTAGAGTTCCTTGGTAGTTTACCCCAGCCTCTGCTGCATGTGACACAGATTAAACCACCTGTGCTATGCTGATCACGTTTTTGAAGTGATGGTGACGATGATGATGGTCAAGGTGGTGCCAAAACTTCCCAGGGTCCTGGGATACATCTGGTGGTCTTGTCTCTTGGAAAGATTATGATGATTTTGCCAAAACATCTAGTGCCTAGAAAGGTCTTAGAATTAGAGGGACAGTGACCACTGTGTGCAGACAGGCCCAGGCAGAAAGAGCAGCTTCCAAAACTTCTCAGAATATCAGACACCAGAGTTCCAGGGGGAAGGGAAATCTGAGAAATGCAATAGATAGCATCAACTCTACCCAACAGCTGAGACCCAGCCTTTAGCCCAGGGCTTTCCCTGAACCATTGTGGAGGCCCTGAGGTGGCCAGTGTGTTAGGAGGGTAGTGAGGCCTCCCTGAGGCTGCCTTCCTGGCTAGAATTCACAAAGGTTTAACAGAAAAGAATTAAAGGACTGACTGGTCAGCAGTATGGATGGAATCAAGGGAGCCAAAGGGATGTCAAAGCGCCTAGAGCCATACAAGCTACTATATATAAAACAGATAAGCAACAGGACCTCCTGGATAGCACAGGGAACTCGACTCGATATTCTATAATAACCCAAATGGGAAAAGAATCTGAAAAAGAATAGCTACTTGCATATGTATAACTGAATCACTTCGTTGTACACCTGAAACTAACACAATATTGTAAATCAACCATACTCTAATGAAAAAAAAAAAAAAAGCCCGTAGAACTAGCATCAGAGGATGTATGAGTAGTTCTAGGCTGAAGGGATCAGGGAGAGAGCTGTGTCACCTGCAAAAGAGGGTGTGTGTCGATGTGTGTGTAAAGATGGGGGTGAATACCTAGTCCTTTCTCTCCTCCTGCCCTGCTATATTCTGTGAATATAGCAAGTAGAAGCCAGGGAGCAGGGACACGTGAGTGGTGCGGTCAGTATCTGTCAGCCCCCCAGGGCAGATCAGGGTAAAGAAGGGGTGGCAATGCAATATGTAAAAAAAATTAATAAACAGACATTTCAATTAACAGAGTTTGGAGACCAGAAGGAACGGCTCGCTGGGCCTGCAACCATAGCACAGCTGAACAGGAAGAAGAAAGACTGCTCTTTTTTCCTAGTGAGGACCCAGCCCATGAAAAGCTATGGACTCCTTGCTTACTAAGCCCTCCCACCTTCCTTTTCCTTCTATAAAAATGCTCTCCTTCCCTTGACATGTGGGGACTTGCATGTGACTCGTCTGGTTGCAGACCTCCAATTGTAGTTCTCTGCCAGCAGTCTATTTATTTCGTGTCAACAAATAAAACCAGCACCCCCTGATGCAAGAGAATTGGGGGGCGGGATAAGGAGCAGCTACTGCTGAATGAGACAGTCCCCAAATTTCAGGGGAAAGAAAGACTGCATGACGCCCAGCGGCCTTCCCAAAACAAGCCTAGGAGGCTGTGGGAGGGACCTCGCCATCCTATGAGACATGAAACATGTCACTGAAAGTCCCACCAGACACCTGAATGAGTCCAGGATGACACACTCCAGGGAAAGGGTTGGATGTGGGGACTGTTTCAGCCATCGTCACTGGGACCCCCTCCAGCCCTCCAGCAGGTCTACAACCACACACAGCTGCCCTCAGAGCTATGGCCACCTGAAGGCCCATGGTGAGCACAGGTCCTCAGGGCCCTGACGTGTGGCCGCAGAAAGACAACTCATTGCTAAAATGACCAAAGAGAACTCAGACTATCTCTATGTCATGGCTCAACCCCACTTAACAAAAGACGTGAAAGTACGGTGCCCCAGACGCCAGCCTCGGAAGTGTCCTCAAAACACCCTTGGTTCCCTCGGAGGCCTATATGAATCCAGAATTCTTTTTTTTTTTTTTTTGGCTCAGCATCTATCTTTATTATATTAATATTACCATAACTTATAAATTGTATTAACAATAAATTGATGCCATTGTAAATTGGATATGATTATTACAGTGTTAATAGTAAGGGGAGTCTCTTCTCTTCTTACCAAGGTAATGGTCAGGCTGCTCAACTCTAGAGGAACCACCAAGATGGAGCTTGAAGACACTCAAGCTTGAAGACACACTCCAGCTTGAAGACACACTCAAACTTTACTCTCTCCAATGCCCATAATTCTTGACTTTATCGAAACACTTTCTCCATTTGCTGTAAGATCCGAGTTGATCCAAAGTACAATTCAGCTTTTTAAATTTCATAGAGGATAGATCCAATCTTCCCAATAAGCTACCATCTGCGGAATATTAATAGAAAGAAAAGCAAAACACCTTTCATCCATTCAGGAAACTTCCTCTGATGCACTAGTTTAAGTTATTCCTCTAGATGATGTCACCAGGGCAGCTTATCTGGGATATGGACGGGGATGTTTCTCTGGCTGGTGACCATGTGGCAGAAGGATGGACCCTCTGATCTTCAAAGTGTTTCTGATCCTCCCTGGTTTACACCGGTTTGCCAGTGTCCTGGCCTGACCTGGCTTCAGACATTGAATTCAGTGAGATGTGGGCATGGGGAACCCCGGAGGTCTGAGGCCAGGAGGGGTCTGGCCTTGTGTGGCCAGGTGTTGCTGACTATGTTTATTTTGCCAAGCCCAGAGGGGGCCTGTGCTGGGTGGCCAGTGATGGAGCCCACACCCAGCCTGACGTCAAACCAGGAGTCAGCTGGCCCAGCAGTAGAACCAGGGGCTTCAGAAGCCCCACAGTCACCTGGGAGAAGGGGTGTCTGAGCTGTACCTCTGGGCTCCCTGAATGGGTGCTCCTTCACCTCTACCCTTTTTATAACCCAGCTTAAAACTCCTGGGCTTCTGGCCCGGGGCATCCTAGAATTGGTGAGTGGTCTGCGACCAGGGGAAACCAGCCACGATCGGGAGGGTTCTGCCAAGTTGCGGCCCTGGAGGAGCAGAAAGTGCCAGAGGGCTGCGGGCAGGCCTGACTGCTGTCTGGCAGAAGGTCTCCTGCCCAGAAATGCCCTGTCCCAGCCCCGTCTCCCAGCACTGGGTTGTATAATACATAGATAAAACTTACATTTAATGCATCAGCCAAGCTGGCTCACATCCACACAAAAGATAGGGGCAGGGGATACTGACAGCTGGAAAAGATCATCCAAAGGGTGGTGCTAATTCTCTAATTCTTCACCCTTAGGGTTCAGAGCCAATAAAGGTCTGGATCTGGCCCCTCTCTCTCCCAGAAGCTTAACTCAGGGAAAGAACACTCTTGCTGATTCTGCAATCTTTGTCAGGGGTGAACACAGCGCAGCACGCGCCGCTCCTTTGATGTTTCCGAGCCCTGCCCTCTGTGGGGCCCTGGGCAGATACAATTTCTAGCCTCGAGGATTCATAGTCTCACAGAGGGAGACAGGCATATATGATGAAACATTTACAAATAAATCCTATTTTTAAAATACCTTCAATGTGCCAAAATTTTTACATATATATTCTTCCCCAGTGACTTTGGGGATGAGAATATCTCCAAGTTACTGATGGGGAGATAAACTCAGAGCAGTTAAGGCTACCCAGCCAGGAGGTGGGCAGAGCTGAGATTCACATCTAGGGATTCAGGGATGCTCAACTGTCTGGAGCTGCCTCTAGCCATGATGCTTCGGGCATCAAGAGGGTCTCCTCCCAGACATCCAGGCCTATGGGGGAGGCTGAGTCTGCTCAGCTGTCCTTCTCAGGCACAGGCTGAATGAGTCCGGCCCCATGCAGGTACCCAGCATCTTGACTGACAAGAGGCTCCCCTGGGGCCTCCAGGCATCATGTATTACCAGAAGCAGCAGCAGGAGGAGGTACTGTGTGCTGACTGACCTGGGCTGGGGGCAAAGCCTCGCTGTCTGTAAGGGGCAGGGCCTGCTGCTGTTGCAATGCCCAGAACCTCAGGAAAGCCGGTGGATATGTGTACGGGTCAGTGTGCGTGCCTGTATGCCTGCCTGCTCAGTCTCTAAGTCGTGTCCGACTCTTTGTGACCCCATGGACAGTAGCCCACCAGACTCCTCTGTCCATGGGATTCTCTAAGCAAGAATACCTAGTGGTATTTCCCACCTACCAGAATGGGTTGCTGGGCCCTTCTCCAGGAGATCTTCCCCACCTAGGAATCGAACCTGGGTCTCCCACATTGCAGGCAGATTCTTTACCATCTGAGCCACCAGGGGAAGAGAACAAAATGACAAATTTATCAGGTGAGAGAAGTAACAGTAGCAAAGATAACAAATCATGTGTAAGACTCTCAGTTCTGTTTCAATGGTGAAAACTAGCCTAAAGGATTGTCTTGAGCTGTTTTGAAGAATTTCAATCCCCACTTGGTCACTCAACCACCAGATTGACAGCAACCTAAAGCATGGTGATGTCGGCATTTTCTGACCCTCAGGACCTCAATCAACTAAAGCTTGGACTCTTCCTACTGCCCAAGCTCCTTCATGAATATACATGTATCCTTAGCTTAAAACTTCCCCACTCTTACTGCTTTGGGAAAGATTTCCATGTTCTCCTTGTTTGCTGCAAGTAATAATAAATCTTTCCTTCTCCTGATTGGTCTTTGACTTGGTTGTCTTTTGGCTCAACACCCACCAAGAGGCACACCACAGTTTCCAGGTAATAGTTATTTCTCTAAAGTTCAAACTTAATGGAGAATCACGTTTTGCTTTGTTTTCCTGGCAATACAAAGTTAAGGACATCCGAAGACTAGCTGCAGCAGGCAACTGGACCTGGAGGGCAATAGGAGAGAGAGTAGGAGGGGAAACCTCAGGAAACTGGTGGAGCTGGAGGTCCCCAGGGGCAGATGAACATGACCAGCTCAGCGCCAGAGCTCAGCAAGGCAGAAAGGAATGGGCAGAAGGAGTGGTGAGAGGAGGTGTAATTAAACATATGACTATCCCCCTCCTCTAGGATATGCACTGGCTCCCACCACCTAGAGTGCCAAGTTCAGTTGCTTTAGCATTTAAGGAGTCTTTCCTCTAAGCTCCTGAGACGTACCCACTGCTCTGAGCTGGCAGGACTCCTGGGCGAGCCATCAGTTCCTTGTGGCTTCATCCAGTCTCAGGACCTCTGCTTATGCTGTCCTTTGGGCAGTCTTGGAATTTCTAAATTTTTATTGAAGTATAGGCTTCCCTGGTGGCTCAGACAGTAAAAAATCTGCTTGCCATGTAGGAGACCCAAGTTTGAGCCTTGGGTTGGGAAGATCCCCTGAAGAAGGGAATGGCTACTCACTCCAGTATTCTTGCCCGGTGAATTCCATGGACAGAGGAGCCTGGTGAGCTGCAGTCCCTGGGGTCACAGAAACACAACTGAGCAACTAACACACACGTAGCTGATCTACAATGTTGTGTTAGTTTCAGGTGCACACCGAAGTGAATCAGCTATACATATATCCACTTTTTTTGCTTCTTTTCCCATACTGGCCATTACAGAGTACTGAGTAAAGTTCCCTGTGCTACACATAGGCCCTTATTAGTTACCTATTAGTGTGTATATGTCAGTCCCAATCTCCCAATTTATCCTTCCCCCGACTTAAGTTTACCCCAGCCATAAGTTCATTTTCTGTACCTGTGGCTATTTCTGTTTTCCAAATAAATTCTTTTGTACCATTTTTTTGATTCCACATGTAAGTGATACCATATGATTTTTATCCTTCTCTGACTTACTTCACTCAGCATGATCATCTCTAGGTCCAACCATGTTGCTGCAAGTAGCATTATTTTGTCCGTTTTTGTGGCTGAGTAATATTCCGTTGTATGTATACACCACATCTCCTTTATTCATTTTTCTGTTGATCAGTCTTAGAGTTTAGAGCTGGAATGGCCCTCGGAGGAATCTGTTCTCACCCCTTTATGTGTCACACAGGAAGCCTCAGGCTTGGCAAAGAGAAAGGACATACTCAAAGCCATGTCTTTTCCAGCCAACAAACCCTTCTTGGCCATTAAGGTCCTATCGTGGCCTCTGCCAGGAAGCCATCAAGGGGTGCCAGGTCTGCACACGTGGACATGTAGCTACAGCTCTCTCCCTTTCATCACAGACTGCTCTGTCCTACTCGCTGCCTGTCTGTGTCCCTTTTCTGTGACCAGAATATGGGTTTTTTTTCCTCCTCCTAAGCCTTCCCTTCAGCACAGTTCTGAGAATGTGAATGCAATGATTTTGTTTTTAAATTATACCCCTTGATTATAGTTCAACAATTTAATTATAGTTATTAAACAACTAAAAGATCTGCCTAATTTGGTACTTGTGGTAAACTGAAAAAGTATAAAAGCAGGCTTTGGAATCAGATAACCTGGGTTTGTTTACTTTTTTTTTTTCCAATAAATCTTTGCTGATTTACTCTGGTGAAAAAAATTTTGATTGCAGCTGGCAGTGTCACACAACACAGAATTGGGGATCCAGTCTCTTGTCCTGGTAGAATGAGAACCTTTCTTTTTTTAATGTCATTTCTTTCTTGTTTAATATTTATTCATCTGGCTGCTTTGGGTCTTAGTTGTGGCACACAGGCTCTAGAGACAGCGGGCTCCACAACGTCGAGTAGAGCCCACAGCATGTGGGATCTTAGCTTCCTGACCAGGGATCAAACTTGAGTCCCCTGCCCTGGAAGGAGGATTCTTAACACTGGACCACCAGGGCAGTCCTGAGAACCTTTCTGGTGGGTGTTTAAACTCCTGCTTTCTTCACCACTTCTCCTAGGATGTGATAGCATTTGAAAAAGATTAACTTTTCAACATAACCAAGTTTAATTTTTTAATTAAAACCAAAATTACCAAACATCATTTTCTTTTTTTTTTTTCATATAAGGACTTGTTGATGGAATGATTTATGATGCTGTTTTCCACGGAAGAAAGAGTTTTCTCTGGCTTTTGTTTTTCTTAACATGGGGTCCCTGGATGAGTTTCAAGAAGTCTATGGATTCTTTTAAATTTTTAAATAGTGTAGTAAACGTTGTGCTTTGGTGCTCAGAGCAGCCCCTTCAGCCTCCTCCTGTCTTCCCCGCCCCCAAGAGCCCTCTCCAAGAGGGGTGGCCAGCTGTCACCGCACACACAGAGCACCAGCCTGGGCAGGAGTCAGATGGACACAGTGTATTGAACGTAACAACTTACACATATCAACTATTCATTTATAATTAATTTGTGCTTGCTGATAGAACAGCTTGTATAATATTTGTATTTTTTCAGAATCAGTCTTGTAACTCAAAGCAAAGTTGTGCAATTATCTGTTAGCAAGAGTGTGGTTTTGTACGTATATTGAATTTTTGTCTTCTTGAAGAAAAAGCTTTAAAAAAAAAAATCACAGAAGTTCTGGTGCAGTATTTCCTGTTTCAGCAATCACACTCTTCCTCAAGAACAAGCGACAGTTAAGGTGCAGTGTAGTCATCTATGCTACAAGCTTCCAGGCTTTTCTCCTTCTGGGTCCATCCCCCCCCCGACACACACGCATACACACATCACCAGAACTGGTGACACAGTTCAGCACATCCATACATAGTCCTTTACTAGTTAATAACGTTACTGTTTTCCCCAAGAACAACAGTCATATTATATTTGTGGGATTCAAGGGCCCCTTCTTGCGATGAAGGAAAGAAAGAAAGTGGAGAGAAAGGAGGGAGGGAGGAAGGGAAGCAAGGAAGAAAAGAATGAGAGAGGAAGGAAGGACCCCGAAAGGTGAGTAGAAGCTGTCACTACTGGTGTCAGAAGCCACTTGCAGCCACTCCCCAACCATGGAAGGATTAACGTTCTTGGGGACCAGCCTCAGGTACAATCCTGTCCACAGGTGGGACGAGCAGCTGTGTGACCTTTGCATGCAGGTGAGCCTGGCAGTGTTGAACCTCTGCTCAGGGCTCCCTCTGCCTGTCCCCAGGGTCCCTCTCCACTGCTCAGGCTGAAATATCCTCCTTCTGCCATTTCTACTTCTTGAGAACCTCAGAGTCCTTCAAACTCTCCTCCTTGTGTGATATTTTTGCCTTCCTCTATTGTGGTCACTTTCTGACATCAGCTAGGACCTTTAAGATAATGACAGGGCCATTAAAAAGTCTTGAGCCAGTCTTCCTTCTGGCAGAATTTGAAGAACTAAAGAGCCTCTTTATGAAAGTGAAAGAGGAGAGTGAAAAAGTTGGCTTAAAGCTCAACATTCAGAAAACTAAGATCATGGCATCTGTTCCTATCACTTCATGGCAAATAGATGGAGAAACAGTGGAAACAGTAACTGACTTTTTAATTTTTGGGGCTCCAAAATCACTGCAGATGGTGACTGTAGCCATGAAATTAAAAGACGCTTACTCCTTGGAAGAAAAGTTATGAACAAGCTAGACAACATGTTAAAAAGCAGAGACATTACTTTGCCAACAAAGGTCCATCTAGTCAAAACTATGGTTTTTCCAGTAGTCATGTATGGATGTCAAAGCTGAACTGTGAAGAAAGCTGAGTGCCGAAGAACTGATGCTTTTGAACTGTGGTGTTGGTGAAGACTCTTGAGAGTCCCTTGGACTGCAAGGAGACCCAACCAGTCCATCCTAAAGGAGATCAGTCCTGAGTGTTCATTGGAAGGACTGACGTTGAAGCTGAAACTACAATCCTTTGGCCACCTGATGCGAAGAACTGACTCACTGGAAAAGACCCTGATGCTGGGAAAGGTTGAAGGCAGGAGGAGAAGGGGTCGACAAAGGATGAGACGGTTGGATGGCATCACCAACTCAATGGACATGAGTTTGTGTAAACCCCAGGGGTTGGTGATGGACAGGGAGGCCTGGCGTGCTGCGATTCATGGGGTTGCAAAGAGCCGGACATGACTGAGTGACTGAACTGAACTGAACTGAAACTATGGTGGAGGTAATGAAGATAATGGTGACCTCCCTCAAAAGATCCTATGCATGTTCTGGTACAGTCCATACCTCCAGCCCTGCAGCCGGCCACCACCAACCCACGCCTTCGCCGGAGAATGCCGGACACCCACAGGCAAGCCTCCTGCGGGGTCAACGTTCCTTTCTCCTGGGTCCTAGTGCACAAGGTTCCGTTGTGCCCTCCAAGAGTCTGTTTCCCAGTCCTATGTAAGTTCTGGCAGCTCTGTGGTGGGGTTAATGGTGACTTGATGTTCAAGATGTTCCAGATGTTCAAGCTGGTTTTAGAAAAGGCAGAGGAACCAGAGATCAAATTGCCAACATCTGCTGGATCATCGACAAAGGAAGAGAGTTCCAGAAAAACATCTACTTATGCTTTATTGACTATGCCAAAGCCTTTGACTGTGTGGATCACAATAAACTGAAAAATTCTGAAAGAGATGAGAATACCAGACCACCTGACCTGCCTCTTGAGAAATCTGTATGCAGGCCAGGAAGCAACAATTAGAACTGGACATGGAACAACAGACTGGTTACAAATAGGAAAAGGAGTATGTCAAGGCTGTAGATTGTCACTCTGCTTATTTAACTTCTATGCAGAGTACATCATGAGAAACACTGGGCTGGAGGAAGCACAAGCTGGAATCAAGATTGCCAGGAGAAATATCAATAACCTCAGATATGCAGATGACACCACCCTTATGGCAGAAAGTGAAGAACTAAAAAGCCTCTTGATGAAAGTGAAAGAGGAGAGTGAAAGAGTTGACTTAAAGCTCAATATTCAGAAAATAAAGATCATGGCATCCAGTCCCATCACTTCATGGGAAATAGATGGAGAAACAGCGGAAACAGTGTCAGACTTTATTTTGGGGGGCTCCAAAATCACTGCAGATGGTGATTGCAGCCTTGAAATAAAAAGACACTTACTCCTTGGAAGAAAGGTTATGACCAACCTAGACAGCATATTAAAAGGCAGATTATTTTGCCAACTAAGGTCCATCTAGTCAGGGCTATGGTTTTCCCAGTAGTCATGTATGGATGTGAGAGTTGAACTATAAAGAAAGCTGAGTGCCGAAGGATTGATGCTTTTGAACTGTGGTATTGGAGAAGACTCTTGAGAGACCCTTGAACTGCAAAGAGATCCAACCAGTCCATCCTAAAGGAAACCAGTCCTGAATATTCATTGGAAGGACTAATGCTGAAGCTGAAACTCCAATACTTTGCCCACCTGATGCAAAGAGCTGACTCAATGGAAAAGACCCTGATGCTGGGAAGGATTGAAGGCAGGAGGAGAAGGGGACGACAGAGGATAAGATAGTTGGATGGCATCACCGACTCAATGGACATGAGTTCGTGTAAACCCCAGGGGTTGGTGATGAACAGGTAAGCCTGGCGTGCTACAGTCCAAGGGGTCGCAAAGAGTCGGACATGACTGAACGACTGAACTGAACTGAAAAGACACATTTCAGGAATTCAGGACAATGAAACAGGATGTTTACTGAAAACAAGACCTAGGTCTCAGAGTTCTACACTGACTGCCTAGTAATTTCTACCTCACTGGGATCACCCTATGTATATATGGGTCTGGAGACACAGGTTCGATCCCTGGGTAGGGAAGGTCCCTGGAGGAGGTAATGGCAACCCAGTCCAGTATTCTTGCCTGGAAAATACCATGGACAGAGGAGCCTGGCGGGCTGCAGCCCTTAGAGTCGCAGAGTTGGACACGACTGAGTGACTAAGCACACACTGATGCAAAGAGCTGATATTCAACAAGTCCAGGGGGGACCGGACACCGTCTGTGGGCCCTGCAGGAGAAACTGTAGGGTCAGGATCTTTCAGGGTCCCACAGCCTCGGGGGCAGACAATCTTAGGCATTGACACACACTGTGAAGAGAAGCAGACCCCAGTGCATGTGACAAGTTGATTCCTATTTGGGCGATGTGGGCGGGGTCTTAGAAGGATGGATGAGGTTGGGTTTAAAGTGACTTCTATTAAGTGGATGGGAGTCAGGCAGGGTGTGGAGGGAATGCATTTTAGACAGAGGTGACCCCTTCTGGATGGAATATACAATCCAGACTGAAGAATCATAGGCATGTGGGGAGAGGGAGGGCAGTGGAAATAAGTTTACGGCAAATCACAAGGAGAACTGAATGGGGAAGAGGAGGCCCCGGGGTATGTTTAACTCAGTTTGAATTTTCATTAGTTATACATGTTCCTGGTCCAAAGGCCCTTGTCCCTGGGCCCAATTCTCACCCTTTCGTCTTCTCCAAGTGTTCACCTGGTTCTTTCAGTATTTACCACCATAGCTCTAAATAATAAACATGTATTACTCATTTGATTTTCCAGTTTTAAATGTCATGCATTGTATCTTCACTCTTTCCTATTATACAGAAACACATTTCCTATCTCTTCAAATATAGTTACACTATTTTATTTTGATTTGACTATCTACTGTCTTTGAGGAGTGGGGTTGTACTGGGTCTTAGTTGCAGGATCTTTAGTTGCAGCGTGTGGGATCATGATCCCTGTCCAGGGCCCCAAGTACGGGGAGTTCAGAGTGTTAGCCACAAGACCACCAGGGAAGTTTCCAGTTACACGATCATTTTAGTTAAATAAATATGTTGTGTTTACATTATTACTGTATCAGTGATATTCACACTGAATTATACAGTGTGATTTTTACACAGCAATTTTTTCTTGCTTGCTTATTTTTGTGCTTTTGCTGAAATTCATCATTGTCCTGGTTTTGTGTAGGTTTCTAAGAACTCAGCCCTAATGAAACTCCGGACATTGTATCAAGCGTATAAATCTCCATTCAACTGTTCAGAAGCCTGTGGTGACCTACTAATTTTGTCTTTCTGGAAAGTCCCTGCTCCCAGCTGGACGATCCCCCGGAAGCCTGTGCACAGCCATCACTGCAGGATTCCCGACACGTGTCGCCTTGGTTAGTGTCCTGTCGTCTTCCTCTTTCTTGTTTCATCCTGTACTTTGGTGGAGCACAGCCCCTGCCCCAGTAGCTTCCCAACAAAAGATGCTTTAGAGCTAAATATTTTGACATTTGAATACTTGGAAAATTCTTCATTCTATCCTTGCACTTTGATGTCTGTCTGGGTAAGGAATTCTTAAGATTCATTACTGCTCTCAGGCTTTGTCTAATTGTGGTGAGTGGTGGCTATTCTCTAGTTGCAATGCATGAGCTTCTCATTGCAAACCGTAGGCTCTAGGGCTAGGTGTGTGGGCTCAGTAGTTGTAGCACATGGGCTTATTTGCTCCGAGACACGTAGGATCTTCCTGGACCAGGGATCAAACTGGTGTCCCTTGTATTGCAAGGCAGATTCTTAACCACTGTATCACCAGGGAAACCCTGGATAATGAACTTTAGATTGAAAATTGTTTTCCTTTAGAATTTTGAAAATATTGCTCCATTGCCTTAAAAAAAAAAAGTTGCTGTTGAGAAACAGGAAACCATTTTGATCTCTGTTTCCTTTGTCTGAAAACAGAATTTTTCTTTTAAATCTTTTCTTTCTGTCCCCAGTGTTCTGAAATTTCACAATGACCTGCCTTGATGTGGGCAATTTTTCATCCGCTTTGTTGGAATGGTCCCATTCAATGTAGAAACTTTCCCATCCGGTCTGGGAAAGTTTCTTGAAATATTTCATTGATGATATCCTCTTGACAACAGTTTTTGTTTTTATTTTTATTTTTCTAACACCCTCTGAATATAGGTGGAAATACCATTTCTCTCAGAATATAAAACCAGATCTTATGGTCCTAGAATAAAATCAGGGAAGTAGTGCTGGGGAAAAAATGAACAAAGACATCCCATTAAGTCTGTCTGGAGTAGGAACGAAGGCATCTCTCACTTTGAAAAGGGAGCTCCGTGGTGCCCTTTTCAGTCCCTTCTGGGGACCTTCATGTCAGCCCAGTGCCTGGAAGCTTGGGAATCTCACCCTGTCAGACTGTCTCTGGGCAGTTCATCTAAGATAACATCAGTGACCCTGGCAGGAGGAGCCCTTTGAAAGGTGAAAACCTGTGACCCTTGGCCCTCAAGAAGGCGTATCTGAAAGCCAGATCCTTGACCCCAGCCAGCCCTCTTCCTGGGGCTGCCTCCCTCAAAAGACTGGATCGAATTAGACTCAACTGGTTTTAGGTGTGGACAACCACAAGGATGGGACAGAGACAAAACCCAAGAAAACCAGTCTGCGACATCACACACCACTCCAGAAGCCCTGCGGATGGTGGCCGCAGCCACGAAATTCAAAGACGCTTGCTTCTCGGAAGAAAAGCTATGACCAACCTAGACAGCATGTTAAAAAGCAGAGACGTTACTTTGCCAACAAAGGTGTGTCTAGTCAAAGCCATGGTTTTTCCAGTGGTCACGTATGGATATGAGAGTTGGACTGTAAAGAAAGCTGAGCACTGAAGAATTGATGCTTTTGAACTGTGGTGTTGGAGAAGACTCTTGAGAGTCCCTTGGACCGCAAGGAGATCCAACCAGTCCATCCTAAAGGAAATCAGTGTTATGCCCAGAGTCCGAGTCCCCAAAACTGAGAGAATAAGACATCCACAGCAATGCAAAAACATAAAGGGGTTTTATTACTAGCCCGGGCTAGGGCTCCCGTCTCATCCAGCGCAGTGGAGTCTTGACGAGAGCCCTGAGCTCTGAATTACAGCTGTTTATATACAGGTGGTCTTTTGTCTGAGCAATAGTTTAGTTGGTGTGTGTTGATTGACTCAACCTTGGGTCATCGGGGACCTTGGTGTCATCGGGGACCTTGATGTCATCGGGGGCTTCCTAGAATTATGACTCATGCTTACAAGAACCTGAGGCTTAGGCCTAGTGTGGCCTGTTGAGCCTGTCATGGCTCAGGTCAGGTCCCAACAA
>SJYQ01096325.1:271393-315134 GCA_006410935.1 Redunca redunca | reverse complement strand
TGTTGGAAAATGACTTGTGAATGTATCTATAAATATGTTTTTCTGGTCATATTTAATGAATTATTTAACAGCTCTGTTACAGTCTCCTGATTCAGCAGCCATCACAGGAGCAGGACCCCTACCCTTCCCAGTTCCAAGCAAGTTCCTTTGGGTGAAATGAGAAAAGGGAACCTGAACTCCAGGATAACCATCAAAATTTTGCTTTTTAGTTCCAGATCTGTACACAGGCCTGTAACTCATATGACCCTATTCTTAATTCAGTAGTGCTCAAAGGGGTCTAGGCCCTCTTGGGGGTTTCCAAGACCTTTTCAGGGAGCCCCAAGCTCAAAACCAAAGACCTAGAAGCAGCCCAGTTCCTTTTCTGGACCCCTGGCTCCCCTCTTCCATTGGAGCAGCCAGAGTGACCTGTATCCAATGTCACCTGACCTCTCTTCCAGGTACTTCCCAGGGCTTTTCCAGCATTTCCACAGACATCCTGTCAAGGCAGATGGACAGAATGGTGTCCTCATTCATGGGGACACACCCTGAAGCAGCCCACCATAGCTCAAATGCAGTGGAAGTCTCCTGTTTTTGCTTTAAATGCATGGGGATTTTTCATTATATGTTCCATAAGATAACCATTTTTAAAGAGATAAAGTTATGTATTTATTTGCATATGTGCATGCATGCTCAGTTGTGTCTGGCTCTTTGTGACCGCATAGACTGCAGTCTGCCAGGCTCCTCTATCCATGGAATTTTCCAGGCAAGAATACTGGAATGGGTTGTCGTTTCCTCCTCCAGGGCATCCTCCCAACACAAGGACTGAACCCATGTCTCCTGCTTCTCCTGCGTTGGCAGACAGATTCTTTACCACTGAGCCGGCTTGGAACTCTTAAGCAAACTCAAGAAAGGCAAGTAAGCCCCGTTATCTTTTGTTTTTTAAAGTTTTTTTTGATGCGGACCCTTTTTGAAATCTTTATTGAATTTGTTACAATATAGCTTCTGTTTTATGTTTTGGTTTTTTTGGCACCCAGGCTTGTAGGATCTTAGCTCCCTGACCAGTGATCGAACCCACATCCCGTCTTAACCTCTAGACAGCCAAGGAAGTCTCATGTTTATCTTTCGACTTGCGGATTTCCTTGTGTATCATCGAATGCCTCTGCAAGCAGGGGTGCCACCCCTCTTTCGTTTGAGAAACACTAATAACCAGAAAAAGTGCTCAGGGAGGCTCTTGAAGGCTACTCTGCCCCGGCTCTGCTGGTGAACCTTCCCTAGAGCCCAGGTCCACCTCCCTCCAATCTTTGCCCCATTCTGGCTTGTCTGTCCCCCCTGGAAGTTCCCTGTCCCCTGGGATGGGTCCTCCTGGGTCTCCGGCGTCATCCCCCACGCCCCACTCCTTGCCCTCCCAACACACTTCTCCTGCCCCTGACTCTATTTGGCATCAGTCACTCCACCGTCCGTTTTGTCCCTTAGCTCAGGGTTTTCGCGCCCTTCACGGGAGGGTGCATCCTGTAAAATAAGCCAGTTCTTTGCCCCTGGTGATGCTCCGTGAAGATCAAGCCTGTGAAGTCGGGAGGTCCGCTGTCGGGGGGGCACGGCCAGGCCGGGTGGGCACGGCAAGGCCGGCGGGGCGGGTGAAGGACAAGCGGCGGGTCGCCCCGCTCCTGCAGTACCCGCTCCGGTCGCACGGTGGGGCGCGCTGGGCAGGAACGCGCCGTCCGCACCACCTCTGCGCCCCAGTGGCCGGGTGCTTTGCGCTTTCCCCGCCTCTCTGTGGGCATCTCATTCTAGAAGGGCCGGGAGAAGGCAGGGCCTTGAGGGTGGGGTCCTTTCTGGGCGGGACATGCGGGTTGACCGGGGCCCTCACATTTGATAGATGCCTCTGGAACCCAGAGGTCTCTGTACCTTTCCAAACAGTGACAATTGCCAGTAGCATCCCCTGGCGGCCTCTGCATGTCATCTTGGGCCTGGAAGCTTCAGTGAGTATGCTTGACCACTTAGCATCAGTGTGACCCTGCAGTTGTGCATGGGTCTGGGCCTGGGCGGCCTCACCTGAACAAAGGTAGAGATGCGATTTTCTACCAAGAGGACTTAATAGAGGGTGAAGGGTGTTCTGGGAACAAGGTGGGCACACAGTCCGTCCTGCTCAACTCCTGGGGTCTCTGGAGCAACAGCCAGAACTCCACATGGGCCCTGCCCTCGACAGAACCCCCACTGGGACCGCATCCCATGCAAGTGCACTGTGTTTCCTCTTAGGCCCTCAGCACCCCAGGGTGAGGCCAGGCCTCCTGGGCATGGATGGTCCACTGATCATCTGAGTTCCAACAATGTCAGGGGATGCACAGCCTTCCCAGAGCCTTCCTTGGGACTTCAGGGTACCTAAGTCATCTCTGCCCCGTAATCAGTGTGCTCTGTTGAGGGGAGGGGGTCATGGAGGGAGGAAGAGGAGCCGCCTCCCGGCTCCTCTGAGCAAGTGCAAGTATGCATCCTACAGCCTGTAAATCTGTTTCATGTTTTGGTTTTTTTGGCCATGAGGCATGTGGGATCTTCGCTTCCTGAAGGAGTTTTGAACCGGCACCTCCTGAATTGGAAGACAAGTCTTAACCACTGGATGACCAGGGAAGTCCCCAGCTGGTAAATCTGAAAAGGAACTTCCTTTTGTTGAGCAGTGAGAGACGGAGTGTTAATATTGTTCGAAGCCAATTTCCAGGTGACTGAATGAGAGGCTTCCTGTTTACATTTCGCTTTCATAATTGCCTGTTACAACAGGCGGGAGTGACCCCGGCACCCCTGCCGGAACCTGGGTGTCTGTAGGCTCCCCTGACTTTGAACTAGTTCTGTCTGAGTTCAGCCCGGGATACTGGGCTCCTCGAGGGGCAGGACATCTCAGCTCCCCTCCTTGCCTCCAGTGCCCACTTGGCACTAGGTCTCCCCAGCCTGGACTTTGACTTCCTGAGTTCCGCCCTGCCTCTGTTCCGATGCCTTCTGCTCGCATTTGTTTCCTGGTTCTCTCCCCACCCCATCCCAACCCCAGATCTCCTGGAGGAAGGCCCACATTCTCTCATTCTTGCAGGGAACCCTGCCCACACCGCAGACCTGCCAGCATTCTTTGAAATCTGAGCACTGCTCAGGAAGGGCTGTCCCTCCAGCATGTGGCCCTGCAGGCCTCCCCACGGCCTTCCTTGAAGCTCCCAGCAGCCTTTCTTCCTGACCGCCCCTTGCACTAACACACTGGCCACCAGGGGCCACAGCCAGCCCGTCTCTACTTCTGGTCTTCCTGTGTGTTCCTGAACTGGTCCTGTGAGTCAACCTTGCCTCCCCAGCCAGAAAGGAGAGCTCCTGGAAGGCCGGGCCATGGCTCAGCCTGCTCCAGCATCTGCACTGAGTGGCTGGCTGGGTGCTGGGCACAGAGGGGCACTTAGAAGACCTTTACCAGGTGTAACCTAGGGAGGCTGGGTCAAGGTTGGGGAGGCATGGACTGAGGCTGTGGGACTATAGGAGCAGCAGTGGCCCTAAAGTTTCTGTAAACGACAACAAACACCAGTTCCAGGAGAGAAAAGAAAGAGTCGGACGTTTTAAAATAATAAGAACTAGATCAAAAAGGATCTTTGACAGGTCACCAGCCACAGTAACACCTCCCCAAACTGGAGCTGTTGAAATTCATAAAAGGAGCAGGTCAAGGGTCTCTGAGCAGTCAAGACTGATGGCATAAACTCCCAGGTGCTAACTCTCACACTGAGTTGAACCCCTTGGTACCCTGTACTTAAGTATCCCTGCTCTTACGAACATTTGTAACCAACGTGAGCCTCTGGCTTGTAAGTCACATCAGATGAGGAATGCAAATCTAAGTGTCGTCAACCGGCTTTGGGCTGACATTTGGACAGCTGACAGGCTGTAAGAGATGAAGCTAATGACCTATCCACGGCTATCAGAGGACTCCAAAAGCCTAGCAGCCTGGGGCCATCCCGCAGGGGCCTGGAGTCGCACCCAGACAAGACTCGCCCTCTCAACCCAGCGTCACTGTGCAGCTCAGTGTGGAAACAGGTGTTCATAATGATTAACCTTGAGTCATGAAGACAGGCTAAATGATATTCCAATGACTCTGTTCAAGAAGTGAACGAAGCACCTGATTCATGTTAAGTTAGTGGCCCTCCAAAACAGTGAAAACTTACTACAGGAAGCTTGAAAAAAGATATCGTTTGCTAACTAGAAAATGGAGTGGTAGCTTCCCTGTCTGGTTTCCTGAGCATTTTGTACACATGCTCTCATTTGGGAGCTGCAATGTTTAGTAGCATTTCAAATCCAAGGGCAGGTGACTCACTGAGGGTCCCATGGCCTAAGGAAAAGGGCCAGTCTCAGTGTCCACTGTCCTTGGCACGTCTCTCTAGGATGATTTAACTCCCACCTCCGAGGGCTCCAGATGGGTGTCCTTGTCCTGATATTGAAAATGTCCTCTTCCTCAGTTGTTCCCTTCCCTCCTGGTCTGTCACCCCATTACCCCCCCCCCCCACCCAAGGCCACTGGGCTTGACCTTCATCCATACTGTGTCTCTCCTATTAGCAACCTCAGTGCTGGACATCTCACCATTGCTTTCTCTTTGGGTCGAGCCCTGGATCTCTTCACACTGGTTCTTCATGAAGAGGAGTGGGTGGACACTTATGCCACCAGCACCTCTAATCCAGGGTTAACCATTTACTGAGAGACAGTATGGTCTGGTCCATTCTAGGGTCAAATTTCCTGAGTTCAAATTCCAGCTCTGCTCCCTACTGTGTGGCCTTGGGAAAATTACTTAATCTCTCTGTGTCTTGGTTTCCCCCATCTTTAAAAGGCACTTAGCTCACAGGACTGTTGTGACTATCAAGTTGTGTTATATGCTAAGTTGCTTCCGTCATGTCTGATTCTTTGCGACCCTATGGACTGTAGCAGACCAGGCTTTTCTGTCCATGGGATTTTCCAGGCAAGAATACTGGAGTGGTTGCCATGCCCTCCTCCAGGGGATCTTCCTGACCCAGGAATCGAACCTGTGTCTCTTACATCTCCTGCATTGGCAGGGGTGGGCAGTTCTTTACCACTAGCACCACCTGGGAGTTAGTACATGCAAAGTACTTAAAATTGTGCCTGGCACTTAGTAAGCATCTGACAAATACTTTTAATAGCTGTCACAAGGCAGTTTGCATAGATCATTCCCATAATCTGCCTCAAATTCTTTTTTAGGATGAAAAGTGAAAAAGTGAAAGTGAAGTCACTCAGTCGTGTCTGACTCTTTGTGACCCCATGGACTGTAGCTACCGGGCTCCTCCGTCCAGGGGATTTTCTAGGCAAGAACATTGAAGTGAGTTGCCATTTCCTTCTCCAGATCTTCCCAACTCAGGGACTGAGCCCAGGTCTCCCGCATTGTAGGCAGACGCTTTACCGCCTGAGCCAAGATTGGTTATAAAGAATCTGGAATTGTCATGCCAATCCACTAAGGTAGGTGTAAGCGTTCCCATTTTGTAGCTGTGACTCTCCAAACACAAAGAAGTAAAGTGATTGACGCTAGGAGGTGGCAGAATTGAGATTTGTACCTGGATGCTCTGATGGTTTATGTCCCCCCAAGGTAGGGTGTTAGGAAATGGAGTCTCAGGGATGTTATTAAAAGTCATGAGGGCAGAGCCTCGAGAAGGAGATAGTGGCCTTATGAGACATGTCTTTCTGCCATGTGAGATTACAACTTCAAGGCACTGCTTTGAACCAGAGGCAGGTCTGTGCCTTGATCTTGGACTTCCCAGCCTCCAGAACTGTGAGAAATAAATGTTTGTTGTTATAAGCCTTTCAGACTCTGGTATTTTGTTATGTTCTCCTGAACAGACCAATACACTGGGTCTACCTGACGTCTGAGTCGTGATCTTTCCATGACCTCGTAACTGCCTCTCAGTAGAAGTGTTCAAAAGAGGAACTCCCTTGGGAATGTGAGGGAGCAGTCTTCCCACTTCTGTTTGTTTGCTTTCTGGCTGCCCGGAGTCTTCACTGCTACACGTGGGCTTTCTCTGGCTGCAGTGAGCAGGGGCTACTCTCTAGTTGCAGTGTCCAGGCTGCTCATTGCCGTGGCTTCTCTTGTAGCAACAAGAGTGACTGTGCACTCGAGAGCACAGGCTTAGTTGTTGTGATGTGTGGGCTCAGTTGCCCTGCAGCTTGTGAAATCTTCCCCAGCCAGGGGTCAAACCCATGTCCCCTGCATTGGCAGGCAGTTTCTTAACCACTGGACCATCAGGGAAATCTTGTCTTCGCAGTGCTGAAAACTGGAGTTTCTGCTTTCAAATCCTACTTCGAGACTGAATCACCCAGATATTACATTTTTAGAACCTGAGAAGGAATGTTTGGGAGGATGGAGTACTTCCAGTTTTCAATAACAGAGATGCTCAAGAGGCAGAGGTTATCCATCATCCTTGTCTGTGGATGTTCTGGTGGTCCATCACTGTGTAACCATCCCCTCAAATCTTAGTGGCTTGAAACAATGATGATCATTTATTATTATCTCTCACAGTTCTCAGGGTCAGCCAGGCTCAGCTGGGTGGTTCTCACTCAGGGTCCTTCATGAAGGTGCACCCAGATGGTCTAGAGTCATCTGGCAAGTCTCCTCACTCACATGCTTGGTGGCTGATGCTGGTGGCCAGCTAGCACTTAGTAGGAGCTATGGACCAGAACACCTTATATGTGGCCTCTCCGTGTGGCCTGGACTTCCTCAAAGCATGGTGGCTGGATTCCAATATCAAGAGTCCCTGGAAGATAAAATGGAATCAAATGGCATCTTTGCAACCTAACTGTGGAAGTCATCGGAATGTCACTTCTGCAGTGACTTCTACATTAAGGCAGTCACAGAGTGAGTCCCAGAGTGTCAAAAGAAGTATGTCCCAATAGGATATAACATGGATGCCATCTTTGAAAATTATAGTCTGCCACACGGCAGGGTTTCCTGGAAGAACTTTCCATGTGAAGGAAAAAGGTGACGAATGGCAAACTGAAGCTCTAACAAGGATTTCTCCCTGTAGTCACGTCTGACGATAGCTCCTCCAGGGAACCAGCCACAAGAGACATGGTTGGCAGCAAGATTTACGGCTCTGCCAAGGCTGTCATTGAAATAAATAGGATTAGGGCTACAGTGACTTCATCAGCCAGACTGTTCTAATAACATGTAATTTGCAGCCATTCTGTGACCAGCAAAGCTGCTGGGGCATGTGAGTGGGGATGCCTGGTCACCCCTGGGACAAGTCCGTTTGCTGGAAATCTGACAGGGTCAAATCCTTGACCCTGTCCCAGGAGATAGATCTTCAACCCTCCCCTGACTAGCTCTTCTTGTGCGCACAAATGCTGGAGGTGATTTAGCCTTTGAAGTTCCTGAGTCAGCCAGAGCCCCAGGAGATGTCCTCCGTCTTCCCCCAGCTGCTCTCTCTGAGGTCTCAGTCCCAAGCTTTGGAAATCCAGTCAAACCAGCTGAGAGTTTTCCCATCAGAGAGCACATGTTCTGGGGTTTGGCTCCCAGGAGACATATGTCCAGCCTCCAACATCAGCATCCATCCTCCATCCAGTCCGCTGGCCCTGCCAAGGGGTGGCTCCTGAGATGTGGAGCACAAGATGGAAAGACCACTACCCACACTGGTCCCATCCATTCCCCAGCCTTCCTGACCCAGCCGGCAGCCGGCTTCCTTCTGGTCTCTCCCCTCCAGCTCCTCGGTCCTGCTGCGGGAAGCACAGCCTCCTCTTCACCCAGCATCCAAGGCCTTTTGTGCAGACCAACCTGATGTTGGTCTAGGCCCTTCCCCTTCCAGCCTGAACAGTGAGTGGCAGGGCTGGCCTTCCCAAAGGGTAGCAGAGCAGGGCGTGCCTTCATCACATCCTTGAGGCTCACACTCTCGTCTTGTTAGTCCTTTCTGTTCACAGGGGCCGTGAATGATGCTGCAAGTGAACAGAGGGGCCAAGGAAGGGGGCAGGGCTCTGGTCTCCAGTGAGGGGGGAGGTGGGCTGTTGCTGCCAGCCTGGGATGTGATGTCACTGCCCCTGGGTTGCCTCTCTGGCCCCTTGCAAAAGTTCATACTGCTGTGGCCCTCATGATCCCACAGCTTAGGTGCTTGCGTGCTCAGTAGCTAAGTCGTGTCTAACTCTTTGTGACCCTATGGACTGTTGCCCACCTGGCTCCTCTGTCCATGGAATTTCCCAGGAAGAATACTAGAGTGGGTTGCCATGCCCTCCTCCAGGGGATCTTCCCAACCCAGGGATCGAACCCACATCTCCTGTATTGGCAGGCATGTTCTTTACCACTGAGCCACCCGGGAAGCCTGACCCCACAGGGGAGTTCCCTTACTGAATGAATTGCCCTTGATCTCAGCTCCTCACCTGGGAATGCTCAGTACAGAGCAGCAATAAAAGCCATAAGTTTCCTAAAATCCTGGTAAATGACACCACCTAGATTATCTAGAGAAAGGTTAATAACAATCACCATTTTTTGAGCCCCTGCTATGTTCCAAGCACAACACCAATGCCCTATTCTCAGAATTTAGCCTTATAATAACCCACTTTACAGATGAGACAACTGAGACTCAGCAAGTTAAACAGATATCTCATGGTGTCATGCCAGCCAATGTTGGACCTCACTGTATGAATCCAGAGCTGTGTGTTTGCACACTCTTCAGGAGAACTTGTGAAATGGTTCTGACATTTCGTAGGCCTTGGCAAGCGGCCCCTGAGTCCATGGAATAACCCAATCAGGAGCTTCCCATTTCATCCTTGGTCTGCTTTGTTCACAACAGAACCAGAACCAATGAGTCTGAGCATGAGGAGGACAGTAAGAGTGGTAGACACGCTGGGGCTGGTCTGGGGATCGGCTGCCGCATCATGGGGCCCAGCTGAGGCTGTTATGGAGGGAAGTCAGATCTTAGATACTAAAGGGCCAAAGATAGAGGGAATTCCTGAAGATGACTCCACAAGGCTTGGAGTGCTGCTGGCTATCTTGCATCTTAACCATTACCCAGAAGAAGGCCCCTCCTCGTGACTGCCCCTGATGTAGCTCCTTACCCTCCCCTTCCCCCATAAAGTACTTTCAAAGGAAGGCGCATGAACTTTAGTTTCTAGTATCTGATCGGCCCACTTATGAGCTGTGTGACTTCAGGAAAGTCACTCAGCATCTCTGAGCCTTGGCTTCTTCCTCTGTGACTGTGGATAATCACATATCATCTGTCTGTTGTTGGGAGTATTTGAGGTCTCAGTTGTGAAACGCTCAGTATCCGGCACATGGGAGGCATGATGATGCTGGCATTATGGTCCTGGATTCCTCAGGGGGCAGGACACTGGACAGGTTGGTCAAGTCCCAGTCAGAGTGCACCGTCATCAAAATTTCCAGTGGGACCTTGGGTGGGGCTGGTGGCTCAGACCGTAGAGAATCCACCTGCCAATGCAGGAGATCCGAGTTCGATCTCTGCATTGGGAAGCCCCTCTAGAGAAAGGAATGGCTACCCACTCCACTATTTTTGCCTGGAGAATTCCATGGACAGAGGAGCCGGGTGGACTACAGTCCATGGGGTCACAAAGAGTTAGACAGGATTGAATGACTCACACAGACACATACACACGGTAATAGGGCCCCCAGGCTGGCTGGTGCAGGGAAAAGCCACCAAGGGATGAGAGGAGATCCCTAAGGAGGTTTGGTTCAGCATAGCAGAAATAAGAAATGGCTTTGTCCTGGGCCTCCATCAGAACAGGCCAGAACAGGGATTTGAACACAAAACTCTTTACCCCTTTCCCTTGCCCCAGCCAGAGAAGAAGGAAAAAGTAAGCGGGCCCAATGGGGCTGGACCTCTGTTTATTGGGAACCCAACCCAACAGAATTCTGTGTAAGAACTGAAGAGAGCGCCCTGCCCTCACCCAGGGAGCCTGACAGGGGCTGGGAGCCCCGGACAGGAAAGGCAGGTTTCCTGCTGGCCTCGGGCTCTAGAGAGGCCAGGCCAGACCAAGAATTTCCGGCAGAACAGACCCACTTGCTGCCGCTGCCGCCAGCCAGGGCTGCCACCCTTAGACACGAGCGCCCGGGACCCCGGCCCCACAGTCATGGTCGCTGATGCGTCAAAACGTGGGAAACAACCTTCTTCCAAAAATCTGGAGGGAGGAGAGGACGGGGCCTGCCGGATCCAGGGCTCTCTCCGCACACACCCTTTGCAGGTCTCACTCCACTCTGATGCCCGGTGCTTCTCCAAGGGGACCCAGGAGTGGTCCCTGGGAGGGGCAATGGAACAGCCCATGTCCACTCACGGGAACAAGGGGATTCCCGCGAGCCTTCTCCACCACCAAAAGACAGTCTTGGAAGACCCACTAGGGAGGGATAGATGACAGAAGTGGCTGCTCTGGGCCCTTTGAGGCCTGCCTTGCCCAGAAGTGTCCCTCAGAGGCCACCCTGGGGTTTGGTCCCAGATCCCGCCCCAGACCCACCTCCCCACCCTCGAGGCCCAGCAGAGGGTAAAGGCCACGTTCCCACGCCGCTCCTCCTGGAGCCGGGCCAGGGCCCAGTCAGTGCCTTTCAGAGCCGCGCCAGCTCAGAGCCTTGAGCACCTCAGGGTTTGGTCTGAAGGGAATCAGTCAGCTTTGGTTACCTGCCGGCAGGACCCACAATCAATGCCTCTTTATTCCCTGAAGAGTTCCATGCTCACAGCCACAGGCCCAGGATAGACTTGCAGTCTCTTCCCATCCAGGCAAACCCCTGGGCTCCTGATAGAAATGGAGAGTGGTTCACACACACACACACACACACCCGACCAGCAGCAATGAACTGAATCGCAGGCCCTTGACCATAGTTGCTGTTTGTGGTGGAGGTGGGAGGGCTGGTGGGGGGAAAGGTGGGGATGGGCGCTGGAATGACCTGAGGACCTGAATTCATTTATTCATTCAACATTCACAAGTGTGCTTGAATGTCAGGGCGCTGTGATTGCCTTATGGCACGGCAACCATCCACACAAAGCCTGAGAGCCCCGGGAGCTGACGGTGAGGTGAGTTCTCTGCCAATGATAGGACTGGATGAAGTGGTCCTGGGGACCCTCCAGGCTGGCCGTGTGTAATCCTCGGTCACTGCGTCCTGGTCTCTGCTTCTTGTTCCATCACTCTGTCATGTCCAACTCTTGGAGACCCCATGGACTGCAGTACACCAGGCTTCCTTGCCCTTCACCATTTTCCAAGCTTGCTCAAATTCATGTCCATTGAGTGGGTGATGCCATCCAACCATCTAGTCCTGTGTCACCCCTTCTCCTTCTGCCTTCAATCTTTCCCAGCAACAGAGTCTTTCCTAATGAGTCAGTTCTTTGCATCAGGTGCTAAAATATTGGAGATTCAGCTTCAGCATCAGTCCTTCCAATGAATATCCAGGAATAACTCCCATTATGATTGACTAGTTTGATCTCCTTGCAGTCCCAGGACTCTCAAAAGTCTTCTCTAATACCACAGTTTGAAAACACCAGTTCTTCTGGGCTCAGCTTTCTTTATGGTCCAACTCTCACATCCATACATGATTACTGGAAAAACCATAGCTTTGACTAGACGGAATTTGTCGACAAAGTAATGTCTCTGCTTTTTAATACGCTGTCTAGGTTTGTCATAGTTTTTCTTCCAAGGAGCAAGCATCTTTTAATTTCATGGCTATATAGTCACTATCTGCAGTGATTGTGGAGTCCAAGAAAATAAAATCTGTCCATTGTTTCCCCATCTATTTGCCATGAAGTGATGGGACCGGATGCCATGATCTTAGTTTTTTGAATGTTGAATTTTAAGCCAGCTTTTTCACTCTCCTGTTTCACCTTCATCCAGAGGCTCTTTAGTCCCTCTTTGCTTTCTGCCATAAGGGTGTTATATGCATATCTGAGGTTGTGGATATGTCTCTGCTAGGAAGAGCTTTAACACTGGGGCTGATTAGGAAGAGAGATTTTAGGTAGCCTTGGCCATTCTCGGTATCACGTGCGCAGTGCCCATATGCCATTGGTCCAGTCACAGGCAGGCAAGGTCATGACTGATAAGATTAGACCCAAAGTTGCCCCTGAGGACACGCTCTAGGGCCACTGATTTGGGCCTTTACATGGTCGCTTGGCTGGAAGACCCTGACAGTCAAATATGACAGCTCTCCAGGCCCCAGCCCTTCCCCCAGGGACCCCTTACCTACCATGACCACGTCAAGGAAGGACTTGTTCTCTGGCCTCCCATCAGCCATGGCCCTGGAGGCAGACACAGGTGCGCTGGAGCTCCTTGGAAGTGTCTGGATGAAATTTTCCAACAGAAAAACCCAGCAAGGCCTCAGCCAGGGGGTTAAGGGCAGCTGGTTGAGGCTCTCCAATCAGAGCCAATTCAAAGAAAAGCCTCCATGAGAAACTGGCTGGCACCCTAGAGACTGGGCACCCTGGTCCCCTGGCATTTGTACACGTGACCCCTCACCTGCCACAGCCCCCAGCCCTCCACAGGAGGCTCCTGGGAAGCCAAACTCCTCTGCAGCCAAGTGGGGGAACCAGGGTGGGGTCCAAGGGACACCAGGTCCTCTGGCATGGGAGGAGCAAAGGCCCCTCAAGAACGAGAGAGCAGAACCAGAGGCTGTCAGCGTGTAGCCAAGGCTGGATGTGCCCTTCCCAGAGGGACCTGCTGTAGGTCAGCTCAGGTGGTCTCCAAAAACCTGTGTAGGGTCTCTGGGGAAGCTGGGCCTAGCAGGGGCCAAGCCCTGCCCTCTGGGTACAAGCACCTGTCAGACCCTGGTAAACCGCTGAGCTTGTCAGAGCCTAAAAATCAAGTGAGTCAGGGAGATAAGACATGTACTAGCCAGTAAACTCACGGATCATGAATCACTCCATTTCCAGGCAGTAGACTGCCACCTCCGTTTCCGCCTACATCACACACAGGTAGAGGCCCTGCTACCGACTGCTAGGACTCTTCCAGAGGTGTGGTGTGAGATCGGGGGATATGACCTTACTGGCAAGGATGGGGCAGGGAGCAAGGAGCACCCAGGACACCGAGGCAGCCTGGGTGGAGGTTCTAGTGCTGTCCTGTGCCTGCCCTGTGACCTGGACAACTTCAGCTCATCCCGAAAATGGGCCTATAGCCTGTCCTTCTCTGAGGACATATCAGGTGAACCAAGGGAAGCACATTTGTTGAGTGACTAGCAGGCTGCTGTGTGCATGTACACATGTGAGCACACACACACACACACACACACACACACACACAGGAGGAAGTGTCCCTCCTGTGGTTGGTGTTTCATTACCTGGTCCAGCAGTCCATTTCTCTATAACATGCACAGTCACAATCGGGGCCAGAGTCACTGCTTCCTAAAATCGGTGTGTTGAAGGGCTAACGCCCAGCTTCTCCAGGTGTGACTATTTGGGGAGATAGAGTCTTTAAAGAAGTGATTAAGAGGACTTCCCTGGTACTCCAGTAGTTAAGACTCTGTACTTTCAGGGCAGGGGATGAGGGTT
This sequence comes from Redunca redunca, assembly GCA_006410935.1. Taxonomy (NCBI): domain Eukaryota; kingdom Metazoa; phylum Chordata; class Mammalia; order Artiodactyla; family Bovidae; genus Redunca; species Redunca redunca. Next base: position 301,689 of record SJYQ01096325.1, on the reverse strand, counting down.
CAATCCCTGGTCAAGGAACTAAAGTCCTGCATGCTGGGCCACACAGCCAAAACGAAAAGACAAACAAAAAACAAAATCAAGAAAGAAAAATAAAGAGGTTGTTAAGGTGACATGAGGTCATGTAAGCCCTAGTGCAATCTGACTGGTGCCCTTGTAAGAAGAAGGAGAGACTCCAGGAAAGGCCATCCAAGGATGCGGTGAGAAGGTGGCCGTCTGTAGGCCAAGGAGAGAGGCCTCAGGAGCAACCAACCCTCCCGACACCTTGATCTTGAACTTACAGCCTCCAGAACTGTGAAAAGATCTTTTTTTTAATTTATTTTTGGCTATACTGGGTCTTCACTGCTGTGCGCCAGCTTTCTCTAGTTGCGGGGAGCAGGGACTGCTCTTCACTGCGCCGCCTGGGCTTGTCACTGCAGGGGCTTCTCTTGCTGCAGAGCATGGACTCCAGGGTGCAGGCTCCAGGAGCTGTGGTGCGGGCTCAGTAGTTGTGGTGCTCGGGTTCGGTTGCCCTGAGGCATATGGGACCTTTGTTCCCAGGCCAGGGATCGAACCCATGTCTTCTGCATTGGCAGGCGGATCCTTAAGTGGACCACCAGGGAAGTCCGTTACATCTTTGTTATCTAAGTTCCCAGTCTGTGATGCTTTGTTACTGTGGCCCCAGGACACTGATACTCTTACTCACCAGGCTCACCCACAGGCCGTCCTGGCGAGTCCTGGCTAGCTTCTCCCAAGGCCTCCTCTCAGCTGGTATTCCCCTGGACTTGCCCTGCCTGCCCTCACATCTGGGGGAGGGAGGGTGGGGGTCGCCCTCACCATCTCCCGTAGGGCGGCTCATTCCCAGCCAGGCCAACAGCCCTCTCAAGTGTCCCTGGGACTCGGGCTTCTCTCTGGGCAGCAGGCTGACAGCTGGGTCTGCTCCTGCCCAGCAGGGCTTGGTTAGCCCCTCAGCAGGGACCTGGAGGCAAGTGTGGGCACCCCTCATCTGTACCACTTCTGGTCCTCAGCCCACCTAGTCCTCTTCTTTCTCCTGGTTCCCGGCCAGACCGAGAACTCCTTCAGGGAGGCTCAGCGGGTGTTCCCCGAGGTTGGCCTCTCAACATTCTTCCATTCTTCCAGCTAGCGTTTCCATCCCTTGTCTAGCTGACCTGGGCATTCAGAAGGACCCGACAAACAAAGGAGGGTTGGGAACAGTTAGAGGCTCAAGAGGACAGGTGTGCGAGCCCATCTGCCTGCCGGCCTGGGCCCTGGGGTCAGGTCCCCGTCAGCTCGCCCTTCAGCCCCAAAAGGCAGGAAACAACAGTGTCTTCTCAGCATGACCCCTGACTCTCTGACCTATGACCCTGTAGCCACGAGGTGGCCACTCTGCTCAGAGGGCCTAGCCTGAGGTCAAGCGGCTCACCACTGCTGGTGAGGAGCAGAGGTCAGAGCTCCAGGGGCTACTCTGGCCACCAAGGGTCACGACCAGAGGTCATGAGAGAAGGCAGACAAGCTTCTCTTGTCCAGAACCACAGTGTTCAGAACTAAATTAACATCAGGCCCTTTTGTAGCCACCTCTAGGATAGAAAGGGTCTGCTTTCTCTGCTCAGCTCCAGAGGATGCTGTCGACCCTCACCTCTCAGGAGGAACTTCCCTTGAACCCGGAGACCTTCTGACTGTGCCTGAGCTGGTCTTGGTCATCCCAGCTGCCCTCAGGGAAGCGATGGGCGAGGGGCTGGTCGTTCTGGCCAGGTTCGAGTGAAGGCTTTCATTCCTCGGACGGACAGTTGCCCTGATGTGTCTGCTCGTTCACTGTTTATATGTCCACTCGTTTATACGTCCATTCGTTTATTCATAAGAAACTACAGAGCATCTCTGTCTGAGCCAGCCTCTGTGCTAGGTTCTGGCCCAGGGTGGGTGGGAAAGCCGTGGAGGGGCCCCTTGTTTGTACAGGGACTCATGACTAATGTGAGGGATGAAGGAGCCCTTTCTCCAGGGGCAAGTGGGTGCCTGACAGCGAAGGAGACACACATGCACCCCAATAAACTCTTTTGAGAAGCTCTTTGTGACTGGGCTGTTTGTCTCCGAGCAGGTCTGGGGCCAGGACCCAGCCGCATACCTTGTTATCTTTGTGTTCCCAAGTCCACCACGTGGGAGTGGTTGTTCTAGGCTGTGCTGGAGTGGGCTGTGAAGAGGGGTGAGCATTCAACATAATGACCTCACGCCTCTTGCCCACCCCTAGGTGGTCCCCCTCGCCATCGAAATTGCTGGTGTCTCCTGAGTGCGGAACACATCAAGGGCTGGCGGTGGCGGGACAGACCTCTCTGTGGGTGAGGCCAAGATCATCAGGGGCATTGGGCCATCTCATCCTCTTGCTCTGACCCAAGCCTTGGTGCCCAAGGGCCATGTATCCTAATTCTCAGCCTCTGTGCCTGACTGATCTCACTCAACGACAGAATTCTCCAGTGGGCTCCCAACAAGTGTTCTCTCTCTCGCCCCGGCCTTTCCACTCCATCTTCTTCTGTGTCTTCTAAGACCATGTGTTCTTCAGCTCCTCATGTTGTTTCCTATTACACAGAGAAAATAGAAAATACTGGAGGGAACCCATTTTCCCTCCACCAAAACTTTTAGGCCCCTGGCATCTGTACCCATGGACTGGCCCACCATCCCAACGTCTATCTAAACCCAACTCTGTCTTGAGCTTTAGATCCCATTCCTCTTGCCTTCTTAGGGTCTCTGCTCACAAACTGTCTTATTATCTTCCCTTCTTTATTATAATTTCCCCCCTCTCCATGGGATCTTTCCCACAGCATACATAAATTCTCTAGGAGCTCTCATCTCTTAAAAAAAAAATGATATGAATGAACTTACATACAAAACAGAAATAGACCCACAGAAAGCAAACGTATTTTTATCAAAGGAGAAAGTGGGGCAGGCAGGGAGGGACAAATTAGGGGTTGGGGATTAACGTATACACACTACTATAAAATAGAAGGCTTCTCCCATGGCTCGGTGGATAAAGAATCTGCTTGCAATGCAGGAGACACAGGAGACATGGGTTCAATCCCTGTGTCAGGAAGATCCCCTGAAGGAGGAAATGGCAACCCACTCCAGTGTTCTTGCCTGAAAAAATCCCATGTACAGAGGAGCCAGGCAGGCTACAGTCTGTGGGGTTGCAAAGAGTCAGACACAACTGAGTGACTGAGCACGCCCACATATAAAACAGATAAAGAATGAGGACCTGCTGTACAGCACAGAGTATCATACTCAATATTCTGTAACTACCTATAAGGGAAAAGAATCTGACAAATAATACGTATATGTATAACGGAATCATTTGCTGTACACACTGTACTCCTGATATAAATGAATCATTTGCTGTATACCTGAAACTAACACAACACTGTAAATCAATTACGCTCCCATAAAAAAAATAATAAAAATAAAAGAAAAGCAAATCAGACAAAAATGTCTGCCTTGATGCCCCCTCCCTCCAGCAGCTGTTGCTCCCATAGGCCTTCATGGCAGAATTCCTTGAGACGCTCTCTCTATCTGATGCTCTCACCTCTCCACTTCCATTTTCTCCACTCCCAGCCCCGCTGGCCTCCCATTACTACTGCTCCATTAAAACCACTCTTGTCAAGGCCTCTCTAGCGACCTCCACGTTTCTGAAGCCCGTGGTCACTCCTCTGCCCGGTTGCTGGCTCTACCAGCAGCAGTGGGATGACTGGCTGCGTCTCTTCATTGAAATGTTCTCTTCTCTTGGCTTCAGCGAAAATCACCTCCCTGCTTTTCTCCTTTCTCTCTCTCTCTCTGCCCATCACAGGCTCCTCTGTTGGTTTCAATCAACCTCTACATGTTGTCGTGCGTCAGGGCTGGTTCTAGACTTTCTCTTCTCCTCCAGACACTACCTCAAGGCTTTAAACCATTCATCTGCTGATGCCTCCCACACCTGCACCTCCTACTCGGACCTCTCCACTGCACTACAGGCTCACATCTGCTTGTCATCTTCATTTGGATGTCTACCAGGCATTTCAAAATTAACATCAGTTCAGTTCAGTCACTCAGTCGTGTCCGACTCTGCAACCCCATGAATTGCAGCACGCCAGGCCTCTCTGTCCATCATCAACTCCTGGAGTTCACTCAGACTCGCATCCATCGAGTCAGTGATGCCATCCAGCCATCTCATCCTCTGTCGTCCCCTTCTCCTCCTGCCCCCAGTCCCTCCCAGCATCAGAGTCTTTTCCAATGAGTCAACTCTTCACATGAGGTGGCCAAAGTACTGGAGTTTCAGCTTTAGCATCCTTCCTTCCAAAGAAATCCCAGGACTGATCTCCTTCAGAATGGACTGGTTGGATCTCCTTGCAGTCCAAGGGACTCTCAAGAGTCTTCTCCAGCACCACAGTTCAAAAGCATCAATTCTTCAGCACTCAGCCTTCTTCATAGTCCAACTCTCACATCCATACACGACTACTGGAAAAACCATAACCTTGACTAGACGGACCTTAGTTGGCAGAGTAATGTCTCTGCTTTTGAATATGCTGTCTAGGTTGCTCACAACTTTTCTTCCAAGGAGTAAGCGTCTTTTAATTTCATGGCTGCAATCACCATCTGCAGTGATTTTGGAGCCTCCAAAAATAAAGTCTGACACTGTTTCCACTGTTTCTCCATCTATTTCCCATGGAGTGATAGGACCGGATGCCATGATCTTCGTTTTCTGAATGTTGAGCTTTAAGCCAACTTTTTCACTCTCCTCTTTTACTTTCATGAAGAGGCTTTTTATTTCCTCTTCACTTTCTGCCATAAACTTTTGCTTTCTGTTCCCACCCCAATTTGGTTTTCCCCATCTTGGTAACTGGCACCAGTGTGTGTGAGGACATAGGGGTAGGCGTGGGTATGTGCCTGTGACCAGAGTGGAGGTGATGTGTGTGCCTGTGTGTGTGCTGAGCAAGTGCGTGCACGAGGGAGCAGAAAGGCAGGCTTTCCAGGCAGAAGGACCAGTTCAAGGGCAAGTCCCTGCAAGGCTGGCAGGAGTGTCCCTGATTTTGCCTTGACACCCAGGCACGTGGGTGGAAGGAGGACCCAGCTGTGCCCTCTGCATGTGGTGGCTGAGGTCTTGCAGTGTCTTCTTGGGCAGGACTTCTTTCATCTACATGGCTCAGTGCTATTTCTTCAGCCACAGAGGTCTAAGCCCTTTGATTTTTGCCTCCGCAGTGCCTCGTCCAGGCCCTGGCACATTATCAGAACCCAGTGGTCATTAAAGGAATAAATGAAGAAATGAATGATCTAGGTCCAGGCGATGGCCTCCAAGTCACCCAGGGAGAAAGTGGAGACAGCCCCTCTCCAGGTGGGCAGGTCAGAGGCTCTGCAGGTGCTGTTTTCAGAACCGCCTTCACTGTGCTCTCACACCCTCTGGCTCTTTGTAGAATCAGGTGGCCCCACCTGAGACAAGCTTCCCTGGCTTCCCCAGGAAAGCCTGTCCAGCACATTCTCGCACGCGCTCTGGGTGGGTGCCGCTTCAAGGTGAGCCCCAGGGGCAGTCTCGGCATTTATGGATGTGCTTATGCCATTGCCATTTAAATGCCTATTTCTCTCCATCCTGCCTCCATGTTTGGGCCTCCATATCAGATTTGGTTTTGGTTTTATCACCACTGCCTGGTCTCTGTTTCTTCATTTATTCAACAGTGATGTATTAAGCATCCTCTAATGTGTCAAGCACTGTTTCAGATGCAGGAGCTATGGCAGTGAATGTGAGAGAGAAGTTCCCTGCCCTCTTGGAGCTTCCATCTTAGTTGGGGGAGAGAAAACAAAACAAGTAAACAGATACTCAAAACAGATCATTTCAGTGATGATAAGTGCTGTAAATAGAACATATCAGAGTGATGCAGCGAGAGAGCCTGGAGGGGTCAGAGAATGCTGCCTTAAGGAGGTGATGCTTGTGCTGAGGCAGGCAATGATCTCAGAGAGAACATTCCAAGCAGGGAAAGAGCTAAGGAGCTCCCCTTAAGGTGGCCCTATGTGCTGCTCCCCATGTTTGAACGGTAGGATGAAAGCTGATGTAGAGGGGGTGGTGGGAGACGCAGGTAAGGGCCCTGCAGTGTACAGAACTGCAGGTGAAGAATCCAGATTTTATTACAATAACCAGAGGGAAGTGACACAGTCTGAAGGTAACTGTGGCTGTGATGGTAATCTGAATTGTAGGGACAAGAGGATTGGGAGGCTCTAACAGCCTTGTGGGCGGGACTGCGGCAGGGATGGAGAAGAGGATCAGGATATACTGAATGGAGTTCGCAGGACCTGTGATGACTCTCACATGGTGAGGAAGAGAAAGTGGGAATCCAAGATGCCTTCTGGTCTTGAGAGATGGAGTCCAACGTGCCCCTGCGTCCTCACTCACCCACTCCATCCCAGTGTGCACGTGTAGCTCACACATTACACTCCCGCCCTACAGAGAGAAACAGCTCCCTCGCTTGGGAGGACTCAACACATTTTTAATACAGACAAACCAGCACGAGGTTATATAATCTGAATGACAACATATCACATAATGGGAGGATTCAGACAGGTTTCTGGGAAGAGGAGAATTTGAGCCAAGTCTTGAACAAAGTCATGCACTGGTAAAAATGAGGAGGAAAGGAGTTTGTTTCCTGATTTAAATTTTTTATTTTGTATTGGGATATAGCCTATTAACAATGTTCTGAAAGCTTCAGGTGAATAATAAGGAACTCAGCCACATATATATATACATGTATCCATTTTCCCCCAAACTCCCCTCCCATTCAGGCTAAACCTAACTTTGAGCAGAGTTCCCTGTGCTATCCTGTAGGACCTTGTTGATTATCCATTATAAATATAGCAGTGAGTACATGTCCATCCCAAACTCTCTAACTTTCCTTTCCCCTCATCCTTCCCTCAGCAACTGGAAGTTCATTCTCTAAGTCTGTGAGTAAGGGTTTGTTGTTTTAAAGACATAATCAGGCTCTTCAAGCTACAAAAAAAGATGATGTATTGACCTACGGAACTGATACACCAGGGTGGGTGTAACTTCATACGGTCTTGGATCCAGAAGCTAGAATGATTCCAACAGAACTCTGTCTCTTTCTTGTTTTCTCTCTTTTTGGCCAAGCCACATGGCTTGGGGGATCTTGGTTCCCCAACCAGGGACTAAACCTGGGCTCTAGGTAGTGAGAGTGCAGAGTCCTAACTATTGGACCACCAGGGAATTCCCTCTGTCTCTGTATTTCTTAACTGGGTTCTCACCACATGAGAGGCCGTACTGATTTTAGCAATTCAAGTGGATAAAAATTGTCTCTCCCAAGAGCTCCAGAAGAAAAAGACTTGGGGGACTTTAGCTGACATCTTCCAAGGTCACAGGGCCATTTCTGAACCAACCCCTGTAGTCAAGATATGGAGTTCTCTGACTGGCTAAGCCTGAGGCATGTTCCTACTTCTCTAGGAGGCCAAACCCCACCCAGATGACATGGAATGAATTTCCTAAGGTAAAAAAGGGCTCTGTAATCAGAAGTGGAGGGTGGTTACTAAACAGGTTAATTAGCAGAGGTCAAATACCCCTTCCTTAAATACCAGCCCCTCCCTTGGCCATAGCATTCCATATTTTTAACTATTTCCACATGATTTATCCAGTTTCCTTATCAGGAGATAATCTTGAGCCAGGTATGGTTATCAGCCTTGCTTTACTATAGACCAAGAACACTTTCAGATATTGAAGTGATTTTTCTGTTCTACCATCATGGAGGCTAAAGAATCACCTTGGAGGCCTTTGAGCCATCTTCTCTAGAAGGACAAATGACCTTGGAGCTCTGGGGTAAACCTTTCTCAGAAGAAGAGAGTAGGAGTGGAAGTGAAGGATCAGTTCTTGACACACTAAGACTGAGGTATCTTTGGGACACCCAAGTGGAACAGCCCAAGATCCAGTTGGGCATATGAAAATGGAGCCTCCCCTTACCATGGCCAGACACCCACTGCCCGGGTCTGAGCTTCTTTCCCCGCATGTTAAAGTGATCAGTCCAGGGGAACCCATTCCATTCATAGTGGGGCTGAGGCCCTGAACACAGGTAAGACATGAAGATGGGGTGGGGGAAAGTGCTGTAAAGAGATCCACCTGGGTTTGTCCCCTCTGTGCCAGGGAGAGTCCAGCCAAGAGGACCTCTAGACCTGAATCCATCCCCCACCACTGCCCACTTCTCTCCTTGGTGCCTCAGCTGTCACTGCTAACACTGCAGGCCTACGTACACTGGTCTCCAAAGACGGTCCCAGTGACGTACACTTCCCAGCATTCGTGCCCAGATGTAGTCCCCTCCCCACTGACTGTAGGCAGGCTGGTGATGTAACAGGAGGAAAAGGGGCAGGACGCAACTTTTGAAAGAATGACGTAGCCCAAGGACACAACATAAACCGACTAGAACCAAATGGGACCAAGATGGCAGACAAGACTAGGCCTCGATCCTCAACCAGCAGGTGAAATGATTCACCCAGAGGTGGGGCCATGACAGTTCGAAGGCACTGTTGAAAGACCAAGGAGTGGGTGGCGGCCCAAATCCTGGAAATCGCTGCCCCTTCCCCAAAATAGTTGAAATAACCCTCCCACTCATTAGCTTATGAAATTACCCAGCCTGTAAAAACTAACCACGCCACGTTTCATGGCCACACTTGCCCTCTGCAATGGCCCACACCCTGTCTGTAGAGTGTGCTTTTCTCTGAATCTGAATAGGTAAGAAATCCACTTCTTACCTATCACTTTGCCTCTCACTGAATTCTTTCTGCAATGAGACTTTAAGAACCTGAACTTTATTAAGCTCTGAAACCAGGTACCGTGGGTTTTGGCTGGGTTCAAGTCCTAGCCACGTGGGTTCAAGTCCCAGGCAGGGTTTTGGCTGAGTTCAAGTCCCAGCCACATGGGTTCAAGTCCCATTATGAAGTAAATGGTTTCAGTGACATACACTACTCAATAGAATGTGGCAGAAGCGATTCCATGCCAATTTCAGCCTTAGCCTTTACGAGGAATGGCAGGTTCTATGAGAAATGGTAGGTTCTACTTCCTCTTTCTTCCTTGAGTCACTATGTAAGTTGTCTGGCTACCCTGCCATAGGGCCTATGTGGAGAGACCATGTGGAGAAGAAGAGCCGACTGGCTGACCCAGCATCTTCGTCAGCCTCTAGGACCACTCCAGCCCCTACCTCTACCTAAATGCCCTGCATGAGAGATCGCCAAGCAAGACCAGCAGCTGAACCCAGTCAACTACAGAACCAAGAGAAATAATGAAGTAGTGGTTGTTTTCAAGCCCCTGATTTTGGGGGCGGTTTGTTATGCATTGATAGGCAATGAAAGACAATCTCCCAGCTGGAGAGATTGGCTGGTATTCCTGTCTCGCACTGCCTTCCTCCCAGCCCCCGAGACCTAACATGGTTAAGTCAGGACCACATGAATCATCATGTTACTGACCTTTCTGAGCAGGCTGGCTAGCTTTTGGAACAAGTACAGAAAGGGGTTGCACACGCTGTCAGATTCCAGCACCGACCTTCCAAACGACTCACAAAACCCAGTTCCCACAGGGCTAGAGACCAAAGCAGGGGGACTGGCTGGCTCCTCAGCTGTACCTCCATGTGCTGGCCCAGAGAAACAGATGGCAAGTTCGGGTGCCGTTCAGATGTCCTTGCACAGCTCTGAGATTGAAGGCTGCGGTATAGTGGGATAGGATGGGGGAGCCCCTTCCCTCCCTGGCTCACAGGGAAGCAGGCCATCTGATGGTAGCTCCGCCATCTTGGTCCCGCCTGGATCCACACTGTATTCCCCATCACACCAGACCTGATTCCTCTGCTGCAACCGCCGTGCTTCATCCTGGACTGTCTCCTTCCTGACTCCCATCTTTTACAGGCCCAAACGTCACCCTGCAACTGTAAGCACGTCTCACTTCTGAGGAATCTTTCATTCTCTTTCCCCCAGATCTCCAGGATCATGGGGTCATTGTCATAAGCAGCCTGTGTTCACTGACATGTGTCATGTGTGACTCTTGCCCCACTATCAGAGCATGAGCTTCTATGACAGAGCTTCTAATATAGAGAGCAGGGACCATGGCTTCACTTTCCTTCTAATACATTCATTAGTGAATTCATCCGATCATACATTTACTCAGCAATCCACCATGTGCCAGAATCTCTGTTTGGTGCCGGGACATAAAGTGAAAATGTATTCTTCCCTACCTTGGAGCCATATTTGGGACATTGTCCAGTTAGATAGTCAGACGTGGAAAGAGACAATTGTGGCCATAATGTATGTTATACACAGAGGCTTCCCTAGTGGCTCAGATGGTAAAGAATCATGGACGGAGGAGCTGGCAGGCTGCAGTCCAAAGGGCCGCAGAGTCAGACATGATTGAGCAGCTGACACTTCTCGTATCATATTAATACGATGATGGAATGTAGGTGTGTACACAACGCAGCAAGAACACAGGCAAGTCCCCAAGGCAGCCTTGCAAGAGATAAATTAACCAGTGACTGTTGTATGCCAGGCTCTATTCTAAGCTCTCCACTTATTTTTGTTTCCTTTTTCATTATTTTGAAGTGCTAAAAGCATGAATTATTATTATTCTAGAATAGGTGAATATAGACAAATGCAGAATTCAGAAGGTGTTAATGCCCCTTTGATCCTTTCCAGAGAGCACACCTTTGTCCAGATTTTGTGGCTTCCAGATATACTACGTTTTACACATAAGTCCATGTGCACACCCCCACAAGCACACACACACAGTTTTTACATAAATGATCACACAATATTCTGCATCTCTGCTTTTTTTCCAAGTGAAAATCTTGAAACTCATTTCATATCACTGTAGATACACCTCATTCTTGGCTAATAACTGCACAGTGTCAGTATTCCATTATCTGAAGATACTAGAATTTCAGGTCAGTTCAGTCGCTCTGTCACGTCCGTCTCTTTGCAACCCCACGGACTGCAGCACGCCAGGCTTCCCTGTCCATCACCAACTCCCGGAGCGTACTCAAACTCACGTCCATCGAGTCACTGATGCCATCCAACCATCTCATCCTCTGTTGTACCCTTCTCCTCCCACCTTCAATCTTTCCCAGCATCAGGGTCTTTTCAAAAGAGTCAGTTCTTTGCATCAGGTGGCCAAAGTATTGGAGTTTCAGCTTTACTATAATTTAACCAATACCCGTTAATGGCTATTCATGCTTATTCTAATTGTTCACAATTACAAATAATGCTACAATGAATAACCTTGTGCATGTATTATTTTGAATAAGTGTCACATATTTACAGTAAATTCATAGAAGTGCAACTGCTGGGACAAGGTAGCTACATTTAAAATGTTAATGCTCTCCATCTAACATTTAGTCCTTAAAAACACGTCACTAAGCTCTATAAAGCTTTTCTTCTAATCTCCTAGTAGAACTCCCTTCTGCCACAACCAAAAGAGCCAGGTGGGCAGAGGAGAAGAGAAAAAAGACAGCCCTTCTTTTTAAAATGCTCCTCTTTTTCCTTTATATTTTAAATATAAATTTCATGTACAAATGCATACTTATATAAAGTATAAGTGAAATAGTAATACAATAGCATTTAGTAATACAAATAGGAAATTTACAGATATAAATATATAACAAATTTAAATATAAAATTCAACAGGAGAACACACTGTCTAAGAACCACGTGCAGCCACCTTGGGACAGCAGGGCAGAGTCTGCCCCAGAAGAGAGGGCAAAGAAACCCAGCCAGGTTCCCCAGGCAGAGTCCCGGGTGGCACCTCACCTGCTGCAAGTTCAGCTTCATAAGCCAATCAGTGGCATTTTTGTCACTGCCTCCAGAAGGGCCTGATGGATGGGAGACGGGATTCAGCCCTTGGGGGAGGGGCTTCCCAGGGGACTGTGACCCCCAGAGGATTAGGAGGGGCTAACCAGGCAGACCAGGAGTGAGGAGGCGCCCAGACAGAGGAAGGGACAGGCAGAGGTGGGAATTGGGAGGCATTCTGAGAACTGGTGGTTCAGAGCAGCTGCAGCTTGTGAGGTCGGGTGGATGGGGGCGAAGGGAGGGCACACCCGAGGTGCGGCCCTTTCCGATACATTTCATTCATCTTTCGCATGAAGTGACCAGAGTTTCACCTGTGACCGGGCAATCACAGGTGAGATTGAAAATCGGTTTCCTGCACTCTCCTTGCAGCCCCACCCAGGGTTCAGACGTCCAAGACCCAGCCTCTCGCTCCTCAGCCTGGTGACCCCAAAGGGCAGTCACCCTTAGAGACCCGGCATCAGACAGTCCCCACGGGGCCTTGCTGGAGCATCTGTGCCGAGCCACCCGTGAGGGAGAAGGCTGACCAGCAGAAAAGCTCTGGGTGTGCCAGACCCCACCCCACCACATGTGGGTGTGTGGGTGTGACTTACCCTTTCTCCACCGAGCCCTCAGAAACTTTCTCTGGGATTTACCATTCCTCCTTATCTCAGATGGCCTTTCGATGCCTTTGACCCTATAGCTGGGTGAGGCAAGAACAGAAAGGACAGAGGCTGGGGAAGAGGAATTTGCCCTCCACTGTGTCTTGAGCCTCCAGGCTTCCAGGGGAGAGGCTCTACCTCCCTGAATTGCCACCAGCTGGGCCCAGACCCCGTCATCATCCCGGTACCCACAGCTGGCCTCCTGGTCACTGCCTCCGATCTGCCTCCGATCACATCCACAACTGAAATGTGGCTCCCTTCTGTGTCACTCTGCTGGGCCACTTGCACACAAAGGCACATTCTTTTCAATGACTGAAAAGGCCCTTCATCATCACAGCCTACCTGTCTGCCCTCATCTGTCCCCCTTCCCACCGCCCTCTGGGCTGCAGGCACCGTGTCCCACAGCCATTCCCTGAAAGCACGGAGGCTCGTGCCTTAGTCCCTGTGGCTGCTGTAACCAACGACCACAGACTAGTGGCTCCAAACAACTCAGGGTGATCATCTTCCGGCTCTGGAAGTCCGAAGTCCAACGATGGGTCTTAAGGAGCTGATATCAAGGTGCCAGCAGACCGATGTCCCTCCAGAGGCTCTAGGAAGGAACCCATTTCCTTACCTTTTCCAGCTTTAAATGACACCTGATTCCTTGATCCATGGCTCCTTCCTCCATCTTCAACACCAGCAGGGTAGCAGCTTGAAATCTGGTCTATTTCTCTGTTGCACCTCTCCAACACTCCTGCCTCTGTCTTATAAAGGCCCTGGTGATTGCATTTAGGGCCAACCCCAGATAATCCAGGATAATCTCCCATCTCAAGAGTCTTAATTTAATTACATCTGCAAAGTCTCTTTTATTTACCATGTCAAGTAGCTCATTCACACGTTTGGGGAATTAGAACATGGGCATCTTGGATACCATGATTCTGAGCTTAGGCATGTGCCAGCGCCTCCGCACTGGGACAGGCAGGGTAACGGTTGATGGAGAGGCTGGGCTAGGGCTCTGATCCAGGCCAGGCTCTGCTCATCAAGCTGTGTGCATGGGCCGGAGGTTGCATATTCCTAGAGGGGAACCTTGGTTTAATTCTCACAAAGGTACCATGTGGGCCAGCAAAGGCCCTGCCTGCAACACCCGCCCCTGCCACCCATCCCTCCATGTGGCCACGAGCTACTTGGGCCTGAGGACTCAGCTCAGTTGGGATATTTCCCTGACTCTCCCCTGTTCTCCACCCACACTCCCAGCTAAGTTAGCCACACCCTCTCTGGGTTCCCATTTCATCCTGTGCTTTCCACTTCCCAGCACCAACCTCGGGACACTGGGAGTGTCTGTCTGTCTGTGAGTCTGCCTGCGTGAAATCTGAGCCAGGGCCAGAGCCATCCTCCTCCCCAGGCCTGGCCATCTCTATTCCAGGGCAGAAGCCCTTCTGGGCTCTTCCAGCTCCTTCTTTATTTGCCCCTCTCTATGTGCAGCCTCAGGTAGGCCCCATGAGGGAGGCAGGAAGGAAGCAGAGATGGTCCTCACCTGAGAAGTGTTCCTGGCCCTGGGGAACCCCAGAGCTGACAGTAAGCAGGCTAAGGACCTGTGGCCAGAGGTTGGAAAAGCAGAAAGTGTTCACAGAAGAAAGTCCTTTGCTTTATAAAAACCCAGGATTGTTTTCTACTGTCACAAACATCCCCAAGTCTGGAGAGCTTCACACAGTCTCTTGATCCAGCTGGGGGAGGGAAAAACTGCAGGGGACCGCCAGTCAGAGGCAGGAGACCAGATAGGGGGCTGGGGCTGCCACTCACAAGAAAGACAAGGAGCCTCCAAAGAAGGAGGTGAGGCTAGTGGAAAGGGGATTGATGGAACTTGGGGATAGGAGGAATATGGGATGAATATGGGATGAAGGTGAAGATGACACAGAGTGGATGTCTGTGACCCCCAGTATGGGTTTGGGAGGTAGGAAAAGGGTCCTTGTGAGAACACTAATAGAAAAGGCTACCCACCACATCTCTGGGCCAGGTGTCTAGGTTGGGAAAACCCAAAGCCTAAGACAAGGACTTGGGTTCAACTAGTTTATTTGGACCATCATTCAGGAAAGGACCAGTTACTGGCCTGGGGATCCACCAGAAAATGTGTGGAGCATGTCTTAGGATTGTCCTACTGGAGGATGAGAGTCAGGCATCTCTCCATGAACACCCTGACCCCCAATGTTGACAGTGGTGCCTGAGACTATTAACCACGCTCCACTTCGGGCTGACACCGAGTTTTCTGTCGCTTCTGAGAAAACCTTGGAGCAAAAAAGCAGAGACCAGCTGTGGCAGAATAGAAAAAACATGAGTAACATGCCTGGCAGTATACAGCATCAGTTCAGTTGTTCAGTCGTGTCCGACTCTTTGCAACCCCATGGACTGCAGCACGACAGGCCTCCCTGTCCATCACCAACTCCCGGAGTTTATCCAAACTCATGTCCGTTGAGTCGGTGAAGCCATCCAGCCATCTCATCCTCTGTCGTCCCCTTCTCCTGCCCTCAATCTTGCCCAGCATCAGGGTCTTTTCCAATGAGTCAGTTCTTTGCATCAGGTGGCCAAAGTATTGGAGTTTCAGCTTCAGCATCAGTCCTTCCAATGAATATTCAGGACTGATTTCCTTTAGGATGGACTGGTTGGATCTCCTTGCAGTCCAAGGGACTCTCAAGAGTCTTCTCAACACCACAGTTCAAACCATCAATTCTTTGGTGCTCAGCTTTCTTTATAGTCCAACTCTCACATCCCTACATGACCACTGGAAAAAGAGCATAGCTGTGCTGAAGCCAGGTGGGTGAGGTGGGTGGCCCGGCCCTGCAGAGCATCTGCTCCATCCACCCACCTCCATCCCCTGTATCCCGCCCCCCTACTCACACCTGCTGCTCCTCTGAAGGGGCAGCATGGCCAGGGGCTCCTTGCCTCCTTACACTGCAGGCCCAGCTGCTGTCAGGGAGAAACCTGTCACCTGGTCTCTGGTCCAGCACCTTGACGGCCTCTCTGAGTAGGCAAGAGAGGGCCAGGACACAGTGTGGATGGAGAGAGAGGAGGGTGGGAAAGCTGGATGGGTCAGATCAGGACCTGAGAAGACTCTGGGGTGTTGCCTGGACCCCACAGCGACCTGAGGGCTTGGAGAGAGGAGGGGTGATGAAGCATCAAGCAGAAGGCACCCAAGTGGCAAGGTGGGAGGCTGGGTGTTAGGAGAGGGCTGCCAAGAATTCCCACCCTGAAGCAGACATGCCTGGGAGAGGGGGGGCTTGAAGAAAAGAACAGCTAAGGGTTTTGGGTTAAATGACAGCTTAAACACACACATCCAGTTTCACTTTTCCCCCACAGTCTTACTAAAATAATAGAGAGGACGGTTGGCCTGGCGGCTCAGTGGTAAAGCATCCACCTGCCTATGCAGGAGACATGAGTTGAGTCCCGGATCCAGAAAGATCCACACGCTGGGAAGCCCGTGAGCCCCAACTATTGAGCCTGTGCTTGACAGCCTAGGAGCTGCCACCTCTGAGTCTATGTGCCACAACTCCTGAAGCCCATGCGCCTGAGCATCCATGCGCCCAAGCATCCACGCACCCGAGCATCCACACTCCACAACAAGAGAAGCCAAACTAGAGAAGACCCAGCACAGCCAACGTTGCTGGCTAAGTCGCTTCAGCCATGTCCGACTGTCTGCAACGCTACGGACTGTAGCCCTCCAGGCTCCTCTGTTCATAGGACTGTCCTATGAACATAGGCGAGAATATTGGAGTGGATTGCCATGCCCTCCTCCAGGGGATCTTCCTGACCCAGGGATAGAACCCACATCTCTTTATGTCTCCTACATTGGCAGGCGGGTTCTTTGCTACTAGTGCCACCTGGGAAACCCAAATAAATAAATAAAAATTATTAAGATAATAGGAAGAATAAGGAAAACAGAAGAAGAGCTAACAGCAATTACAACTTGGGAAGATGACATAGCTTCCAGAAGTGGAAGTGGGAGAGAGAAGATTTTAATTGTTAGAGCATTAGTCCAGGAGATTCAATACTGACCTAACAGAAATGATGGTGAAAGGGCATCGCTCTGATGGGATGCACACGCAGCTTCCAGGGAAGTGGGCCCTACTCCCCTCACCTCCCCCAGGTCTATCTGTCCTGTGACATTACCATCCTGCTGGGATGGGGGCTTTGGTGCAACAATGTGGAGTCAAGGCCCAGAAAGAAAAGTGAGACTAGGTAGGGAGAGAAGAGGGGAAGGGAAGGCTGTCTTCTAGGATGCAGAAGTGTGGAAGGACTTCCAGGAACACCCAGGAAGCCAGGAGAGCTAGGAATCTTCTGTGACCAGTTTCCCGTTAAGGCCAGTCTGTGAAGGAGAGAGGCTTGCATGTCCCCAGCTCTGAGACAGTCCTGGGGGAGATGTGAGGCCAGCCCTGCCCTCCTGAGAGCCTCTGCCTCAGCAGGCCTTCCCAGCCCACCCCAGACAAGCTCAGGGTGCTGGCAGCTGCTCCCCTGTAACCGCACCCGAGGGGCTGAGGGGAGTGGGCTGGGGGTGGAGGAGCACGTGCCTTCTGGGATGTGGTACCCAGGGCCAGCCTGGCAGGGGCCACGTGGAGGCCCAGAGGAGAGGCAGGAGCAGTGGGGATGAACTCATACTTTCCTGGGCTCAGGATCATAAACCTGAGACGCTGAGCAATGGCCCCAGGTGCGTGCTCTCCCAGTTTCGCTGGGATAATAGCCGGGAACAGCAGGAGGCTGACCTGGTTTCGATGGCGCGGTGTGGCTCTGGTGCCTCCTCCCCTGCCTTCCTCACCCACTTTCTGGAGAAGCCAGGCCTGCACCAAGGCGCCAGGGAGCCTGGGCCAGAGCGCAAAGGAGTTGGGTGTCTCTGAGGGGGTAAAACCCCTTCCCTAGAGAGGCTCCATCAGACCCAGCCCAGGTGTCCAGAGTGGAGACAGCCCTCTGCACCCTCTCGGGGGGGCCCCCCTGCTCTCGGCCCCTACGAGTCACTGTTCACAAAGATCTAGAACTGGCAGGGTTCTTAGGGTCCTCTGGTTTCCAAAACCTGTCCCTTCACAAATGGGGAAATAGACCCAGAACGGGGAAGAGAGCAGTCATAAAGGCAGGCAGTGGCAAGGCTGAGACTGCTCAAATTTCTGAGTTTCTAGCATATCCTTGTCCTTCTGCCTCAGTGGAAGAGCAGGGAAAGGAACCATAGACCTGGCAGAGAACCTGGGAGACTCCCCCAGAAGACGCACCCAGGCTGCAGAAGTGAACAGAAGCAATTCTCCTGGGTGATACTGAGGGTCTTGGACCCACCGGAAACCGCCTAGCTCCCTAGACGTCAGGGGGCAGGGCATCCCGTGGGAATGGCAGCAACCTGGCCACGTTGTGCAAGGGCGTCAAAGGGCCAGCTCCTGTCTCCCCAGTCCTGGGACAACCGGGCTTCCCTCATCTGTTCCTCCAATTCAGAGCTCAACTCAGACACTGCAGGGTTGTTGGGAGAGCACCCCCTCACCCTGGGGAGACAGGAGAGCCTCCCAGCCTGCTCCCACGCTCCTCTGCAGGCTCCAGAGGCAGACAGCCGTCCCAACTCCTGGTTACCCTCCATGACCCCACCCCCACAAAGTCCCTTTGCGCTACACTTGGTCCAGGTGAGGTGAGACTAGACGGGGAGGGAAGGGGTCAGGGTCAAGGTCGCGGGGGGGGGTCAAGTCTGGGGAGGGGCTGCAGGGAGGATGGTCCTTTGGAGCTATTAATTCTCACCCTGGTCTCTGTGCCCATGAGGCCCCGGAGTGGAAACAAACTCCCACCACCCTCTGTCCCCCTCCCAAGCCCCCTCCACACCCCCATCGGCATGGACTGGGGGGCTGAGCACCGGCATCTTTCATGGAGGTGGGGGCTGGGGGCTGGGACGGAGACCTGGTCAGTATCAACCTGGCTGATGCCAATTAAGACCCAGGAATTCCCTGCCCCTGACTCTGGGCTCAGATCAAAAGACCCTAGCCCTGAGATGAGGGGCTCCAGACCATAAATCAGAAGGAGCCGGGCTTCCGGCTAACAAGCTGCCCTGGCTCAGACCAGAGCAGGTCCGGATCCTGTTTCACTCCAGAGAGCAGCCGGCCCAGAGTGAGGGACCAGGGAGGCCCTGGACCCCAGAGCACCCGTGTCTCCACAGCACCCAGCTTTGCTCAAGTGAATCCTGGGGTCAGTGTCGGCGGTTGGTCCGGGGGGCGGGCAGTTGGAATGAGAGGAGCCACATGGGCCCCGGGCTGCTCCCACCACTCGGGCTCCCAGAACTGCTCTCTGCTCTCCGTGCCCACCGTCTGGCCCCAGAAGAATGTTAACCGCTAACATCTGGGTTCAGGAGCCTCCGGAAGAGCAGACGTCTTCACCTCCTTTGATTCCCTTCACACAGCGGGGGCTTTTTACATTTTAATTTGAGGTGACCTCTGACCTAAGTTTCTATTCCCATAGATTCCAGATATTTCCTGTGCCCTCAGATAACCTCCCAAGCCAGCCCCTGCCTGACCAGAAGCCCCTGCAAAGGGGTCACTGTGTCTCCCAAATGTGGCCTGAGCAAGTCTGGGAGCCCCTCTGCGCCCCGCCTCCCCACCAGCCCCAGGTTCCTTCCCATTACCCTCCCTCTCCTCTCTCAAGGGTCAAAGACAGCCTGCATGCTCCCCTCCCCCAACAGCTCCCCAGAACTCTGGGCCCGGTTCCCCCTTCCCCCACCCACCCCAGAAAGGCAGGGCTACAGGCACCCTAGTCCCTGAGCTTGGGATCTCCAATAACAACAGCAAAGAAGCACTGGTGGAGCGCCTGTCTGTGGCACAAGAATAACTGTTCCTAATTCTCCAATGAGGGGGCCAGCACTGGAGAAGAAAAGGGACACCCAGAGCTCACAGCTGGCCACGACAGAGCTGATCAGAAATGAGATGCCCTCTCCCGGTGAGAGACAGAAAGCCTCGGGCAAGGCTGCTTGGTCTTGGAGAGGCTGGAGCATGGGGTAAGTCCACTCCGTGTGTGAGTTTGGGAGGCTGAGGTCCTTCCACATGGATGTGGCCCACCCATCTCGGCATGGTGAGCAGCATGGTGAAGCACCAGGGGTCTCAGCAGAAGCTACAGTGGGCAGAGAGGGGACAAGCAGGGGGGACATGAGAAGGAGCAGGGCGGGTCAGACCCTGGGCCTTCACCTCCTGCTCTTTCCAAGTAGCCTTTGGACTAAATGGAGGAGTTGCCTATCTGTGGGTCCCCACTGTGTGCCCAGCACTGTGCTAAATGATGCTGGGGGTGGGGTGCAAAAGGGGGGACATCCTGAGCCCAGCCTTCAAGGCACTGAGACCAGCGGAGAATTGTGTGAAGCGGCCCCAGGACTGTAGCTGGAACTCGGAGGGTCAGGGTGGGGCAGGACCAGGCGGGCTCCCTGCAGGTGAGAACTTTCCAGCAGGGCCTCCCTAAGTCACCCACACGGTCTGGGTCAGGGCCCAGAGCCAACACTGAAGTGCGGCACACTCATCAGTCTGAGGTTCTCCAGAGCCCAAGATCCAACCAGAGCCCTGGGGTGGCCCACCACCCCCTTCCCCCAGGCCAGAGACTAAATGGCAGCCTCACTGGTCCAAAATCCCAGCCCCACTGCCAGCCCCAGCCTTCTCAGCAGTGGTTCACCCACATGACTCCCTATGAAATCCTTCCCCTGCTCCCAGCCCGTCCCCTGTGTGCCCAGTGACTCACACTGCCTTCCCAGGCCTGGCTTACCACAGCTGATGTCACCATCCCCACCCCACCCAGCAAACCCTCCTGAACCTTCTCTTTCCTCTAATCCATCTTCTTCCTCCAAGGACGGCTGGAGCTGGAAAGGATCTGAGGGAGATGGGGCAGCCTCGCTAGGAGCTGGGGAAACAGAGATGCTCAGAGGGCCCAGAAGTCAGTTCCAGTTTGAAGCCTGAGGGCTTTAGAACTTGGCTCTTTGACTGAGAGGGGTTGACTTAGGGCTCCATTGGGGATGTCAGGGAAACAACCACTGCTCTGCCACTCCCCCCTCACATCTGCCTGGGGAGAGGGAGGCTGAAAACCAGGGCCTAGCATCCCTGGGGACCTTGGCTGCCATCTGGAAACTGAGGATTGGCCAACCCCTTCCCACCACCCACGTGGGGAGTAGCCAGCCCTTCCTCACAAAGATCAGTCCTTTCAGAGAAAGTCAAGAATATAAGGGTAACACACATACCCCAGTGTTCATTGCAGCACTATTTACAATAGCTAGGAAATGGTAGCAACCTAGATGCCCATCAATAGATGAATGGATAAAGAAGTTGTGGTACATATACACAATGGAATCAATGGCATATTACTTAGCTTGTAAAAAGGAATGCATTTGAGTCAGTTCTAATGAGGTGGGTGAACCTAGAGCCTATTATAGAGTGAAGTAAGTTAGAAAGAGAAAGACAAATATCATATATTAATGCATGCATATGGAATCTAGAACGATGGTATACTGATGAACCTATTTACAGGGCAGCAAAGGAGACAAGGTCATAAACGACAGACTTTTGGACACAGTGGAGGAAAGAGTGGGTGGGATAATTTGAAAGAGTAGCATTGAAACATACACATTACCATATGTAAAATAGCCAGCAGGAATTTTCTATATGACATGGGAACCCAAAACTGGTGCTCTGTGACAACCTAGAGAGGTGGGATGGGAAGGAAGATGGGAGGAAGGTTCAAGAAGGAGGGGACATATGTATACCTTTGGCTGATTCATGTTGATGTATGGCAAAAACGATCACAATATTGAAAAGTAATTATCCTCCAGCTAAAAATAAAATACAATTAAAAAAAATAATAGAAGGGTAGAAGCAAGTAAAATCCTGCCAGACACAGGGATCACAGGTGAGGGGACCCTCCAAGCACCTGGAGGTGACAAGGAGAGGTAGACAGGAGGCGAGTGTCTGCCAGTCCTCAGGGAATGCCTTGTGCTTCAGGAGGTAAGAACATCTGTGGAGCAGTGGTTTTCAAAGAGTGATCGCTGGTCCAGCAGCATCGGGAATGCCTGGAAACTTACTAGAAATACAAATTGCAAATCCTCTGGCTCTACCCCAGACCCACAGAATCAGACACTTTGAAGGGGAAGTTGGTGAGAATACACACTCAAGTTTGGAAACGCCATAAAGAATAGCTAAGTGATGAGCAGGTCTGGTACTTGGTCAGCATCTGCCAGTCCTGGACCCAGTGGGACTCACCAATGGCCCCAAGAGCCCATTCTGCCTGTCCTGACTGTGATCCCCTCCTGCCAAACCTAGCAGGACTTCTGCAAACAGGACAATCCAGAGGGGTCTTAAATGAGCCTCCTGACCAGAGGTGTGTCCTGTCGGGACGGATGGCCCCAAAGGCACATCCCTCATCCTTCGCCTCTGTCCATTTGCCATGTTGCCTCTGTGCCTGCAGACAGGACTCCACCTCAGTTTCCCTGCCTCACACTATGTGTGTGTGAGTGTGTGTGAAGTCGCTTCAGTCGTGTCTGACTCTTTGTGACCCCATGAACTATAGCTCTCCAGGCCCTTCTATCCATGGGATTCTCCAGGCAAGAATGCCAGAGTGGGTTGTAATGCCCTTCTCCAGGGGATCTAACCCACCCAGGGATCGAACCTGCATCTCTTACATCTCCTGCAATGGCAGGCAGGAGCCTACACCCAGCTTGCCATTAACCTTAGAACTCTGCCCTGGACCTCAGCGGGCTCCAATGGGCCTTGTACCATGGCATGCGCAGGGCTGGCCCCCTCACTGGACTACCACATCTTGAGCCCGTACCCCCAGGGCTGGCTGAGGTCACTTGTGCACTGTCATCCATGAGTCCTGCAGCCACCCTTCCATGGGCCTCCATATACAAACGCATAGGCTATTAACTGAACAGCTGGATGAAGAAGCCAGGGGAAGGATAAAATCCAGCTCCCATTCCCCTCACCCTTGTCCCGAGTGGATGGGGCCGTCCATCCACTCAGGACACCCTTTTCTAATTTGCATACATGCATGATATGGGCATCACCTGTGCCCTAATTGTCTTCTTTCTCTGGAGCCTCTTGGCTGGATCAATTGTTCTCATATTTTCTCTCTTTACTGCTCATCCTCACGCCTCTCGTGTAACATTTAAGATGACATAATAACCAGCAGACAAAGCATCTTTGTCCGTTGAAGTTTGAGGTCATTTCATTACAACACCTCCTGAGACATTCCATTCATAGATGTACTGGGAAGGCCTTCCTTATATGGCCTGCCTGAGGTTTCAGCCCTTGTGCCTCCTGCTTTTTAGGAGCCCTGGGCTCCCTCTGCCCCAGGGCAGCCCTCAGAGACTTCGAATCCGTGCTCCACACCCGGCCTCATCTGGACCTTCTCTTCTTTCCACTTTTGGCTTGGTTTCTCCTATCACTGCAAATCAAACTCTGCTATATGGATTCTGCTAATTGATTCTTTCCAGACAATTGAACATACACCAGTAGGCCCCTAACTTTTCTATTTTAATCATGTGGGATTAAGAGAACTCTAAAACATGAAATATCCTTTTTTACCTCCTGGAACAGATGAAAACAGACATCATGCAGCCTTTTCTTGGAGCCTCTAGATAATAATTACTTTTTGAGCCACTGTAAAAGCATTTACAATAACTCAAGTAATTACACAATCACTACAGGAAAAAAAATAAAAGAAAACAGAAAATACAGATGAATGAAAAGGAAAAAGAACGGTATCACCTGATATCTTACCAACCAGAGGCAATGAATAATGACTTTTCGTTGTATAACTTTCTGGACTTTATCCTAAGTAAACACACTTTACCAGTCTAGGGCATAAATTCAGTCACTCTTATTTATTCAATAATTGCTTGGGCTCCATATGCCCATATGAACAGGAAGCCTCATTCCACACCCACTATTCCACACCCAACCCCCAAGGAAATCAGAGGCATACTTAGTCCTGTGAGTAATTCTAATTACAAATGGCATCTGGAGAGAAAGTGGAAAATCAAAAGGTCCTGATTTCTGTGGCTTCTGGTGCAGCACTGAGGTGTCTCTACGGAAAATGATCTTGCAAAGTTTGCTGGGGCCGTGCCTCCCCAGGTCTGCCCCTCTCCTGGTCTGTGTGCACATATGCTCAGCCCCTCTGTCATGTCCGACTCTTTGTGAACCCGTGGACTGTAGCCTGCCAGGCTCCTCTGTCCATGGGATTCTCCAGGCAAGAACACTGGAGTGGATTGCCATTTCCTTCTCCAGGGGATCTTCCTCACCCAGGAATCGAACTGGTGTCTCTAGCATTACCGGAGGATTCTTTACTGCTGAGCCACCAGGAAAGCCACTCCAGCTGGGCCAACACTTTCTGCTTTAGGGGTCAGGGGTCAGAGAGGGCAGGGGCCTGCCTGTCCAGGTGACAGTTTGGGGAAAAGATACACTCACGCACAGTGGTGACCTGAATTCTCATGATCATCGCCAAACACCCATGGGGCTTCAAACTGGGTGGAACAGGTGTACCTCTCACCTGACAAGCTCAGCCTGGCGAGACAAAGGGAGAGAAGGGGCCTGGACAACAGCACCTCCCGCTGATCTGGAAGCTCAGGGTGGCTTGGATACTGCAGGTTGGGCCAGGCACCAAGGCAGTGGAGTCTCATGGTTCACGAATAAGCAGCAGGAAGTTTGCAAACAGCCCTCAGGGGACTTATGCCAGGCTGCTTAGGGTGGTGGCGAAGCCCCTGCTGCCCCTACTTCTAACCCATGGCTATTTCAGAATTTTTAAGTAGTAGGAGGAGGAGGCAAAGAACTTGCCTTGAACCAGCCCCTGTCCAGCAAGCGCACCATTTTTGAGGAGGTGAGTGGTTGTAGCAGGGCATGTGGGATCTTAGTTCCTGGAGCAGGGATCGAACCTGTACCCCCTGCAAGAGTAGCACAGAGTCTTAACCACTGGACCACTAGGGAAGTCCCAAGTGAGCCATTTTTATTTGGAGGGGTCACGGGGTGTGTCTCATACTATACCTTATCTGCCTTCTCTTTTCCCTGTTCAGTCCTCCCCTGATTCCTCTCCCTTCCAATCTTTCCCAGCCAGCCGCTTCCTTAATCCTCTTAAAACATCAGTTCTATTGGGTGTCAGTGTTCTGCTCCAGAACCTTCAATGGCTCCCACTTGTAATGAGGTGATGTTCAAATACCATAATCTGTATTCAGGGTCCTCTGGGGTTAGGGTAACCACACAGTCCAGCTTGTCTGAAGCAGGCTAGGTTATACCTGCTGTCCTGGCATAATGATTAATAGCACCTCCTTTTCTTGCAAAAGATGTCCCAGTTTGGACAATGAATGATGTGGTCAGCTTGCCTACGGTTCGCTCCCCACCTAACGCTCCAGGCTCACGTCCGACTGTTTCTCCTTGAGTCTTTGAGTCAGTGGTTTTTAACTCTCTCTGGCAGCTCATTAGAATCACTTGGGAAGCTTTTAATAAATACTGCTGCCTGTGCTCGCCTGAAAGCAATTTAATTAAAACAGACTCTCCAGGGGTGGGGCCCAGGCTTTGGGTTTTTTTTTTTTTTTTTTTTAAGCCCTCGAGTAACTCTGAGGTGCAGTCAGAGTTGAGAACAGTTGACTGGAGTACAACAGGTGTCCCGGAACTCTGTCCCTGAGTCTAGCTCTGTCCCTGACTTTCCTGGTAACTTGTTCCCATTGTCTATCACCCATGCAAGCCCCACCCAAGCTGCCAAGTCCAGCTCCATTGCTGCCTCCTCTTTCATCTTTTCCAACCCCTGAGCCCAAAGGGCTACTCCCTCTACCCCGACCTGTCCTCTCCCTCCACAACTACCTTGTATTACTGTCCTGTAATCTGGGTCCATGTCTTGCCTCTTTCATAGTCTATGAGCTCCGTGAGCTGGGGCATGTCTGATACTTCTCTGGGACCCCAGGGCTCAGACCCAACTTGCAGCAGAGGCCGCCACACCTGGCCAAATGACTCTCACTGCTGGTCCTGAACTTGGGCAGCACCTTCACAGCCCAGCTGGGCACCGTGCTGCCTCTCCAGGTTAATTTCTTTTCCTATGTGTGGTCTCTCCATTCATTCATTCATTCATCCTGCTTTGTGCCAAATGCTATGGTCCCCATCCCCTCTTCTTAATTCCTTGCACTACTAGAGAATTCATCCCCAACCCCTGGGCAGCCCAGCAGACTATCTTGCCCATAAACAGTACTTGGCAAATATTGATTAACAATCAGTTGATTAATGGATAAACAAGATATTCCATATAGTGGAATATTACTCAGCAACAAAAAGAACCAAAGTGCTAACACAAGCTACAACATGAATAAACCTTGAAAACATTATGCTAAGAGGCCAGACAGAAAAGGTCATAAATCATATGATATCATTTATATGAAATGTCCAGAATAGGCAAATTCGTAGAAACAGAAAATAGATTCGTGGTTGCCAGAGGCTGAGGGAGGAGGAAACTGGGGCTAACTGCTAATAGGTATGGGGTTTCTTTGAGGGAGGTTAGAAATGCTCTGAAATTGGATAGTGGCAATGGTTGCACAACCTTGCGACTATGCTAAAAACCACTGAATTGTTCTCTTCCAAACAGTGAAGTTTATGGCATTTGAATTATATCACAATTAACAAGAAATGCTGCTGATGGGTTTCTCCTCCTTTACCCTGACAATGTTCATTGTCACAGGAGTCACCCAGAATATCTGCTAGAAGTGCAGGTCCATGAGCCTCCCCTTATAGCTTCAGATTCAGTAGATGAGGGCAGAGCCCCGGAATCTGCATTGGATGGTGGCGTCTTAAGTGCCCCAGAGGACTTGGGTCAGAGCATTTCTGAGCCAACCTCAGAACCTCAGAAGACAAATAAAAATTTTAACCTATTATTTCAGGCAGGGGGGAGGGGGAAGCTGAAGATTTCAAACACAACCGAAACTTTGTTTTTAGTCTGCTTCTTATTAAAAACAGACTGGGACCCAAAGAAACCCCATCAGGGGTAGGTAATGAAGTAATCACGATCATAATAAAAGAACAGAATGGAAAAACTGCCTGGCCTCGAGCAAACCACAAAAAAGTTGTCTTCTGCCTCCAGTGCTCAACTGAGCCATTCAGTTGAAAATATCCCACTAGCCACATGGAGAGCTTAATTTGGGGGAGAATTAAACACTAGAAAACCACTGCTCACTGCCCCTCTACAAATATACGCTTAGAGACATCCACGCCTACACAGCCAAAATTCTAATTTTTGGTATGTGTTCCATGATTAGGGCTTTCTTTGGAGTTATAAGGAAGCAGAGTTGTAAATCGGTATTAGAATGTGATCAAAAGGAATGTCTGCATGCAATTATTTTGTTTTGAGACCAGTGTTCAGAGGCAGAGGCTTTAAAGTGCTGGCTTGGCCACGTGACGTGCTCCCACATACATACATACACACACACACACATGGCTTTGGTCCCCATGAAAGAGGGAAGACAAAGGCCTGGGCTTTATCATTGCTGCTTCTTTGTTACAGGATGGAGTCTCACCCTAATAACTCAAAAAGGACCCTCTTCATCTTCTCTGGCTGGTCCTGAACTATTGCAAGAGGAAGTCTTGTTAATAACCTCTTGCCCCGGAAAGTAGCAGTTACTGTAATTTGAGAACAGACATCCCTTGCTTAACGAAAATTCACTTAACAAAACTTCCAATTAAATAAGGGATAAATGAGAGGAAATAACATTTGTGATGCCCATCTACTGAGTTCCGGGTACTGTGCTGGGCAATGTTACATGGATTTTCGAAATTTCATTCAGCAGTCATCCCAACAACCTCACAGTAGAGGTATTATCCCCTGGAAGACAGTGAAGAATGTGAGGCTCAGAGAGGTTGTGAAACTTTCTCACGGTCACAGGTTAGAGAGTAGGATTGTTAAATCAAGTAAAAGATCTCAAAGGAACAGCACAGAAAAAACATCAAGGGAATTGGGTGTCCAGAGCGTCCATGTTGTGGCACTGGTTTGCTGAGGCTGCTCCCGTTGGTCATACAAGCACGTGGCAAAGCAAAACCTGGTTCATCAGAAAACACTTGAAGCCATCAGCACTTCGCCAAGCCCAGCAAGCCACCATTACCAATGGGCATAAAAGCAATGCGCTGGGGTCTTCTCTGGTGGTCCAGTGGTTAAGAATCTGCCTTGCAATGCAGGGTACGTGGGTTCAATCCATGGGAACTAAGATCCCACATGCGGCAGAGCCACTAAGCCCATGCGCTGCAACTACTGGGCCCAAGCACAAAGCAGAAGATCCCAGATTAGGCAACAAAGATCCCATGTGCCGAACTAAGACCCGATGCAGCCAAATAAATTAACTAATTAAATAAAATTTTAAAAAATTTTAAAGCAACAAACTGTACCATGTAACCTTGCAATCCTATTTCCGGGTATATATCTGGAGAAAAACAGATCTGAAAGGATACATGCTCCCCAATGTTCATTGCAACACTGTTTACAGCAGCCAAGACATGGAAGCAACTAAAATGTCCATTGACAGATGAATGGATAAAGAAAATGTGGTACGATGGAATACTACATACGACAGAATACTGCTTATGACAGAATACTACTTAGCCATTAAAAAGAATAAAACAAAGAAAAACAAGCAAAAAAAAGGCAAAACGAAAACAAACAAAAAAGAATAAAACAATGATGCTTGCAGCATCATGGATGGACCTAGAGAGTGTCGTACTGAGTAAAATAAGTCAGATAGAGGAGAAATATTGTATAACATCCCTTATATGTGAAATCTAAGAAGAAATGATAGAAATGAACTTACAAAACAGAAACAGACTCACAGACCTTGAGAACGAGCTGATAGTTGCTAGAGGGAAGGATGAGCAGAAGGGATAGGCAGGCAGTCTGCAACAGGCATGCACACACTGCTATGTTTAAAATGGATAACCAACAAGGACCTGCTGTACGGCACATGGAACTCTGCTCAGTGTTATGTGGCAGCCTGGATGGGAGTGGGGTATGGGAGGAAATGGATACATGCATACGTGTGGCTGAGTCCCTTTGCTATTCACCTGAAACTATCACAACATTTTTTGTTAATCAGCTATACCTGAATACAAGATAAAAAGTTAAAAAAAAAAAAAGCATCGGGTTGTGTTCGGGAAGGAAACAGTTAATGTGGAAGTGTTCTGATGGTTGCAGCTCTAGTCTAGGACCCTGTCTTCCAGTCCAGCCTCATCCGTAACTGCCCTTCTCTTCCTCCCAGGGCTCCAGCCAGACAGGCCATGGTTGTCCCTGAGGATTCCATGTTGCTTTCTGTCTCAGGCCCTTGGCTCCTGCTTTCCCTCTGATGGCCTTTCTCATGACCCCAACACCACTCAGTAACTGTGACTAGAGGGACGCTCACGAGGGCAAGGACTTGGGATGGCTGGTTCACCACTGTATCCCCAGAACCTAGAACAGTGCCTGGAACATAACCAACAGTCAATAAATATCTGTCAAGACCATGAAATTTTTGCACCTTTTTAATGTCCCTGGATATGTTCCAATGTCTCCTAGTTTACAGTCTACGGGAACTTGAATAGAATTTGTATCCTACCGTTGTATGAAAACTGTATGAATCTTAATTATGTTGAATTGGCTCATGGTCTTTTCAGGTCCTTTGCTTTTCAGGTCTACTGTATCCTTCTACTTTTCTGTACATTCATTCTGCTAATTTTTGAGAGTTTGATTTTAAAACCCCAACTAAAAATCTTAATTTATCTACTTAAAAAATAATTGTAATATATACTGGAACTATATGTAGCTTTGTGCTGTATTTTTCAAGTCTCCTGTAAATGTTACCATACTTTTATAATTTAAAAAATAAAAAGGAGAACAAAATCTGTCAAGAGAATGAATGAATAAATTAATGAATCATTATTTGAGACCTCAGCTCACACTTTGCTTCCTCAGTTCAGCCTTCTCTGGGTCACATTGCCCTTGCTAAACAGTCCAATTTCTAACCTACTTTTTCTTGTGTGTGTGTATATATGTGTGTGTGTGTGTGTGTGTGTGTGTGTATGTATATGTATGTATATGTGTGTGTATGTATGTATGTATGTGTATATATATATATATATATATATATATATATTATTGGTCTAACATCCACCTTTACCACAGACTATAATGTCCATGAAGGCAACAACTACACTGGGTCTGCTCATCACGACACGCTTAGTGACAGTTATATTATAGGTGTTCAATAAATGTGTGGTGGATGAGCAAATGGTCATGCAAGTCTTAGAGAGGTCCAGCCTTTCTGAGCTGCTATTTTCATCATAAAATGCTCAGGCAAACTGACGGAAAAAGAATCAGGAATCAACAAAAGAAATCTTATTTTAAAAGCAGTCATCTGATTCTAAAACGGGCCAAGGACCTACCTGAGTAGACACGTTTCCAAAGAAAACACACAAATGGCCAATCATCAAGAAAATGCAAATACAATGAGATATCACTTCAAACATGTCAAGATGGCCGTGGCCAAAAGGACAAGTGACAACTGTTAGGGAGGGTATGGAGAAAAGGGAACCTCTGTAAAAAACTGGTGAGAATATACATTGGTGCAGCCACTGTATTTTCCAGTATGGCAGTTCAAAAAATTAATGGTAGGACTTCTGAGTATATATCCAGTGGAAATAAAATCAATATCTCAGAAAGACATCTGCACAACTATTTCATTTCGACCTTATTTATAACAGCCAAGAAACGGAATAACCTTGGTAGTAACAGATGAATGGATAAAGAAAATGTTATACACACACAAAGGAGTATTATTCAACCGTAAAAAAGAGGAAATCCTGCCATTTGTGAAAACATGAATGAACCTGGAAGGTATTATGCTAAGTGACAAGCAGC
>SJYQ01096325.1:203442-271331 GCA_006410935.1 Redunca redunca | reverse complement strand
ACAGGGGCTGGGGGTGTGGGGGAGGGTGGGGAGGAGGGAGGGAGATATGAGTCAAATGTTATAAACTTCCAGTTATAAGATGAAAAATTCTAAGGATCTAATGTACAGCATAGTGACTGGTTAATAATACACTACTATATACATGAAATTTGCTAAGATAATAGGTCTTAAGCATTCTCACTACTGAAATAATTTAACTTTGAGATAATGGAGGTGTTAATTAACTTGACTGTGGTAATCACTTCACAATGTGTATTTATACCAAATCACAATGCTGTATACTTTAAAAATATACAATTTTATTTGTCAAGCTGGGGGGGGGGCGCGTTGAAATCGTGTCTAAATGGCCAATTATTTTTTTTTTCTCCAGAAGAACACATTGCTGATTTTAGACTGAAAATCGGTGGGGAAATGAGCTTCACTTAAAAGTCTCTCGCCTTGTAGCCATTTTTGATGAAGTACATGTGCTCCATTAAGAGAGGGGAACTTCATGAGATTAATTTGATTTACTGCTCTTGCATTTCCTAAAGCATATGTTGGCAGGCAGAAGATGTGGGCTGTGAAAGTCTGGGGGGATGTATAAAATCTTCTCAGGAGCCAAAGGCCATTTAGTTTTCATGACTTAGTTTGTAGAGGCTGCCCGGCAGATCCTCATGCAAACCTCAGCTGCATGGGGCAGGCTAAAAACCTGGACATGTGGAGGTCAGAGACTGGTCTGGGACAAGCCATCAACTGTCAGATCTCCCACAGACTGCCCTGCCATGATCTGTGCCCACGCAGGGACCATCTTGGTTGTTGCTGTGCCAATGGACATGAGAGGCATGGGTCCTCTGTGGCTCCCTCCAAATCCTGCAGAACTCTTGGAAATGGGCAGAAATCACTGGGGTACCTAGTGTGCCAAATCCAGACTGTAGGGGCTGGGGGCTGAAGCCCTCTGAGGACCTGATTCTTCAACACAGCGACCTGCTCCTAGGACCAGATGTCTTATTTCTGACCTCTGTTTTAGAGCTGACTAGGGGAAGGAATGTCTTTGAAAAGAAGGTATTTTTGTTTTTTTAAACCTGTACTGGTAGGCTGTCTGGGCTTCCCTGGTGGTTCAACTGGTAAAGAATCTGCCTGCAATGCGGGAGACCTGGGTTCGATTCCTGGGTTGGGAAGATCCCCTGGAGAAGGGTTAGGCTACCCACTCTAGTATTCTTGGGCTTCCCTGTTGGCTCAGACAGGAAAGAATCTGCTTGCAATGCAGGAGACCTGGGTTCGATCCCTGGGTTGGGAAGGTCCCCTGGAGGAGGACATGGCAACTCACTCCAGAATTGTTCCCTGGAGAATCCCCATGGACAGAGGAGCCTGATGGGTTACAGTCCATGGGGTTGCAAAGAGCTGGACATGACTGGGCGACTAGGCACAGCACAGTGGGGTGTGTGGGTCTTGCTGTGTAACAGGAAGAAAGACTAATAGTCAACCTCCTCCCTCTTTCTGTGTACATGCGGGGATAAGACATACATTACATTTATCACTTTAACCCTTTTTACTTTGACATCTGAGTGGCATTAAGCCCATTCACAGCGTTGTGCAACCATCACCGCTATCCATTTCGAGAACCTTTCATCATCCCAAACCAAAACTCTGTGCCCATTAAATACTAACTTCTCAGGAATTCCCTGGCGGTCCAGTGGTTAGGACTCTGAACTTTCACTGCCAAGTGGGGGTGGGGCGAGGAACTAAGATCCCACAAGCCTCATGATATGGCCAAAAATAATAAATAAATAAAAGAAAAAAATTTAAACTCCCTAATCCTCCCTCCTTGGTAACCTCTATTTCTACCATCTGTCTATATAAATTCACCCATTCTAGATACTTCATATACATGGAATCATACAGCATTTTTTCTTCTGGCTTATTTGACTTGGTGATATTTTCAAAGTTCATTCATATGGTAGCATGTATCAGAATTTCCTTCCTTTTTAAAGCTAAATAATATTTCATTATATAGAGAAACCACATTTTGTTTATCCGTTCATGTATTAATGGATATTTGTTTCTACTCTGGCTATTGTAAATAATGCTTCTGTGAACATGGGTGTGGAAATATACCTTTGAGACTTTTAATTCTTTCGGGTATATAAACTGAAGTGGAATTGCTAGATCCCCTGGTAATTCTGGCATTCCCAAGTACCTCAGTGGGTAAAGATTCTGCCTGTAATGCAGGAGACTCAGGAGGCATGGGTTCAATCCCTAGGTCGGGAAGATCCCCTGGAGGAGGGCATGGCAACCCACTCCAGTATTCTTGCCTAGAGGATCCCATGGACAGAGGGGCCTGGCGGGGGAACAGTCCGTGGGGCCCCAAAGAATAGGACATTACTGAAGTAACTGAGCACACAGTCACGATAGTTCTATTTTCAACTGTTTTTCTTTGTTGAAGTATTAAGCAAGGTCATCAGCTAGCTGTGAAGTGGAGAGGGGCTGTGGGAAATGGGAGCAGAGAGAAGACACAAAATAGTAATTTTAGAAAAAGAAAATAAACTTATGAGAGAAATGTCTTAGGATTACCAGGTTGTGATGCATGATCATTTGAGGTTTGTGGTCATGAACGTAAAATGAAAATTATCTCCAGAAACTGTGTATGTTTACACGAATGGTATCTGTAATTCTCTCTGTATTATTTAGCAACTTGCTTTTACTAGTTCCAGTGTGCTCTACACACAGTATTCCAAAGAATCGAGGCACCAGAGTTTACATAACCATTCCCTCTGGGGCAAACAGCTAGGTCATTTCCAATTCTTGACTGTGATAAGGAAAGTTGCAGGAAGGGCCCCTTACCTGCTGCCCTGGGCACTCAGGACTGTTTCTCCAGGGATGAATCAAGAAACAGACTTACTGGGTCAAAAGGTAAGTGCATTTAAGTTTAACAGATTCTTCAGGTGCCCTCCAAAGGGATTCTACAAAATTTATACTCCCACCAACAAAATATGAGACGACCCCTCATCTTCACCAGTCCTAGATTCATCAAACTTTCTCTTTTGTTTGTCTGATAGAAAAAAAGATTTTAGCTTATATTTTAATTTACTTTGATATTGCATGGCATAGGTCTCTTGACCATCTGAATTTCTCCCTTGGTAAACTGGCCTTTCACATCGTTTAGCCTATTTCCTTCTGCCTTGTGTACTTTTTCATATCAATTTAAAACACATATTCTGAATATTAAGTATGTGTGCACTATAACTTGCTGTAAACATTTTTCCTGATTGCTCACTTTCCATTTTGTTTATGGTGTCTTTTGATGTGGTTGAATTTATTGATATCTTCTTTAACAGCTTCTATGTTGAATGTCTTATTTCATAAGCTTTCCCTATCATAAAGCCATGAAAATAATATACTGTATTTTCTTCTAATTCTTTTGTAGTTGTTTTCATTGAACTTTTTATCATGAGATAATTGTAGATTCACATGCAGTTCAAAGAAACAATACAGAGAGATCTCGTGTACTCTCTTTTTAAAAAAAAACCTGGTTTCCTCCAAAGGTAACATTTTTAACATTATAATACAATATCAAAACCAGGAATCAAGTATTAGAGTAATTCCCTCACCACAAAGAGCCCCCACATTGCCCCTTTACAGCCATATCCCCTTCTTTCCCCCTCTCTGCAGTCCACTGTCGCCGTATCCTTAACTTTGGCCACAGCTAGGCTGCTCTTCCCTGGTGGCTCAGCTGGTAAAGAATCCACCTGCAGTGCGGGAGACCTGGGGGTGATCCTTGGGTTGGGAAGATCGCCTGGAGAAGGGAAAGGCTACCCACTCCAGTATTCTGACCTGGAGAATTCCATGGACTATACAGTCCACGGGATTGCAAAGAGTTGGACACGACTGAGCGATTTTCACTTCACTTTCAGTCTGATCTTCATTTCTATAATTTTATCTTTTCAAGAATGCTCAGTGAATGGAATTATACATTATGTAACCTTTTGAAATGGGCTTTGTTCACTCAGCATACTTCCCTGGAGATTCATTCAAGCTGTTGTATAGACCAAGAATTTGTTCCTTTTTATTGCTGAGGAGTATTCCCAGGTGTGGATGTACCCTGCTTGGAGGACATCTGGGTTGTTTCTAGTTTGGAGTTGTTACAAAGAAGGTGGTTATGAACATTTGCATGCAGACTGTTCTAAAGTACAATTGTTATTTTGAATGATAGTTGCATGTTTAATTCTGTAAGAAACAAACTGTATTCTAATGGCTCTCCCAGTTTACATTCCCACCTGCAAACTTTAAGTGATCCACTTTCTTTACATCCTGTTCAGCAACTGGTGTTGTCACTATTTTTCATGGTAGCTATTTCAATAGTGTGTAGTGATACCTTGTGTGATATAAGAGGCACTTCCCTAATGGCTAAGTATGTTGAACATCTTTTCATGTGTTTGCATTCTCTTCAGTGAAATATCTATTTATGTCTTTTGTCCATTTTTGAATTTCATTGTTTTTTTACTGCTCAGTTTTCAGAGGTCTTTATATTTTCTATATACTAGTCCTTTGTGACATAAGTGTTTTATAGATATTTTCTCCCAGTCTTTAACTTATCTTTTTATCCCCTTTACTGGGTCTTTCACAAAAGGCAATAATTCTTAATTCTGATGAAGTCTAGTTTATCAATTCTTCCTTTTGTGGATAGTACTTTTGGTGTCAAGACAAAGAACTCTGCTTAGCCTAAGATTCCAAAGACTCTTCTCCCATTTTTTCCCCTAAACATTTTATAGTTTGATGTCTCACATAAAAGTTTGCGAGCTATTTGGAGTTAATTTTTGAATAAGGAGTGGGGGCTAGGTTAAGGTTCATTTCTTTGTCTATGGATGTCCAGTTCCCGTGGCACAATTTGTTTCAAAGGCTATCCTTCCTCTGCTGGGTTGCACCTTTGTTAAAATCAGTTGTGTGTGTTTGTGTGGGTCTGTATCTGCATTCTCTGTTCTGTTTCATTGATCCATGTGTCTATCCCTTTGGTGATACCACACAGCCTCGATGACTGTTGCTCTATAATGTCTTGAAAACTGGGTAGGCTAATTCTCACTTAATTTTTTAAAAATAAAATTGTTGTAGCTATTCTAGTTCCTTTACATTTCCACATAAATTTTAGAATAATTTACTTTTGTGTTAGTAATTTATATATATCAAAATTTTTTATTTCACAAGCTTTCTCTGTCACAAAACCAAAGAAATAATCTCATATTTTTTTCTAATTCTTTTGTACTTAAACATTTGTTTTGTTTGCTTGTTTATTTCTGGCTGCACAGGATGCTCATTGCTGGGCACAGGCTTTCTCTAGTTGCGGCAAGCACTGGCTACTCTAGCTGCGGTGCTAGGGTTTCTCATTGCAATGGCTTGTCTACTTGCAGAGCACAGGCTATCGGTGCTTGGGCTTCAGTAACTGCTGCTCACTGGCTTAGTTGGCCCTCCGCATGTGGGATCTTCCCAGATCAGGGGTTGAACCAACACCCCCTGCATTGGCAGGTGGATGCTTAACCACTGGGCCACCAGGGAAGCCCCTGTACTTAAAAAAAAAATCTTTTGCTCTTTAAGTAACCTAGAGTTTTAGATGGGCACAATAAAGGATAGAAACGGGATGGACCTAACAGAAACAGAAGATATTAAGAAGAGGTGGCAAGAAAACACAGAAGAACTGTACAAAAAAAGATCTTCACTACCCAGATAATCACGATGGTGTGAACACGCACCTAGAGCCAGACATCCTGGAATGCTGAGTCAAGTGGGCCTTAGGAAGCATCACTGCAAACAAAGCTAGAGGAGGTGATGGAATTCTAATTGAGCTATTTCAAATTCTAAAAGATGATGCTGTGAAAGTGCTGCACTCAATATGCCAGCAAATCTGGAAAACTCAGCAGTGGCCACAGGACTGGAAAAGGTCAGTTTTCATTCCAATCCCAAAGAAAGGCAATGCCAAAGAATGTGTTAACTATTGCACAATTGCACTCATCTCACACTCTACCAAAGTAATGCTCAAAGTTCTCCAAGCCAGGCTTCAGCAGTATATGAATCGTGAACTTCCAGATATTCAAGCTGGATCAAGAAAAGGCAGAGGAACCAGAGATCAAATTGCCAATATCCACTGAATCATCAAAAAAGCAAGAGAGTTCCAGAAAAACATCTATTTCCGCTTTATTGACTATGATAAAGCCTTTGACTGTGTGGATCACCATAAACTGTGGAAAATTCTGAAAGAGATGGGAATACCAGACCACCTGATCTGCCTCTTGAGAAATATGTATGCAGGTCAGGAAGCAACAGTTAGAACTGGACATGGAACAACAGACTGGTTCCAAATCAAGAAAGGAGTACGTCAAGGCTGTATATTGTCACCCTACTTATTTAACTTCTATGCAAAGTACATCACGAGAAATGCTGGGCTGGATGAAGCACAAGCTGGAATCAAGATTGCCAGGAGAAATATCAATAACCTCAGATATGCAGATGACACCACCCTTAAGGTAGAAAGCAAAGAATAACTAAAGAGCCTCTTGATGAAAGTGAAAGTGGAAAGTGAAAAAGTTGGCTTAAAACTCAACATTTAGAAAACTAAGATCATGCATCTGGTCCCATCAGTTCAGTTCAGTTCAGTTCAGTCGCTCATCACTTCCTGGCAAATAGATGGGGAAACAGTAGAAACAGTGAGATATTTTATTTTCTTGGGCTCCAAAATCACTGCAGTTTGTGATTGCAGCCATGAAATTAAAAGACGCTTGCTCCTTGTAAGAAAAGCTATGACCAACTTAGACAGCATATTAGAAAGCAGAAACATTATTTTGCCAACAAAGGTCTTTCAAGTCAAAGCTATGGTTTTTCCAGTAGTCATGTATGGCTGTGAGAGTTGGACTATAAAGAAAGCTGAGCGCTGAAGAATTGATGCTTTTGAACTGTGGTTTTGGAGAAGACTCTTGAGAGTCCCTTGGACAGCAAGGAGGTCCATCCAGTCAATCCTAAAGGAAATCAGTCCTGAATTTTCATTGGAAGGACTGATGCTGATGCTGAACCTCCAATACTTTGACTACCTGATGCAAAGTACTGACTCATTGGAAAAGACCTTGATGCTGGGCAAGATTGAAGGCAGGAAGAGAAGGGAATGACAGAGGATGAGATGGCTGGATGGCATCACTGACTCAATGGACATGAGTTTGAGCAAGCTTTCGGAGTTGGTGATGGACAGGGAGGCCTGGCGTGCTGCAGTCCATGGGGGTGCAAAGAGTCGGACATGACTGAGCGACTGAACTCACTGAGGGTTTTTATTGTGAATGATACAAAGTAGGAGTGAAATGATTTTCATTTTTTGCAGTCATTTCTTTCTCCCAGCATTTTAAATTAAATGTTTTTCACTCATTTGAAATACCAACTTATTCATACACTAAATTTTTATGTATTCAAGGGTCTGTTTCTGTACTCACTGTTCTCTTCTATTAGTCTATTTATTCCTATGTTGTTTTTCATTCTATAACTTCATAATATGTTTTGATAATCTGGAAGGATAAAGTCCCCTTCACTGGTTTTCACTATTATGCATAATAGTCTTTCCTTATGCACTTTTCTTCTCTGTGAATAATAATATAACAATACTTTCAATTTTAATTAGAAATCTTAGTGATATGGTTATCGGGATTGTGTGCTGAATTTATAGATAATTTCCACCACAGGTGTCTTCATAATATTGAGATTTCCTGATACAGTGTATTTTCCTCTGTATTGGGTCTTCTTTTGTATATGTTATTGAATTTTGTGGTTTTCTTCTAGCAAGGTTCTCATTTCTTTTTAAGTGAAAGTGAGAGTCACTCAGTCGTGTCCAACTCTTTGCAATGGCTATGAACTGTCCAGGCTCCTCTGTCTATGGGATTTCCCAGGCAAGAATACTGGAGTGGTTGGCCATTCCCTTCTCCAGGGGATCTTCCCAGGGATCAAATTCTGGTCTCCTGCATTTCAGGCAGATTCTCTACCAACTGAGCCGCCAGCAGCCTTACATTTCTTTTTAGGACTGGTCCCAAAATTTTTGTGAATTTTAATTGTGTTGTGAAGAGGATCTTTTTTCACACGTTTTCAAATTTGTGGCTATCGTATAGAAGCAAAGCCTTTTTTATGTGGATGCTCCTATAGGATACATACAGCAACCTTTTTAAGGGAGAAGAGACTTGGAGTGCAGAGAGGGAAGCCTGGAGCCAAGTACTAGTCTCCGGTCCCCTAAGCGCCAGGCACTTCCCAGGAGGTTCTAGAATGGGGTGGAGTAGTTGCAGGGTCTCCCTTTCAATCCTGAGTGGGGGACCCAGCAGAGAGCGTATCCAAAAATGGAGCACATGGTCCCCTCTCCTCCACCTCTCTCTCCTCATTCCCTGTTGCTTCACAGTTTGTCTCTCAGAGGCCAACCTGGCTGTGACCAAGGCTATGAGCATTAAAAGGTTAAGGGGTCATTACTGCATGGGATTGATAACGGGGTGCTGCAGCTGAGCGGTCCCTGAGGACAGGATGAGAGGTTCAAAGTGAGTATGGAGGAACTTGATAGGCAAGGCTAGAAACAAATCCTTGGCTTGGACAGCAAAGGGCCCAGGAATAAAGAGACCAGCCTGCACATATCAGGGTGCAGGATGGCACCTTCTATGGGGAGGCAGACCTGCAGCAGGAATTGAGGGGAGTCCTGGCCAGCAGTTCTGTGAAGTAGCCACTGTGTGAGATGGGGAGCAGGGTGGAATGATCTGGAGCCCGGGAAGCAAGAATGTGGTGCTTCAGAAGTGGGCTGGGGGAGCTGAATGCTGTGTGTGACCCCTGGCTCCTCTGTTTCAGTTTATGTCTCAGTTGGGACTCATCGTGATGTTGGTGAGGGTACCAGCCTATCTCAGCTGAGTCAGAGGGCCAAGCTAAGGAGCACCCAGGGGGTACAGGTCAGCAACCTGGGGGCTCAGTGTAGAGGTGTCAGTGGGAAGCAAAGAGAACCCCTCAGAGGGAAGGGAAGCTCGGGCTAGAATCCACCTGCTCTTCCTCCCCTAAAATACATGGTTTCAGTTTCACCATGCAAATTCAGGGTTTCATTAGGAAGTGAAGAAGATTACTTAGCTTCTCAGCTTTTTTTTCTCACCGTAGCTATTTTCTCATCTGAAAAATAGGAGAAATAATTCTACAAAGTTTTCTAAATTGTGGAATGCTTATCAAAGGAGATTTTGAGGGCTATAATAGATTGTTTTACTTAGTATGTTAGCATACCCTTAAATGATGATGAATTACATGGTGAGAAATTCCTTTTTCTTCTTTTCCCCTCAATAGTCAAAGCTATGATTTTTCCAGTAGTTAATGTATGGATGTGAGTGTTGGACTACAAAGAAAGCTGAGTGCCAAAGAACTGATGCTTTTGAACTGTGGTGTTGGAAAAGACTCTTGAGAATCCTCTGGACTGCAAGGAGATCAAACCAGTCCATCCTAAAGGAAATCAGTCCTGAATATTCATTGGAAAGACTAATGCTGAAGCTGAAACTCCAATACTTTGGCCACCTGATGCGAAGAACTGACTCATTAGAAAAGACCCTGATGCTGGGAAAGATTGAGGCAGGAGGAGAAGAGGACAACAGAGGATGAGATGGTTAGATGGCATCACCGACTCAATCGACATGAGTTTGAGCAAGCTCCAGGGGTTAGTGATGGACAGGGAAGCCTGGCGTGCTGCAATCCATGGGGTTGCAAAGAGTCAGACACAATTGAGTGACTGAACTGAACTGAACTGAAGAAGAAGACAAGATATTTGTACAAGTTGGGATGCTCTGGGTGCAATAAGAGTACACTGAAAAGTGAATTAAACAGCGAGGAAAATGTATTATTTCACATAACTTTTCAGGGGAGGGCACTTTCGGGGAAGTTCAACAGCTCAAAGAAGTCATCAAAGACCCAGGTCCTTTCCATCTTTCCTTGTCCTTTTCATCTTATTGGCGTGGTCCTTAGGTGTGCTCCCTCACAGTTACAAAATGGTTGCCCCTGCCCCAGGATTCGTATGCATCTACGACCTTATTAAAGACATTAAGAGTAGCTAGAATGAGGATTTGTTTGTTTGCTCATTTTAAGATAAACACAAAATAAACTTTAAGTGAATTCACATAAAATAACCAAAGTGAACCATTCAGCAGTTCACAATATTATGCAACCACCAGCACTAATTCCAAAGCATTTCTTTACTGTGTTAAAAAAATATGCGACACAAAATTTATCATCTTAACCACTTTTGCATGTACCATACAATGGTAACTATGTACATGTTATACAACCAATCTCTAGAACATTTTTTTTTAAACTGAAACACTATAACCAATAAACAACTTTCCATTTTCCCCTCTCCCCAGCCCCTGGCAACCACCACTCTACTATCTGTTTCTTCTTAGATACTCATATAAAGATAAGTGAAACCATGCAGTATTTGTCTTTTTGTGGCTGGCTTATTTCACTTAGCATAACATCCTTGAGGTTTTTCCATATTGTAGCATATGACAGGATTTCCCTCTTTTTTAGGGTTGAATAATATTCCATTACATGTATATTGTTGCTATTTTTCAGTTGCCCTGTTGTGTCCTACTCTTTTGTGACCCCATAAACCATAGTCCGCCAAGCTCCTCTGTCCATGGGATTTTCCGGGCAAGAATACCGGAATGGGTTGCCATTTCTTTCTCCAAGGGATCTTCCCAATCCTGGGATTAAATCCATGTCTCTTGCCCACTCTCCTGTAGACGGAGTCTTACCATTTAGCCACTGGTAAAGCCCTTCATACGTGTATATCACATCTTTATCCATTCATCCTTCAGTGAGGATTTCAGTAGCTTCCAGAGCTTGTTTCATTAACGGGGAAGCAACTCTTCCTTAGAAGTTTCCAGTGAACTTCACTCAGATCACAAGGGCCACAGATGGACGTTAATCCCATATCCTGGCTGAAGGAGGCTGGCAAAGTGGGTACAGCATTTCTAGCCTCTCTAGGAGGGGTTGGGCTCTTCCTTCCTGCGGGGAAGAAGATCTAAGAGTGCTCAAGATAACAGTGTAGCCACAGTGAGCATCTGGAACCCCCTACAAGTAGTTAAAAATACCTCCGGATATCTCAGCCTCCAACAGAGAATACAAGGACAACATTGTATTTAATTTTGCATCTTTTAATGACAGGTGATAGTGGATGCAACATTTCCTTTAAAAATAAATGGATTTAAGCGTTCCTTTTTTTTTTTTTTTTAAAGTAAATCAACTAAAGAAAAGAATTGCATTTAGACAACAAAAGAGACTCAGATCTATAGAGAGAATTTTTGGACTCTGGGGGAGAGAGAGAGGGAGAGGGTGGGATGAGATGGGAGAATGGCATTGCAACATGTTTACTATCAAGTAAGAAACGAATCGCCAGTTGATATCAGATGCAGAATGCAGGATGCTTGGGACTGGTGCAAGGAGAGGATCCAGAGGGAGGGCATGGGGTGGGAGGTGGGAGGGGATTCATGTTTGGGAACGCTTGTACACTCGTGGTGAATTCATGTCAATGTTTGGCAAAACCAATACAGTAATGTAAAGTAAACTAAAGTTAAAATAAAAATTAAAAAAAAATAAAATAAATAAAAATTAAGAAATTTAAAAAAAAATTTAAAGGAGAGAACATTTCAAAAAAAAGAAAAGAATTGCATTTAAAAAATAGTACAGGTTCTATAAATCAACTATACTCCAATAAAAACTTGTAAAAATAGTACAGGTGTTGTGCAAAAGGTATGGCAAACATCTTAAAGGTATTAGGAAAATCATCCAAGTTTGGATACTGGGTAATGGTGAGGTTTAAATGAAAGAACACATTCAAAGGCTCAGCCCAGCGCCTGGAACACAGAAAAGACTCTCAATGACTTTCAACAATAATTGTGGTTCCCTTCAAGTGAAGGCTGCCAGATTCAACAAATAAAATCACAGGATGCCAAGTTAAATTTGAATTTCAGATAAACAATGGATTTTTT
This sequence comes from Redunca redunca, assembly GCA_006410935.1. Taxonomy (NCBI): domain Eukaryota; kingdom Metazoa; phylum Chordata; class Mammalia; order Artiodactyla; family Bovidae; genus Redunca; species Redunca redunca. The sequence goes on along the minus strand of SJYQ01096325.1, from coordinate 259,338 downwards.
TTTTAGTACAAGTCTGCCCTATGCAATATTTGGGACATAATTATACTTAAAAAAAATCACTCACTGCTTAATGGAAATTCAAATTTAACAGAGCCACCTGTGTTTTATCTGGCAACCCTACTTTACACATATTTTCCCTGGATTGAGGAAGTGCCGGGACACAGCTTGGGGACCCTGGAACCCCCTACATCAGGGAGTTGGGCAGAAGCTAACCAGGGAAGGTGACAGTTCCGTGGGAGGCTGGAGAAGCCGTGCCCGGAGGCAGCCTCCACTCTCCCGCTAACCCTGCGAAGGCCACCTGGACTCTGTAGCCACGCCCCCACCCCACCCCACCCCACATTCATTCTCCCATTCCCCCCAACCCCCACCCCACCCGCTTTTCCACCTCCCAGTAGCGGACGTATGGGAGGAGACCGGCAAGTGCAGCCCGGCTGCACAGACAGAAAGGATCTCCTGAACACACAGGAGCCTGCTTTGTGACTTTAAAGGCTTACCGCAGGGACCTGGGCTCATAAACACTCAGATGAAGAGGTTTTATGAGTGTTGGGGCTGCGCCCTCCCTACCACCTCCTCCGCTCTCCCGCTCTCCTGGTCAGCGCCTTTTCTGTCCTTGGAAGGGCCGGAGCCTGATGCTTATGCTCTGGAAGCCGGGGGCACTCTGGATATGTCCCATCCTTTCGCCATCCTTTCTGGCCATGCAGAGCAGGATTGCGTGTGCGCGCGCGCACACACACACACGCACACAGGCAACTACACAAAAGCTGCCTCATCACCTCCATTTGCTGTCTCAGTTCTTTTTTGGTGGGGTGGGCCTCAACGCCAAAGTTTCAAGCAATCGTCTGCATCTCTTGAGTTAACAGGTCAGCTCATTGATTGTTCTCAGAAACACAGATCATCTCCCAGCAGCCGGGCAGGGACACTGTCATCTACACAGGAGCCTGGGTATGTGAGTCCAGGGCCCCCACACTTCACAGCAGATCTCAAACTTGCCAGATCTCCTGCCACTGCCTGCCACTTCCTGTGAGAGAGGGTTGGCTTGAGGCGGGATTCACTCTGGATGGCCGGAGAATATCACAGTCTCCAGGAACTTAAGCCTCCACAATCTGGGGCTGCTCACGTCTGGCACATGGCAGCTATGATTCACACCAAGGCAAGAAGGCAGAGATTCATGAGCCCGTTGTGTCTTCTGTGTGTCCCATGGCAGGGCTTAGCCCCATTACTCACACCGCAGACCGGGGTGACACAGCCACTGTCTAGTGCTTACTCACACCGGCTTATCCCCTCGGTGTCTGGGGCGGGGGTGGGGCAGGCCCAATCCCAGACAGACTGGAACCCCTCTCTCACAGAGACCTCCTCTTCTCCCTTAGTGGAGACAGTCGGTGTGCCCATTGGTAGCTGCCTACGTGCTTTGCTTGGAGCTTCTGTCTCCGCACACCTCAATCCTACAAGTGCACGTGTGTCTGTGTGTGTGTGCGTGTGTGTGTGCACTTGAGCATGCATACATATGCCCACCCCCATGTCTAGCCCCTCCATCTGCTGTCAGTGGTCTTACTGTTATTGCACTCCTTACTCTTGGGCTCATGGAGGGAGCAAACCCAAGCAGCCCTTTATTTTAAGGTCACATCTACCAGTCCAGGCAGAGGCCCCAGGGGGAAGGAGTTCTGCTGGGGCAGCGCTACTCTGTTGCATTCACTCCCTTGTTCTGGGGGGTGCCTCCCAGGACCCTATTCTTGCAGGTCACAGGGAGCAAGCCCCTACTCCTTGGCCCCTCTCTTCTGAACCCTCCAGATATCACTGAGGTCCTGCTCCCTTCTGGGCCAGACACTGACCCTTTGTCCCCAAACCACTGGCTTGCATTGTCAGCTATTCTGATCCATGCGTGCTAAGTCACTTCAGTCTTGTCCGACTCTGCGAGCCCATGGACTGTAGCCCACCAGGTTCCTCAGTCCATGGGACTCTCCAGGCAAGAATACTGCAGTGAATTGCCATGCCCTCCTCCTGCGGAGGGGGGGGGGGGCATCTTCCCAACTTAGGGATTGAACCTGCATCTTGTCTCGTAAGTCTCCTGCATTGGCAGGTGGGTTCTTTACCACTAGCGCCACCTGGGAAGCCCACTGTGCTCTGTTCTCACTCAGATGTGCCCAGAGGGAGGGAGTTGACTTCAGATTCCACAGACGTGGCTCTCCAAGATAAATGCCCACTCACCTTGCCACCATGGGCCACCTATCAGTGTATAGCCAATGTGGAATTATACTCAGAGTCTCTCTCTCTCTCTTTGCCTTGAATTCAATGCCCTACTTATTCCCCTGATGTTGCTATGTGCCAAGGATACAGGTATCTGCCAGGACCAGAAAAGGGGATGTGGGCAGTGTGGGAAGGAAGAAAGACTCCCATCTCATGACTCGGAGACACATGGGCCCCACCAGCTTCTCTTGCCTGGTCTCCTGGGTCTGAGCTTGAGTTATTGTTCCACCTAAGGGTCGGGGGCTGCTCTAAGGGCACTCACACCCAGCTCTGTGGAGAGAGGAGGGAGGCAGGAGCACTATGCTGTGTGACCTAAAGACTTCCCAGCTTGTAAAGCCCCCTCTCCCCACTGAAAGTGCAGTGGCAATTCCAAGTAGCCCGAGGGCCAGGAAGGAAGAGACCAGAAGAACCCAGAAGACCCCTAGAGAGCTGTTTCCATGAGATGCACACCCCCCCTCCCATTTCCACCATCCCGCAGCTAGGGTGTCCACAGTCTCTGGGCACACCTGCATGAAGGAGGGTCCTGGGAGCACCATCAGCCACCCTGCCAGGTGACGTCATCTTCCTTTCTGTCTTGCTTCTTTTCTTTGCCTGGAGAATCCCATGGATGGAGGAGCTTGGTGGGCTACAGTTCACAGGTCGCAAAGAGTCGGACACGACTGAGTGACTTCACTTTCACTTTCTTTTCTTTGCAGCAAAAAGACCCAAGTGAAGACTGATTTCAGGCCATCGACGTGCACTTGGGCTTGCACCAGGACCACACCCTGTTCCCATGGAGATGTGGTCCCCATCTGGAGAACAGGGCTCCAGGTCCCTTCTAGCATGGCTGTGGACACTGAGACTTGGCCGTAACACCCAGCACCAAGCCGACCTGCCTTTCTATCAGGGTAGCTCCATGGTACCAGAGGTTAAGACACCTTCTTGTGTCAGGAATTAGGAGGATCAAGAACGACAGGGGTGTGTGTGTGTGAGAGAGAGAGAGAGAGTCATGGCCTCCATGGTGGGGATGGCCCTGGCTTCTGGGTGCCCCTCCAGCAGCCCAGCCCTGGGTCTGACGGGCTGCTTTTATGTTTAGAGTTAACGTTTTATAGATATTTCTCCTGCAGCAAGTGAAATCGCATCTGCTCGGGCAGACGTCCAGGCCCAGGGCAGGCAGGCGGATGGAGTGGCCGGGCCCTGAGGCTCTGGCGGGCAGGCCTTCCTGCTGTAAAGCTCTGTGTCTAATAGGAAACGCAGGCTGGGGGTGGGGCTTGGGGCAGCCTGGGTTGCTTCCTTTNTACCGGCTTGATTTTAGGTCACATGTGTTTGGTCTTCCACGTGGAAAGTGTCCTGCTAGGGGAGGCTTAGGACTTCCTTTGAAGGTAGTCAGGGCATTAGGTGATCATCTAACATTACATAACTAACCAAAACTTGGTGACTTAACGTGACAGCGACATGTACTTTGCTCGTGAATGTGCAAGGTGAACAGGGCTCAGTAAGGCTAGCTTGTCTCTCCTCCACTCGGCATCAGCTAGGGCAGCTCCAAGGCCACGGGAAACAGTCCTCCGCAGCTGCTCACTCACCTGTCTGGCTCCCTGCCCAGGAAGACCTGATGGCTGGGGACGGGACAGCTGGGGCTCCTCACCCTCACCCCAGAGCCATGCCTCCCATCTCCCCAGCTTGGCCACTTCTGGACAGCCAGACTTCTTATAAGCGGGCTCATGGCTCCTGGAACATGTATCCTGGGTGAGAGAAAGCCAGGCAGACACTGTATCCCCTCTTCTAACCTAGACTCTAGAGTCGCACAGCCTCATTCCTGCTCCTATTAATTAGAAACCCACCCCCCTCCCCCCCATCAAAGCTGTCCCAGCCTGAAGGGAAAGAAGATTAGATTCCACCTTCTGATAGAAAGCCTGTCAAAGATGTGTGAACATGACCATGGGGTGTGTTTTTAATTCACCATGCAAGACAAGGGTTATTGTCCCATTTTACAGAGGGCCTGGGATAAAGCGATCAAGTTCACGAAGTAATCTGAAACCAGGTGAGGACCTCTAAAGCTGCATCTCCATGCTCCAAGCCCAACCCCTACCCCTTTTATCCACTACCTGGCTCAGTGACAAAGGGCTCAAAGTCCTTTGGAGCATCTGACAAATCTACAGACACTTTTCCCAGAAAAAAAAAAAAAAATGCACATACACAAAAAGGTGGGTCTATAAATTTGTGGGGTCACCTCCTTGTTTCCTGTCAAGAACACAAGAATCTAAAGAAATTTCCGCTTCATCCTAACAACAAATGAAAAACTGGACAAAGTGAAAAATTAACTCTTCTCTTAGATTTCTCAGGGCAACAGAATCACTTCACAAGCCACCTTCCCCAAAGTTGAAGAGATTGATCAGCGCATCCAAGAATCACTGCAAATGTAGGAACAGGAGCAGAACCCTCCCCTGGGCTGGGAGCGGTGCTGAATAGGGAAACTGAATTATAATTGACAGATTGCTAGAGGCTCAGTGAAGACAAGGCTGAGAGTGGAAAAACTTGCAGGGTGGCCAGTCATGGGGGCAGGGCCACAGTTTTGTCAGATTTATCTCTGAGAGCTCCCAGGTAAATTGTTGTTATTCAGTTGTTCAATCGTGTCTAATTCTTTGCGACCCCAAGGACAGCAGCATGCCAGGCTTCCCTGTCTTTCACCATCTCCCACAATTTGCTCAGACTTATGTCCATTGAGCCGATGATGCCATCCAACTATTTCATCCTCTTCTTCTCCCACCTTCAATCTTTCCCAGCATCAGGGTCTTTTCTAATGAGTCGGCTCTTTGCATCAGGTGCCCAAAGTATTGGCGCTTCAGCTTCAACATCAGTCCTTCCAATGAGCAGAGAAAAATCCCCTCAGGCTTCCAGAAGAAGGAAGGAAAGGGAACCATTCTTCTGAAAGTTCTTAACAAGGCTGGCACTCAGGCGAAGCTAGTTAACCATAGCCTAACTTGCTGAACTTTTAACATGACCCAGTAACGAAACGACAAAAACTGACCCATGGGAAGGGAATCACTGATCTCCAGTCCACTCTAGCGGTCCTGCCCCACTTAAGGGAGGAGACAAAGAGAATGAGACAGAGTCCAGAGGCCTAGGCTCTTTAAAAGATGCACTCATGATACAAGTCTATAGAACACTTCCCCATCCACATCTCAACACATCACTAAACACCTATTTACAGTGATACCTTTTGCCCAGTCCATTATGCCTGGCTATCAAGAAAAATTATAAGACATTTTAAAGGGTAAAAAATTAAAAAAAAATAAAATAAAACCAGTTTGAAGAGACAGTGCAAGCATCAGAACCAGACATGTCTGGGATGTTGGAATTTTCAAAGCAGAAATTTCAAACAACTATGATTGAGATGCTGAAGGCTCTAATGGATAAAGTAGAAAACATGCAAGAACAGATGGGCTATGGAAGCAGGGAAATGGAAATTTTAAGAAAGAACCAAAAGAAATATGCTAGAGATCAAAAACACTAACAAAAGTGAGGAATGCCTTTGATGGGCTTAGACTGGACATGGGCAAGCAAGGAATCCCTGAGCTTGAGGTTATCTCAGGAAATCTGTGGGGATGCAAAACAGCATCCAAAAATATAAGGCTGGGTGAAACAGTTCTGACCGCAGCCTGCTTCCAGTACAGCCGCCACATGGCAGGCAGCACAGGGGCAAGTTCTTGTCCCTACCCCTGTCTGGCAGACCGGGGGCCTCTCCCAGAGCCCAGCCCTGGGGTCTGGGGAAGCCTTGCTTGTGATCAAGCCCTGGGGCTTTGCTGTGCACGTGCCGCTAGAGTGCTGTGTCAGCCAAGACCTCCTCTCTCTACACACCACGTGGAGGAAAACCAGGTGTCCCTTCCCACTTCTGATGTGGGTGTGTTAGGGGAACCACTGAAACTGCCTGCCCTGGCCAGGCATGATAGTAACCACTTGCGGTGAGTTGTCTTAAAACAGGAGATCCCAGTAAGGAACATGGCACTGACAAGCTACCACCAATACTGGAATAATTTGGGAAAGGTCCAAAAAAGGAGATGCCAGTCTATATGTCCTACCAACCTCCCGGAGTGTTTCTCACTGGACTCCGTCTTGGCTGAGGGATGCTCCACCAGGAAGGACCCCGAGTCAGAACGATTGGCCAGAGACAACCTGGAAACTAACCCCGTTACCATAAAACCCGAGACTGCGAGCCACGTGCCTGAGCAGTTCTGGGGTCCCTGACCCTGCTGCTGTCCACCCTGGCACCCTTCCCTATAAAGTCTCTTCCCTTGTCAGCCTGTGTGTCTCCTTAGACAATTCATTTCTGAGTGCTAGACAAGAGCCCACTCTCAGGCCCTGGAAGGGGTCCCTCTCCCAGCAACAGGCAGACTCCAGGGGCCTAGAAGGAAGGAACCAGAAGCCAGACTCTCCTCTTGGCAGCCTCTGGACAGCTACACAGCAAGAACAAGAGGCTTCGTAGGGGAGGTTTCAAGTTCTGCATTTGACATCATGAGGGATAGCACGGCGGGTCCCCATTCTACCTTCCTTCTGCTTGCACCAGAGGGAGGAACAGGTGCATCAGACTCTGCAGGAGGGAGGGGGACTGAAAAGTTCTTTAAATGACTGGCATAAATGACACCTGCCCATCCTTGAGGTCGAGAGAGCATGTGAGAGGAAGATGGAGAGGATTTTAAGGGGAAAAGTGGGGTATACTCCCTGGCACTTCCAGCAAGTCCCGCTTTGGCAATGTTCCCCTGATTTGGTCCTAGGGTTGGAGTGACCTGGGACCCATGCGTGCAGGGTGGGGAAGGGACGGGCCCACCTAAGCAGATGAGCTGGTAAGACTAAGGGAGTGTCCTGGGCGTCCTTGGAAGGAGATAGATGTACCCACTTTTCTTTTGCCATTTCATTTGTTTTGGTGGGGGTGGTGATAAAGAAGAAAGGAACCTCGGGTGCAAGAGACATTTGGATATAGGTTAGGGAAAGCCCCTGCTCGGGGCTGAACCGTTCAGTTGCACTGCCTGTAGTCACATTTGACACTTTATGTTTAAATTAATTAAAATTAAGTAAAATTTATGGGACTTCTCTGGTGGTCAGGTGGTTAAGACTCCACACTCTCAAGGCAGTGGGGCACAGGTTCAAGCCTAGGTCGAGGAACTAAGATCCCACATGTAGTGTGACGCGGCCAAAAAAAAAAATTTAATTAAATTAAATAAAACTTAAAATTCATTTCCTTAGGTCCAAGAGCACATTTGTTTAGAGGTTATCATATTGGATAGTCAGATATTTCCACTGTTACAGAAAATTCTACTGACAGCGCTGGCCCTAGAATGAAGTCACTTGAAATGAAAAAACGGCTGGAATTGAGCCAGAGGTGGAGGTGTGGTTCTTGGAGGAAAAAGACCTTAAAGGACCAACTAGCTGGGGCAGGGCCCCACCCTGGGCCAGGCCCTCCCTCCTGCCCTGGCCCCAGCCTCCACCCCAGGCCTGAGCACCTCTCTCAGGCTGCCTGACCCAACTGGAAGCCTGTCTGCTGCTGTCCCCACCACCCGTGGGCGGGGAATAGGGCCTGTGGGGACCTGCAGGGAGCTGACCAGGAGCCAGCCATCGTGGGAGCTGCTGAGCCTCCCTCCACATGGGACTGTGGCCCGAGGGGTGGGGCCTGCCAGGGCCACTGCCCACCTGCCTGCACCCCAGCTGTGACGGACAGAAACCCAGAGCTGGGAAGGGAGCCCCTTCCATTTGGAAGCCACTAGCCTTGGTCCTAACGAGAGGCCCAAGGAGGGGGTGGGCGCTGCGTGTTTGCTTCTCGGCATCTTTGATGCTCCTGGGAGCCTTTGATGTTGGAGGATGGCCCTAGCCAAGCCAACCATGTGCTGTTTGCTCTGGGCTTTTCCTTTTATTTGTTTTTAAACTCATCTCGTTAAATTAGTTCTGTAAAGGGCGAAAGAAGGAGCCCAGCGGAAAAGAAATGCTATATAGTTTATAGGGGAAGGGCGGGGGGTGGAAGCCCACTTGTGGTGGGCGTGATGCAGCGGAGAGCAGAAACTGCCCATCCAGCTCACACTGCAGGGCTTCAGCACTCCACTTGGTGAAATCTCTGAGAATCTTTCCAGAGTCTTAGAGACTGCTTGTGGATGAACCTAAAATCCTCATGCAATCTTAATGGAATCCATGTAGAAGAGTCGCAGAATCCTTTTAGAAGCCACATTAAAAAATCCACATAGAATTCACCAGACTGCTTCTTGTATTCTGAATCCCTCCTGACACACACACTCACACACACACACACACACACTCCTGTTTCTCCAAGGGAAGGAGTAAGTCACCCTGAATTGCACTGTCTTTCCTCAGAGAGAGTCCACCTGACAGATCTCTTTTGTACAGGTAGGGCTGGAGTCCCCCACTGTCTGGGGTCAGAGGGTACTATGACATTTCGTGGCCTGACCAGGGCAGATCATCTTCCAGGCCGTGGGCCTGCAGACATGGTCCCTTGGGAAGAGGAGACTCATTTGCATAAGAATCCCAGGGCTTCCAGAGAAGGGACTCCAACTGCTGCATAAAAATGTGCCATGGTGACCTGGGTGCAGCGGCTCCTAGAATGGGAGCCCCACAAGGCAGGATTAGTTCATGTTGCTTCTGTGTGTCCCAGCACTCAGTCCTGGGCCTGGCGAATAGTAATTCCTCCGTGCTTGTGTTGTGACTAAATGAATGAAGCTGTGCTAGCAGAAAGGATTCTAAGGGCTCAGAAGGACAGCCACAAAGAGGACAGGGCAAATATAAGGCCAACGCAAGGCCTGGGCCAGACACTTGGCATGACAGCAGACTGGCTAGGGATCTGGGAGAATGAGGTCCCCCTACTGGGTAAGAAGAGGGAGACCTATTTAGAGTGGGGAAAGCCAAGGAATGGAGTTCTGGAAGCACTGGGGCAAGTTCTGTCTTGATGGCATCCTGGTGGTAGGTTGCCAGAACCTGGACAGGCCAGTCTCCAGCCTGTCCTGGGCCAGCGGGGTGAGACAGAGCTGGCTTGGTGGGGTCTGCAAGAACGTTCTGGTTATTTTTAAATTTCATCTCTAGCAGTATGGCTTGCTTTCATTCTTCAGACCTGTGCTTGGCAAAGTGCTCCCTATATCAGGAAGTTCGTAGAGATGTGTGGAGACAGAGGCTCTCCCCGTGAGCCTGGCTGCAGAGCTGGGTGGCCACAGAGGAGAGACACAGAAGGGCAAGACTCCTTCACAGGGAGCCCTGGGCTCCGAGGAGCCACCCCTGGGAAGCAGCCGGACTGACTCTGTTCAGACAAGTTGAAGCCGGTATGTGTGTGTGTGTCTGTCTGTCTGTCCATCTGTGTGGAGGGGGTGCCTCTATCGTCAGCAGCTTCCTCTACCCACCTTGGCCGAGCCCTGGCTCTGCACCCATCCACGGGCGTGACTGAGGGTAGACGAGAGCCCACCTTTGGGAGTAGGTTTTTCAGTTCTGCAAAAGCAAAGTAGGGCCTAGATGTACGTTTGAAAAAAGAAAGCAGGGAGGAAAGAGACAAAAAGGACCTCAGACCAGGCTGAGCCACCTCTAGCCACCAAAACATGTTTTTTACAGCAAACATCAGCCACGATGCTTCTGCCAGCATTCAAATTCATGTGCCTAGAAGGGACAGCTAGAACTTCAGTGAAGGAAGACACCACAGCCAGGGCGCTTCCCGTGCTTTCCACACGCACAGCCCCCTGCTCCATGCACCAGCATGGCCTTTGGGCAGCAGGAAGCAGGGGGATGGCCTCCTTGGGAGATTTGGTCACCAGATGCAACCTCAGCAGTAGCAGGAAAGGGACCGTCAGAGGACAAGGCAGAAGCCACTGGGACCACATCATAGAGGGCCTTGAGGGTCAGCTTGAGTCTGACTTTGTGTTTTGGTACCTGAGAGCCTAGGAGGTTTTTGAGCTGGGAAATGACTCTTGAGACACATGCATCGGGAGGGTTCTGTTAGGAAAACGAAATGTTCCAGTGGACTTGGCCCAGTCCTGGCTCTCCTGGACAGTCCTGACTTATACCTGCATCCCTGTCCACTCCCCATGAAGCTCTCAGAAGTATCCTGGTTTCATTTATTGGATATTTTATGACATTAGGGATTCATTTTAGTTTTTTAAAGATTAGATAAGAGCATTGCAGTTATGTTAAAAAGAAGAGTTCTTATCTTTTAAAGATATATCCTTCAACATTTATAGTTGGGCTTCCCAGCCGGCACAGTGGTGAAGAATCCACTTGCCAGTGCAGGGGAGCAGGAGATGTGGGTTCGATCCCTGAGTCAGGAAGATGCCCTGGAGAAGGAAATGGCAACACACTCCAGTATTCCTGCCTGGAAGATCCCATGGACAGAGGAAGCTGGTGGGCTCTAATCCACAGGATTGCAAACAGCTGGACACGACTGAGCACGCATGCATGTATTTATAGATGAATGCTCTCTGAGATTTGCTTCCAAATAACTCGAGGGGAGGAATGGCAGCAGGGGAGTGGATAGGAGCAGAGATAAAATTGGCTGAGTTAATCATTGTTGGGACTTGGTGTTTCATTCATTCATTCACTTGGTGGTGGGACTACGTGGGGTTTCATTAATTAGTCAATTTTTAAAATTTGCTTCAAATTTTCTGATATAAAATGTCTTTAAAAAGTGTCCTAAGTTGAACACAAATATGGTCACTCCAGTTCAATCATCAGGAGAGCTTTTGTCCCTAGGGGGCAATTGGCAGTGTCTGGAGACATTCTGGGGTTGTCACAGCTAGGGTGGGGTGTGTGCTTCTGTCATCTTGAGGGTACAGGCCAGGGGATGCTGCAGAGTTCACGCAGCCCCCACAAGAAAGGATTACCCGGCCCAAAGTGTCCATGGTGCTGAGACTGAGGAACCTAGGCCTGTGGCATTGCCTGCAATTCACCTGAAAGCGTCCCTTATGAACAGGAAGAATGCGTATGCATGAGTGAGTTCATGGCAACGAATGCTTTAGGGGTAATTACTTAACATGGAAAGGAATTCACACTCTTGGAGTGGCTAGCAACGTCTTCAAATGTAGTTATCTAAATCTAATCTCCAGAATTCATTAGTTAGCATAAAAGGTGTTCTAGACAAATTGTTATTGATGAAGTGAGTGACATTCAAGAAATATATTGGCTGGAAAGATGGTACAAGCAGCTATGTCTTTGCTTATACAAGAGAGAAGAATCCCTGGTGGTCCAGAGGGTAAGACTCCACTGCAGAGTGCACAGGTTCAATTCCTGACCCGGGAACTAAGATCCTGCATGCCCCGCAGCACTGCCAAAAAACAGAGAAGAATCCAGTAAATCTGGATGCCTGACCCCTAGTGCTCTGGGTCTATTTCCATTTAATTCTAGGTCTTCCTCTGGACCCCCAACCACCCCAACTCTGATAAAAGACTGTTTCTTAGTCCACCCAGAGGGTGGGCTGGTCCTAATGACAGAACATAGGCTTATTCTGGGGGCACTGAACTTTTCATGCAAGTGCTTGACGAGGAGAGGAGACACCACCAAACACACACATACGTGCACACATCTGAGGTCCTTGGGCTGCTTCAGCTGCTGTCAGGACCCTTTCTCTCCCAGGGTCTCAGATAACACAGCTGACAGGGGTTTTCCTAGCTGCTGACTCCACGATGTGCTGGCATCCATGGGGTCAAGGTCAATTCCATGCTTCAGTGCTCCCTCTGGCCCAAGGGTAGGCTACCTGAGTCCCAGGACTCAAGAGGGACTCAGAGGTGCACTCGAGGTGCACCTCTGAAAAGACAGAGGACCCTCCCTGGAGGTGCCGGGGCCATTTAGTTGCATCTCTGGTACAATTCCACTGCGACTATCTTTGCCTCCAGCTCAGCAAGCAGCGGCGCCGTGGGAAGGTTGAGGTGGGAGGGAGGAGGGGGTTCTAGGCCTTTCTCAGTCTCCTCCCATGGTTCCCCTTCCCCAAGCCGTGCCACTTCAACACATGCTGCCAAAAACCCCATCGTGCTGCCTCCAGGCCCCTGTCCCTCCACTGGGCCCTGCCTGTCTTGGGGTCCCAGGGGCCCAAGAATCCAGCCCACAGTGGGGCTAGGGTTCTGCAGGGCCTGTGAGTGGCTCTTCCGGTCTCCTTACCCATCTGGGGTTCTCTAAGCATATGGACCGAGCTGGGCGTTGTTCATCTGTCTTTCTCACAATAGAACTCTGCCCAGAACCCCTCGCCCCATTCCCCACCCCCGCCCCCACGCTTCGAGGACGTCAATGAGTGTGGGCAGAATTTAATTGCCTGACAAGTTCAGATTCGCATCTTTGATCTGCAGGCCTGGCAGAGCTGAGTAGTGGAGAGAACTCGGGCACAGACGGACCCAGGCTTGAATCGCGGCTTGGTCACTTACACCATGTGACCACGGGCAGTCACTTCACTCCCAGAGCCCAGGTGTCCATGCCAGGGAGATGGGGACTGTTGTACCTGACTCACAAGGACTCACATGAAAGGTTATTGCACAACGTGAACCAACAGCCCAGCCCAGCACCTTGGCTTCCTCTTGGGAATTATTGAAGCCCAGCAAAGGGTGTATTAGTCCTGTTTCCAGGCACTGGGATGGGAAACACCTTATATATACCATAGTCCTCACAATGGTCCTTTGAGGAAAGCATCCTCATCAACAACAGCTTTTTATAGCTCGAGAAACTGAGGCACAGGCAGGCTATGATTCTTGGCCAACATCTCACAGCTGGCAAATGGCAGAACTGTGGTTTGAACCATGGCATTTGGGTGTTGATGCCACCCTCCTAGCTTTACCACTGAATGCCCTGAGTTCACTCCAAGAGAGGAAATCGACAAGGAGGTGCTCTCTGATGGGAATCAAAAATATTTTCAGAGTTGCTTGGAGAATTAGGAGAGGTGTTCTCAGCTCCACTATAGGATGCTCAGTGTGGGGGTCCTCGGGAGTGGCTGTGGCCGCAGCCTGATGCGGGTGCCTTGCTGAGAGCTGGCAGACGTGGCCCTGCCCTTCAGGTCTTCTTCCTCAGCCCACTTGCCTGCCAGGGCATTTGAACAATGATTAACTGCAGCAGGCAGGCTGGTGCAGGCCGGGGCGGGTACGGCGGGTGAGCTCACCCCTTTCACAACGGATGCCACACCCACCTGCCCAGCTCAGGGGCGACCCAGGGCGCAGGGCCGGCAGCCTCCCAGAAGTTGGGGAAATGGCCTTGGGAAGGACAAGGGACAGTCTGGATGGACATGAAGATGTGACCACCACCACATTCCGCCCCTCCCGACACCCACCCTGCCCCCAGCTCTCGGAGCCTCTTCTGGGGGCTCCCGATCACCACGGCAGCAGACTCCAGACCCAGTGCCTGGTGGGGTCAACGTTGCTGAAGATCTTCAAATAGTGTCACCTGAAACTGCCCCCTCAGCTCCAGCCGCAGGGCAGCAAGTGCCAGGTTGGACTGGAGGAGGCAGGAGCATGCCCCGGCCTCTCACCCTGGCTGCCTACCCGGCTCCAGGCCCAGGGCAGACAGAGAGACCCCAGGCAGCTCCTCTGCACCTCCCTACCCGCTCCTTGCTATTCTGAAGACATAAGCGCATGCAGTCCCAGGCCTGGGGCACTCACATTCGCTCCAGCCCCCGGGACCCCTCCCCCAGGAGCACCCTGTTCCCAGAGGGCTGATAGGAGTGAACTCACACTCCAGCTAGGCCAAATCTGTCTCCAGACTCAGCACCGTGCCCACACACTGGCCCGAAGCTGGGCCTCGTTTGTTTGTTGAATGAAGAAGCACTGAAGTCCTTTGTCCTCAGTAAACTCTGTGCCCGTTTTGGGTCCAGCTTCCCGGCTCCAGTCTAGAGATGGCTGGGATGTGTGGGTGGGAGCTGAGTGGGTGGGGACTGAACGGTAATTTTCTCTGAAGATAGGTGGAGGAGGGTGCTGCAGATAGGGACAACCCTCTCCACTCCCCCAACCCCACTTGGACGCCTCAGTATTCCACAAAGGCCAGTTCCTACTGGTCTGATGAGGGGTTCAGTTCACTTTACTGGGTGCCCCTCAACAAACCACTCCACTCCCCATGGTACCCAGGAGTCCGGGCCTGACTGGGCTGCCCAGCAACATTGTGACCTCCAGGGCTTCCAAAAACTTTGTAGCCACAAACTCTGGGCACCTCCTGACTGGCAAGTTGGGCCCTGTTATGCCCCCAATTCACCTGCCCAGCCTCGGGGTCCCCGATTTCTGAGCTATGTACTTGGAGCACCATATGCTGTTTTTTTCTCTCATTAGAGGACCACCCCCAGCCACCCACCCAACCTGGGTCTCAGCCTCTTGGGGCTACCTGAGATCCCCCTGCCCAGACCCCTCCCACCTGCCTCCTTACAGCAAATGCATGTGCTCCCTGAGCACCCACTTGGGCGTGAAGAGAACAGTCTATACTCACTGCCCTCAGGGCTTGTGAACAAACAGAGATCAGGTGAGAAGTCGGTGTCGGGAACCAGTCCCCATGCTGCGACGATCCGTGAGCCTTGACTCCTAAGCAGCACCTTCTGTATACCAGGCCCTGTTCGAAGCAGGTCATAGGTTTTTACTTGTTTTTATCACATGAGCTTCATGGCAAGATATGAAGCAGATAAACTCATGACCCTCGTTGCAGGGTGAGAGAAAAACCAAGGCACAGAGCAAGTGAGTAAGTTGCCCGAGGATCTAAGTAGCAGGACTCAGATTCAAACCCACGCGCCTGTGCTCTAAGCCTCGATGCTACGCTGCCTTCAAAGCAAGGTAGATGAGAAAAGGGAGGGCCAGGCTGGCTTGCCAGACGGGATGGTGACAGAGCCAGGTCTGGATTACCGATGCAATGTGAACACGCACGAAAACACGGCGAAGATTCAGTAGCAACGCTCTGAACGCAGGGGTTGGCAAAGCTTCCCCGTAAAGGGCCAGATGGTAATGATCTGAGGTTTCGCAGGCCAGGCCTTTCCTGTCACAACTACTCAACTCAGCCCATGAAGCCCCAGAGTAGCCCCAGAGGGTATGTGGCGTGGCTGTGAGCCAATAAAACTTTATTAACAGGGCCTTCCCCGGTGGCTCAGTGGTAGAGAATCCACCTGCTAATGCAGGAGACAAGGTTCGATCCTTGATCTGAGAGAGTCCACGTGCCATGGAGCAACTAAGCCCGTGCCTCACAATTCAGCCTGTTGCCCTAGAGCTCAGGCTCTGCAACAAGAGAAGCCACTCCACCCAGTGCAGCTAGGGAGTAGCCCCTGCTTGCTGCAACTAGAGGAAAGCCCACGAAGCAATGGAGACCCGGGCCCAGCCATGAATAAATAAATGAATATTTTTTAAAGCTTCATTTAATAGGTATGGGGATCGTCATCTGATTCTCACATGCCACAAAACATTATTCTTTTACATTCTCAAATGTTTAAAATGTGGAGAGTGTTTTTAGCTCCTGGGCTGTTCAAAAGCAGGCCTGGAGGAGTGATGGGGGCAGGACCACAGTTTGCTGGCCTCCTGGCCCTACAGACTCGGAGAAGGGAGAGCCACGGAGGCTTCAGAGAATGAATTACACAGATTGCCTGGGTTCCAGGAGCCCCAGTTGTGAGGAGCAGGGCTGGCCAAGAGTGGAGGCGGGGCCTTGAGGAGCCTGAGAGGACGAGTCGTCACAGCAGGGTGGGCCCAGGCTCCAGCTCCAACGTCATCAGGCCCTGACCTCGAGACCCCAGTGTCTGCACCTCTGAGCTTCAGCTGTAAAATGGGCTTGAAAGTGTGGTGAGTGGGAGATGCTGGCCAAAGCTTCACGTAGACCTGGGCTCCACTGGCTCCAAGGGCCCACCTGGGGTGAGGGGGTGACTGTTATTTCACTCCATATGCTTATTTGGGTTATTCTCAAAGTCTTAGGCAGGAACCTGCTCAGATACGGGTTTTGGCAACATCTCCCTGATGGCTGCGTGGAGAAGAGGTGAGCATCTGGGTGAGCCTGTTTTCTCTCCAGATTCTTCCTCCACCGTCCTCCCCACGGCCCAGTACTGGGGAGACCAGCCTGTGTGGACAGCATCACAGACTCCCCCGTGGCTCTCCCTCTGCTTGATGGGCTCAGACAATGGGGAGCCCAGCAGGAACTGAGGGAAAGGAGAGAGTGAGGTTAACTCCCCACCCTTTCCCGGCAGTGCTTCTGCAAGCTGGCCGCCTCCCTTGGGGGACACCACAGCACAAGGCCAGCTGTTCTAGGGTCTCCCTACCCCTTGCCCACATCTTTGTAAACTCTTCTCAGGCTATCCTGAGTGCAACCTGGCTGACTGATTCAAAGAGTGAGACTGGAGAGAGACACACACCTGTTAAGAGTCTGTCCCTGTGATTTTGATGAAGGAAGAAAGTATAAATTGATCAGTTGTGTCCAACTCTTTCTGACCCCATAGACTCTACAGTCCATGAAATTCGCCAGGCCAGAATACTGGAGTGGGTAGCCTTTCCCTTCTCCAGGGGATCTTCCCAACCCAGGGATTGAACCCGCATTGCGGGACGATTCTTTACTAGCTGAGCCACAAGGGAAGCCCAAGAATACTGGAGTGGGTAGCCTATCCTTTCTCTAGTGGAGCTGCCCGATCCAGGAATCGAACTGGGGTCTCCTACGTGGCAGGCGAATTCTTTACCAACTGAGCTACGAGGGAAGCCCATGAAGGAAGATGCAGCAGTAAAGTGGGACAAGGGTGGTGAGAGGAAGGGAGAGCTGGATTGGAGACATATTTAGAAGATAAACAGGCTGAAGGAGGAGCCTGAGGGAGCGGGAAGGAGGTCCAGGATGAATGGGGTGCCTTGCTGGGGAAACTGGGAGGACAGAGTGCTGAGAGAGGATCCGCAGGGAGAGAGGCAGGGGTCTGGAATGGAGAGGATGAGTTTGTGGTAGTGCCTGAAGGACTTTCAGGTGGCTGAATGCACTGGTGTACCCCTGCCTGCAGCCCTGATTCTCGGTCTGACCTTTAGCCATGACCCGCTCTGTTCCCGCAGACAAGCCACCACACGGAACTGCTTGGAAGCCTTGGAGAACAGTCTATGCAGAAATGGTTGCTGGACTTCTTTCCTTTCTGATGCAGGGAAAACACTCTCAGATGCATGAACTTAGCTGGAAGGAGTGACGGGGCGAGAGGGGTGTGGAATGCTGGGGTGTCCAGGAGAAGTCTAAGGGGACTCTGTTGGCCAGAGGGGCCGAGAGTTAAATAAAGCCAGAGCAGTCCACCAATGGGGCTTCCCTGGTGACACAGAGATAAAGGATCCATCTT
Organism: Redunca redunca; assembly: GCA_006410935.1. Classification (NCBI taxonomy): domain Eukaryota; kingdom Metazoa; phylum Chordata; class Mammalia; order Artiodactyla; family Bovidae; genus Redunca; species Redunca redunca. The sequence continues at coordinate 241,856 of SJYQ01096325.1, read as the reverse complement.
CCAAGCAGAAGATATGGGTTTGATCCCTGGGTTGGGAAGATCCCTTGGAGAAGGAAATGGCAACCCATTCCAGTATTCTTGCCTGAAAAATCCCATGAACAGAGGATCCTGGCAGGCTATAGTCCACGAGGTCACAAAGAGTCAGACATGACTTAGCAACTGAACGATAACAATAAGCCAGCCAAAGACACTGACAAGCGCTACTATTCTGCCCACCAGCCAGGGATACCAAACGCAAAGAGGCACCTCCATGTGGGGGGATATCTGGTTTAAATCTTCCATTTAACCTCTCATTTTTGCAGCTTGCAGGAGGCAAGAGGTCAGGCTTTCCTCCAGGGTGGATCCTGGTGTTAGGGCAAAACCACATGGGGTGAGGGTGGGTGGGAATAACTCCATCAGATCTCCCCAGGGCTTCAAGCCCTCCACAGCCAGACTGACTTCTGATTACATCGTCCTTCCAAAAACAAAGACTTGATTGAATATTTCTCAACTGAGTCACTGCTCAGTTTGCCCTCTCCCAGGAAATCAAATATTCTGGTTTTGCCTCCCCATCATGCTGACCACCCTCACACTTCAACCTCTCCTGGGACCAGCTTCCAGGCTTCTCTGCTGGCTTTCATCCATGGAACATCAAGCAGTTAAGAGTCTGTATCTTACACTCGCTGCCTCCGAGGGGGCGGGGGTTTGCACAATGTTTCTCTCCCTGGCCTACAATAAATTACCACATCTCCTTCTTCTGAGAGACTGGCCTGCCTTCAAGCCCCCACCACCACGACTTCAAATCCCAGCCCCCAGGTCTGGTATCTATTAAGTCTAGTCAAGGCCTGATTCAGCCGCATTGCTTCACAGGCTGCNCATTCCTCTCTCTGTCTGTCTCTTTGTCTCTCTCGGTTCTAAATCCTGCTGTGTCCTCAGGCAGCCCTGGACCAGGAGGCCCCACCAGGCAGGCAGAATTGGCTGAGGACACTTCAGTCTGGTCCTGCCTTCTCCTGGCTACTTAAACCCCCACCCCACTTCCACTCCTGCTTGAAGAGAATCTGCAGGTCAGGGTGAGGGTTGGGAGTGAGGAGCCCAACTGCTTCCACTCACAGCCCCAGCCCTCCTCCTGGAAACTCCTAGAAACTCCGGGAAGTTTCTGAAGTCCCAGACAGATGGTCCTTGCACTCAAGGGCCCGGCTGAGTGACCACCTCCTCCTGTCTCCCTTGTGAATGGGGATGGCCTTAGAGCAGCTGCTGAGAAAGGAATAGGAAAAAGGCAGAGGACAGGGGACCACACGGGGTGGGGGAGGTGATGGGCAAGGGGAGGAGGGGGCGCACAATCCACTCTGGACTCTTGCTCCCCCGGGGGTGGGGAGACTGGCTCTCGGGGTCGGGGACCCAGCTCCCAAGGAGACCCTCCTTCCGGGTGGCTGCCCACGGCGCAGGGGGGCTGCAGAGGGCAGGCAGTGAGGGGAGCGAGGGGAGGGACGCTCTTCTGGATAGGACAAAGAGAGCACCCAGAGGCCCAAGAGGACCCTGCCCCTAAGAGGAGGCCTGGGGTGGTGGTGGCGGAGATAGGGGGGACACACTGAGCCATATCTGAGCTCCCTGCTGGGGGCACCCACGGAGCTGACTAACCCGCACAGGAAGTTGTTCTTGAGCGGGGAGGGAGCGCCGGGAAGTGGGTCAGGGGGGCGGCCCCCTGACTGACCGGACCCCATGTCATCAGGGTCCCAAGAGAGACATCGTGCCCTCAGGGGTGCGAGTGGATGCTCTGGCCACTGATGTGGCTGCTATATGGCTTCCCTGGTAGCTCAGCTGATAAAGAATCTGCCTGCAATGAAGGAGATCCCGGTTCGATTCCTGGGTGGGGAAGATCTGCTGAAGAAGGGATAGGCTACCCACTCCGGTATACTTGGGCTTCCCTGGTGGCTCAGCTGGTAAAGAATCCGCCTTGCAATGCAGGAGACCTGCTGTAGGGAGCAGCTTTCAGAAGGGTAGTGCCCTGTCTGGCACCCTCACCAACACTCAGAGAGGCTGGGGTCCAAGCCAACTCACTTCCTCCACCCGCACTTTGGTTTTCTATTATTTCGTGTCTCTTAGACTTTTCCCGTGGGAAATCCTACCCATCCTTTCCAGGCCAGCCTGAGGAGCCCTCTCTGATTCCCCCACCCTCAGCGAGTTTCTCCCTCCTTCCTGCCCTCCTACAGGACTTAGGGTCCAGCTCACAGGTGCCCAAGTCCCATGCTGTGTGTTTTCCCAGCAGGATCATGGGGTCCGTAAGGACAGGGTACCTGTCCCAGAGGGGAGCCCGTCTGGGCACCTGTGGGTGCTCAGTAGGGGCTCTGATGGGCTGATTCCCCAGCTTCAGCCCCTCTGGTCTCCACCCTCTCGCCACTCCCCATGCTCTGTTGGCCTCAGAGAGCTGGACTGCCTGCCTGTAAGAGCCACCAGAATTCCTGCCTGCAGGCTCAGCCCTGCTCCAGGAATGCGGGGCGGCAACCCAGCTTCTCGCAGCCTGCACAAACCTGGGGCCTGGTCCCTGACCCACCCAGGGAACTCTCAGCAACTTCTCTCTGCCAGTCACTGGCCTCTGCTCCTTTCCCTTCGGGGAACTAACTGCCCTTCCGTGAGTCAGAAGCTGGAGGCAAAGGCCGAGGGTGGTCTCATGTGACAGTTACAGTCATAGCGGGAGGCATGTTGCTTCTGCTTCCCAGGGGATGGCTCCTCCCATGGGAAGGCGGTCCCTAGGAACACTACAGGCTCCATGTATGTGCAGTCTAACCAGCCTGGGCTTCTAGACTCCACCCTGAGCAGTGAAAGAGCACTGGGCAGGGAGCAAGGAGATCCAAGGAGTCTTGGTTCCCTGTTGTTGTTCAATCACTTCGTCGAGTCCAACTCTTTGCGACCCCATGGACCACAGCATGCCAGGCTTACCTGTCCTCCACTATCTCCCAGAGTCTGCTTAAACTCATGTCCATTGAGTTGGTGATGCCATCCAACCATCTCATCCTCTGTCGTCCCCTTCTCCTCCTGCCCTCAATCTTTCCCAGCATCAGGATCTTTTCCAATGAGTCAGCTCTTCACATTGGTTCCCCTTCTACCTGGCAAGTCACATTATTTCTCGGAACCTCAATGTCCGGGATATGGCTGCAAGAACCCTAAGAATCTTTACAACTGTGTGATTCCCAGCAGCCTATGTCCAAGGAGAAGTGCTGCTGGGCAGGCCATGTCCTAAAGAAACCTGTGAGTGGCATGTCCCAGCTGGCACCATGTACCCTGGCTTGACAAAGGGACCCTGCGGTGATGCCAGAAAGCTTTGAAGCCGACAGCTTTGGGTTCTGATCCCAACTCTGCCTCTCACTTGCACATTATGTAACTTTCTGACCCCGTTTTACAGATGGGAGACCTGAGCCCCTCCTGATGGAAGAAATGTGCCCACGATCTAGGGCCAGTCCCTGGGCCTGCCGGCTTGCAGCTCTGTGTCCTACCTCTCTTTTCCCAGTGGACCGACCCTAAAGGGTGGACAGTTGAAGAGAGGTTAGAGTGCTGGGAGGGGTGTTCAACTTTCAAAGGCTGAGTTGGAGGCGGCCACCTCTCAGAGCCCAGCTGGCAAGACCGGTTCCTCTCCCCAGGAGGGTCTGGGGCTCCACCCCAATGCCTCCTGTCCGGAGGTGGAATGGGGGCCAGATGGGGCCACATGCGCCAGAGGGAAGCCCTGGAGGGGTGGGGCAGCCTCCCGGGTGGTGGCTGGGGCCGCAGCCGGTCCTGGTTCTTTCATCTCCAGATGCCCCAGCCTCCCTCCCCACATGGCGCCCAGAAGGAGTGCGGGCCTTCCTCTCCTGGGTTCTGTAGCAGAACTGTCAGCAGCGGGAGGGTGGTCAGAGTGGGGTGCAGAGCAGGCGGTGCCTCCCACAGCCCTTGAAGGGTGTGAGGCTCCGTGTTCATGGCACCCCTCCCCACCCTGCAAGTCCCTCCCGTCCTGTCAGGGCTGTTCATGACAAGGGCTGGGGTGGCTCGTGGGTGGGGGCAGGGCAGAGGGGCAGGGCAGCCCCAGTTGCGGATGGGCAGACAGGACCTCTCTTCCAGCTGCTGAAGGGTGTGCTTGGGGCCACGGCGTGCCTGCTGGTCACTTCTCAAAGGCTGAGTCTGCTTTAAAGGAAGAGTCCTCCTTCTTAGCTGCAATCAAGGCTGTGTCTCCTCACCAACACAGGGCTGGGTCTGCCCAGAGAAGGCGCTGTTTCTACATACACAAAGGGGTGCTGGGTGGCCCCCTGAGGCCCTGAGACTGTGCCTGGGGGTCACCCGGCCCCGGGCAGACTTTGGGTGGGGAGGGGGGCCCTGAAGGGGCACAACAGGTGGGACTCGGTGCACACACTGGCACACCCCTGCCCAGTGCTCAACAGCCTTTTCCCAGTTCCTGACCCACTCGGTTGATGACCACTGGCACTTCCGACAGGGAACCCCAGCTCTGCTGGTGGGCACAGAGCTTGGGAGCCCCACGGCTGCTTCTGCGCCAGCCCTGGACTGTCTTGAGAAGTCAAGAGAACCGCTGCTCAGTTGGGAGTGCCCTCCCACTCAAGACATGTCCTGCCCTGCCAGCGCATCCTTCAAGAGAAGCGTAGGCGGAAGCCTGGGGCCTAGCCTCCCCAGTGGCCACCTCAGTTCCCCAGACACCCAAGTCCAGGGAGCAGTTTGAGTCTGGAGGCCAGGCTGGACCAGGCCAAGAGCCCCAGTGGGCTCTGGGATGAGCCAAGCCTCCCCTTTGGGGTTTCAGACACTCCTTCCTTCATGCATCCGCCTGGCGGGGTGGCGGGGGGCGGTGGAGGGGATAGGGTGCGGAGAGGCACTCAGTCTTCATCCTTCCAGCACTCTTACCACCCAGCCCCCCTCCCCCACACAGGACTCCCTGGGAAGTTGTGGGATCCGCAGGGCCCTGCCTGATGTGGCTCTGACACACTGTGACCTTGACCAGAAGCTTCCATAGAGCCAGCACTCACACAACCAGGCCCTTGGCTCGGGGGCTCCCCGGGGCCATGTGCGGTGATGCCATCACTGTGACTTCCTTTCCCCTCTTCCCTCAGTGCCCCATTCTCCCCACCCAGGCCCGGGCTCAGGGGAGCTGATGATGAACCAGCAAATAACCGCCTGAAACACCAGCTCCTTCTCCACCCCACTTGCAAGGCCCTAATCCCCTCCCGTCCCAGCTCCCAGCTTGGGCTGGGGCAGAGCCCAGGTGTTTCTCGTTAAGGGTTTTATTGCGGATTCTCAGGCTCTGGCTGTGGAAGGTTGAGGGGCTCCCCAAGCCTCCGCCCCACCCCCAGGGTGCGCCCACACAGCGGGGTCAGGTGACCGGCGGGGCAGTCCTCTCCATTCCTGGTCCCTTACCCTTGCCAGGAAGTCACCCAAAGCTGCTGAGCTCCAGCCTCCGAGTGCACTGCCTTCCGCCCGCCCTTCACGCCAGACGGAGTATCCTCCTGAGGAATAAAGTTAATCATCCCGTGCCCTGACTTTTAAATCCACCAGAGCCTGCCCTTTTTTATTTTTTCAACGACTGGCTCTGATTTGTAGCACTTGCCAATTCCCACCATGGCCAGTTTCAAACAGCCAGTGTGAGGCCACTGAACTTGTGCAGTCAGCTTCCGTAGGCCGGGAGCAGCCGACTCCACACACCGTGGCCACCTTTTCCCTTTACTCCAACCCAGGATGCAAGCCCTCCTTTAAGGCTCCTCTTGTCCCTCTTGCCTCCTCTGCCACTGACTTCCCGTCCCCGCCCACCCCCCCACAGACACCGCCCACTAGATCTGACCTGCAAGTCCCTGAGTTCACCTAGCACATGCCCCAAACATCCCTCTCCTGCTTGGCCTGACCGGCTCCTTTAATAATAACCCCATTCAAGGACTTCCCTGGTGGTCCAGTGGCTAAGACTCTGTACTCCCAATGCTGGGAGTGCTGGGTTCGATCCCTGGTTGGGGAACTAGATTCTACATGCAGCAACCAAGACCCAGTGCAGCCGAATAAATAAATGAATTTTTTTTTTTTAATATTCTGTTCAGATGGTCCCCCCCTTTAGGCTCTCAGACTCCCCAGGCTGGACAAGATGCCCTTCATCTGTGTCCCTAGGATACTGCCTTGGCTGTCTGCATTGTACAGTCATTCAGGTCTGTCCTTCCCACGAAACCATGGGTTCTGCAGAGGCTCTGACCCAGGAAAGCCTCTGTGATTCTGCTGAGGGCGTGAGATGCATGAAGTGGCCTGCTCAGGGCTCTAGGGGGAGAGCTGCCACAGGGGCCCACGTCACAATCTTGGACCTTTCTCAGCAGATCCCAGGACCACCTGCTTGTCCAGCTTCCTAGGGGATGCACGACAGGGAGGGGGGACAGGGCCATCCCTTAACTCCTAGATCTGAGACATGCCAGGTGTTACCCCCAGTCCAGACCCAGGAGCACAGAGCTGGCGGGGCTGGGGCAGAAGGGAGTGGCCACCCTCACCCTGCTGTTTGTATCCTTGTGACCATGGCTTCCTGCACCACAGGTTATCATTGTTGGCCCTGGCAGCAGCACCCAGACATTTTGGGGAGGCCATCGTATCCTGTGCCTGGAGGAACCCCAGCCCCAAAGAGCCCCCTGCACACCGTGTCCAGGTGGTCCTGTGGGACCAGAATGGATGAGACAGGGAGCAGCCGTGTCCAGGGGAGTGCCATGCGCTTCTGAGCGAAAAAGACCTGAGTTTCTTGTCACTGTGGCCACTTAGCAACTGTATGAAGTCGTGGCTTGGGGCCTCACTTTCCTCATCCATAAAATGGGGTAGTAATGCCTGTTTCTCAGAGGTTTTGTCCAAATAAGACTAATGGCCACTATGTATGGAGTGCTTGCAAAGTCCCATGCAAAATGCAGTTTCTGTGATGTGGTTTACTCACGTTATCTTCTTTAATCCCCGCACAGCCCTATGAAGAAAGACTTGTTAGCCCCATTTCACAAACCAGAAAATCGAGGTTCTAAGGGGTTTATAGTCACATAACAAGAAAAAGGGAGTCAAAATGCAAAGCCCCTGAATTTAGAGGGCAGGTATGTATCGGGCCTGACAGATTCTAATCATATGGTGATGTGATGTGCTTAGCTGCTCAGTTGTGTCCAACTCTTTGTGACCCCATGGACTGTAGCCCACCAGGCACCTCTGCCCATGGGGATTCTCCAGGCAAGAATACTGGAGTAGGTTGCCATTTCCTTCTCCATGGGATCTTCCTGACCGAGGGATAGAACTGGGGTCTCCTGCATTGCAGGCATATTCTTTACCAACTGAGCTACGGGGGAAGCCCTATTACAAAGTAGGCAATATATATTATTAGTAATTATTGCAAATCCTGCTTTCTAGCATGTATTAGGAAATGGAATTTTAAAAAAATCTCTTCCAGTGTCTCTGAACCAGAACCTTAAGGTAAGCATCAGCTTTCATGGTTTTCAAGAGAGGAAACTGAGTTGTAAGAACTTCTGCTTTATTGACTATGCCAAAGACTTTGACTGTGTGGATCACAACAAACTGTGGAAAATTCTTCAAGAGATGGGAATACCAGACCACCTGACCTGCCTCCTGAGAAATCTGTATGCAGATTAAGAGGTCACAGTTAGAACTGGACATGGAAAACAGACTGGTTCCAAATTGGGAAAGGAGTACATCAAGGCTGTATATTGTCACTCTGCTTATTTAACTGATATGCAGAGCACATCAGGAGAAATGCTGGACTGGATGAAGCACAAGCTAGAATCAAGATTGCTGGGAGAAATATCAATAACCTCAGATCTGAAGATGACAACACATTTTTGCCAAAAAGCAAAGAACTAAAGAGCCTCTTGACAAAAGTGAAAGAGGAGAGCAAAAAAGTTGGCTTAAAACTCAGCATTCAGAAAATGAAGATCATGATATCCGTTCCCACCACTTCATGGCAAATAGATGGGGAAACAGTGGGAACAGTGGCAGACTTTATTTTCTTGGGCTCCAAAATCACTGCAGATGGATGGTGACTGCAGCCATGAAATCAAAAGACACTTGTTCCTTGGAAGAAAAGTTATGATCAACCTAGACAGCATATTAAAACACAGAGACATTACTTTGCCAACAAAGGTCCATCTAGTCAAGGCTATGGTTTTTCCAGTGGTCATGTATGGATGTGAGAGTTGGACTGTAAAGAAAGCTGAGCTCTGAAGAACTGATGCTTTTGAACTGTGCTGTTGGAGAAGACTCTTGAGAGTCCCTTGGACAGCAAGGAGATCCAACCAGTCTATCCTTAAAGAAAATCAGTCCTTAATATTCATTGGAAGGACTGATGTTGAAGCTGAAACTCTAATACTTTGCCCATCTGATGTGAAGAAGTGACTCATTTGAAGTGACCCCGATGCTGGAAAAGATTGAAGGTGGGAGGAGAAGGGGACGACAGAGGATGAGATGGTTGGACGGCATCACCGACTTAATGGACATGAGTTTGAGTAAGCTCCATGAGTCGGTGATGGACAGGGAAGCCTGGTGTGCTGAAGACCATGGGTTAGCAAAGAGTTGGACATGACTGGGCAGCTGAACTGAACTGACTGGTTGTCCAGGCAGAGCCTGGTTGAACACCACGCCAACTAAGCTGGCCCCAAACAGGCAGCATTGTCCAATTCACCAGATGCATTGTACAGGCTGGGTATGGGCCTGATCTAAAGGAGATGGGGCAGTTAGTCCCAGAGTCCAGGAGCCGGTGTCCTGTCCTGACCTCGGCCTTGGTCCCTCTCTTCACTAGGAGTCAGTTAATCTCTGCAGGGTCTCGAAATTAACTTCTCACCCTCAAGTAATAAGGATCCTAAATAGGTTTGTACTTGGACTAAGGAAGCATTCTGATTTGTGAATCTAGAAATAAGGAGATCCATATAGTTGAACAGCTCTTGGGTTCTTCTAGTTTTGGGGTGATTACGAACAAAGATCCCATATGGGTACATGGAATGATACTCAGCAATTAAAAGCAGCTCTGATGTAGCTCAAACGCAGTCTCCTAAACGAAAGAAGCCAGACTCAGAAGGCTCCATGCTCTACGATTCCGTTTACAGGATGTCTGGAAAAGGAAAAACTACCAAGACAGAAAGAGATCAGTGGTTGCTGGGGTTGGGGAGTGGAATCGGGGGTCGATTGCAAAGGAACAGAGGGAGTTTTGGGGATGCTGAGACTGTCTATATCGTAATTGTGGTGGTGGTTACATGACTGTATGCATTTGTGAAAGAACTAAACAACAATAAGAATGAATTACTGATTGTAAGTCAACTATAGTTCAATTTAGAGAAGCCAAATAAAACCACTGGATTTTTTATTTTTTTAATGAAACAAGAATGAATTATTGTACAAAAAGAGAGACTTTAATTTTTTTATTGGAGTATAATTGCTTTGCAAAGTTGTGTTAGCTTCTACTATACAGCCAAGGGAATCAGCTGTACATATGTGTGTGTGTGTGTGTGTGTGTGTGTGTGTGTATCTCCCCTCTTTTTTGGATTTCCTTCCCATTTAGATCACCATAGAGCACTAAGCAGAGTTCCCTGTGCTGTGAACCGAATACAGTCGGTTCTCGTTAGTTACCTATTTTGCACACAGCAGTGTGTATATGTCGATCCCAATCTCCCAATTTTTCCCATTCTCCCCTTCCCCCCTCGGTACCCATACATTTGCTCTCTACATCTGTGTCTCTGTTTCTGCTTTGCAAATAAGTTCATCTGTACCATTTTTCTAGATTCCACATACATGCGTTAATATATGACATTTGTTTTTCTCTTTCTGACTTAGTAAGTATGACAGTCTCTAGGTCCATCCACGTCCTTCATTTTTTAAAAAACAGGAAAAAATTACATTTCCTTTTCAGTCCCTTTCCCATTCATTTTGACCTTAAGATAAATTTGAACATTAACGTAATTTCACTTAGTGGATATTTCCGAAGCGCCTCCTACGTTCCAGGTCCTCTATTATGGGCAGAGATGGCAGTGGGACCCCCATCCCTTCTCAGCTGTACTGTGTCGTCAGCCCGTGCCACCCCCTTCATCTCCCAATGTACGTGCTCAGGCCTAGTGCACCCCTATTTCCCTTTTGGGGGCGGGGGGACTCTGGATCACTTCTGCCTAATGTGGGTCAATTGGTAACTATGTGCTGAAACACTGGAATTTCTGAGACGTTTCCATGGTTTATGGGACCATAATATTTGAAGTGGGAACCTGGGAACCGTCCTCCACACCTCCCTCCTCCTTGTCACCCCCACCCCCGGTGCCCCACACAGAAGGTGGGGGCGGGGTGGCACAGATTGCCAGGCAGGGGCTCTAGCCCAACTGCGTCCTGTCAACACCAATCCTGTGTTACAACATTTGAGGGGCAGCCAGCAGTGTTTTTTTTTTTTTTTCACTGACCCAAAAGTGACCGGATTATTGTGCAAAACAAAAAAAAATCAATCCACTGGCCAGTCCTGCCGGTGTTCCTTCCTGAATGTCTTCCCAGTTCCCCTCCGCAAGGCCCTCGCTTGCACCAGGCAAGGCACCTCTCACAAGGACCCCTGAATGGGCCTCCCAGCGGATCAGCTCCCCTCTATTCCCCTCACACCTCGGCCAGAGGGGTATTTTGGATATCATCAGTACACATGGAACCCATGCCAATCCATGAGAAAAATGGGCCAAATAATATGAAGAAGCAGTTCCCCTATGGAAAAAAAAAAATGCAAATGGCAAAAACACACGAAGAGATTCCTAACTTCATCTATAGTTAAATATATGAAAATCAAAACAACCACGGAATATCATTTTCATATCCTCCACCCCAGTGGAGAAAAGAAAATGGAACCGTTTGATGACACATGGTGACATGGGAGAGGGTTGTCTTGGGGCCTGTCCCACGAAGTCTGGGTGTGGCGACAGGTGCGGCAAACTGGTGGAACTTTTGGAAGATGATCATAAAGAACTTCCTCCTCCGACTAGAACCCAGTCTGCTAGAGAGGTGCCCAGGGTGCAACCTCCCAACTCTCCCCTGGGTCAATACCATGTGATACTCTAGGATGGCTGTCTGGGAAGGTGTTCCCCAGCAAGGTTTATAACTGCAAACGCCTGGAAATGAGATGCCCATCCAGTGGGAAGAATCATGTCAGTAACATGCATCTGCTCCACTGTATAACCAAGTGCTCCACAAACATTAAACACAGGAGGGCTGGGGCTTCCCTGATGTCTCATCGATAAAGACTGCCTGCCAGTGGAGGAGACATGGGTTCGACCCCTGATCCGGGCAGATTCCACATGCCACAGAGCAACGAATCCTGTGCTCTAGAGCCTGCAAGCTGCAACTACCGAGCTCACGTGCCACAATTACTGAAGGCCTCGCACCTTAGAGCTTGTGTTCCACAATGAGAGGAGTCAGTAGTGCGCCGCAACTAGAGAGCAGACCCTGCTCATCAGCTAGAGGAAAGTCCTCACAGCAACGAAGATCCAGCGCAGCGGTAAATTAATCAATTAAAACAAATAAGTGCAATGGGGTAAAGACTTTCCTGGCTGTCCAGTGGTTAACACTCTATGCTTCTGATGCAGAGGGCAAAGGTTCAATCCCCCATTGAGAAAGTAAGGTCCCACATGTGCACCATGCGGCTGGGACAAAAGAATAAAAAATAAAGAACAATGGTGTAGGACCGAATACACGTGCTGAAATGAAACCAGGTCAGGAAAAGGAAGCTGCAGACCTTGGCATGTAGCGCCATCCCTTTGGTGTAACTCTTGAAAACGTAGGCTTACCCTCACAAGTGTATGATGGAAAAAATTTCTGGAAGCACACACTGAAAACCTGCTAAGCGAAATTGCCTTTGGCGAGACAGGTGGGGAATAGGAGGCTTTCACTTTTCTTTGTTTACTTTTCTGTTCTGCTTGGATTTCAAATTCATATGCACAGAGCGTTTTAATTTTTGAAATGTCATCAGGCAAGATCTGGAGTGGGAAGCGGGGGCGGGGGTCAGATTTGAGGCCAATTTCATTTTCTTCTCTCTACTTTCCTGTATCGAAAAGAATCACAGTCAATGTGTTTAAATGTTGCAAAGCAAACAAAAACTTTCAGTGCCCAGGGGATAAAGTCCACACTCCTGAACTCATGCTGGGAGGCCCCACGGCGCCTGTGGCAGGCACTTCCCCGCTTTGGTCTCCTGACTTGTGGGTCTCAACCACAGCCGAACCCATCCACCTTTCATATCCCAAAGACCCTGGCTCTCCCTCATCTCTGGGGCTCTGGCCACACTGCTTGTCTCCCTGGCACACTCAGCCCACTCTGATCAACCCCTAACTTTTGCTTCCTCAGCCCTCAGCCCTGACACCAGGTCCCGGCCCATCGTCCCCTGACTGGCAAGCCTAGCCCTGCCCTGCTGCCCTGCCCAGTGCCCTGGCCCCACCTCCCATCACGCCACAGCTTCCACTAGGCTGGAATGGGCATCCCACTATCCTGCCTCGCTAGCTCTCAACACCCTCAAAGGCAAGGACACTGCTGGCGTCCAGGGCCCAGCACCGTGAGGGATACATAGTAGGTTTCATAACCGTCTGCCATCTGGACTGACAGCTGACTGCCTGAACCAAATGAGGAACGCAGGGGCAGCTGGCACTCCAGGCTCATCCCTGATACAGGCCCGTCTGTGGCGTGGGATCCCTGGGCCTGGCCCCAGACGGCGGGCCCCAGGGCCTGCAGAGGCAATCTGGAGGGGCAGACAAAGCAACCCGCAGCAGCGCCGCCTGTTCAACTCCAAGGTGGCTTTTATTTCCTCTTATGCGGGTGCCAAGTCCCTGAACAAATATTTTCCTGGAGTGGAGGAGCGGCTTAGCTCCCAGCCTTAAGTGCTGGAAACACCTTCGGGTCGGGCAGTTTCCAGGAACCAGAGGAAGAGAGGGGTCTGGCTACAGGGGGGGAGAAGGGGGTCGGGAAGAGGGGGTCAACAGGGCTGCCCTCTGGGCCATGCCCACCCTCCTGGCTGGCGGCCGGGTCCTCGGTTCACCAGCAGCCTTGGGCTTCTCCGCCCATAAATGAGAATACTCTGGGATGCTGAAGAAAACGTGGGCCTCACTCATTTTTGCTGCAAAAGCTACAGTGGGGTTTAAAAAAGCTAATTAGAATCTCAGAAGCCTTTTATAAGCTGTTTTTACCCCTCCCTCTAACTTTCTTACTGCAGAATAAAATACACAGACAATACTCATCTTCAGCATATAACTTGATTTATTTACAGATACATACACCCTTGATGCCTTGGATGGCATCACCGACTCAATGGACACGAGTTTGAGCACACTTCAGGTGACGGTGAAGGACAGGGAAGCCTAGCGTGCTGCAGTCCATGGAGTCGCAAAGAGTCAGACACGACTTAGCAACTGAAGAACAATACTCCTGTAATCACCACCTATGTCAAGCCAGAGAACATTCCAGAAAACCTTTCAGAGAAACATCCTCATGCCCCTACCTTGTCCATACCACATGCCCAGCAGAAGTATCACAGGCTTCTATCACCAATCAATTTTGCCTATTGCTGAACTTTAGAGAAATGGAATCATGCACCCTGGTCTCTTTTACATCTGGGTTCTTATACTTAACATATTGCCTGTGATGTCATCTATGCTGGACGTGTAGCCATCACTGGTTCTTTTTCAGTGCTGAGTAGTATTCCACTGTGGCAATATAGCACAATTTATTTATCTGTTCTCTTGTCGGTGGACACTTGGGTGATTCCATGTTTGAGCTGTGATGTAGACATTCTCCCACATACCCTTCTGCAGACATGTGCTCTTCTGCCTGGATTCTAACATAGACACAGGTTTGATTTTAGCCTCCCAAGTGCTCATACGATTGGCACATTTTCCAACAGCGTGGGAGCTGTCCGGTGGCCCCACATGCCCTTGAACAATTGTCCAAGTTTAATGTCAGCCTTTCTGGTGAGTATGTGGTGGTGTCTCACACCGTTAATAAACTTTTCATGACCTCTTGACTTTGCAGAGCATGACAGAAGCACCAGACAGCCACAAGGAGCTCCCAAAGACAGAGGCTCCCATATCTGCAGCCATCCCCCATGTGCCACGCCTCGTTCTGGCCTCATAATGAAACATCTACACTTAAGAAGCACCCAAGGTAGCAGGAAGCCAGTGTGGAAACAGACATCTGCAGTAATGGGGCGAGAGGTGCCGGGAGCAGTGATCCAGAAGTTATGGGGACACAGAGGACGCAGGGCCTCACCTCGGAGGAACTTTGCACCAAGACTGGAAGTTGAGAGGGTGCTGCGGCAGCACTGACGAGGACCTGACTTGGTGGTACACTCACTCTTACACCCACACACCACGAGTGGGTGCAAAGCTGGCTCAAGGATCAGTACAGGGGGCAAGGGGCAGGAAGGGAGGAAGCCAGGCGAGGGCTGTGCCCATGGCCCAGCAGAGCTGGCAGGACCCCACACCCCTCTGGGCTTGCTGGGCTGGGGCCTCCCCCAGCTCCTGCAGCTCCAGGAACCAGGAGTTACCCCCCTCCCAAGCCTGACTAGCTCTTTGGCCAGGCTCCAAGGACAGGGCGTGTGGCTGGGGATGATGGGGAGAGAGGTGGAAGGCTGGCCCAGGGACACCTCTCTGGACAGGAGTTCCCTCGGTTCAGTTTAGTCCCTCAGTTGTGTCTGACTCTCTGTGACCTCAGGGACTGCAGCACACCAGGCCTTCCTGTCCGTCACCAACTCCCGGAGCTCACTTAAACTCACGTCCATTGAGTCAGTGATGCCCCCCAACCATTTCATCCTCTGCCATCCCCTTCTCCTCCTGCCTTAAATCTTTCCCAGCATCAGAGTCTTTTCAAATGAGTCAGCTCCTCGCATCAGGTGGCCAAAGTACTGGAGTTTCAGCTTCAGCATTAGTCCTTCCAACAAACATTCAGGACTGATTTCCTTTAGGATGGACTAGTTGGATCTCCTTGCACTCCAAGGGACTCTCAAGAGTTTTCTCCAAAACCACAGTTCAAAAGCATCAATTCTTTGGCACTCAGTTTTCTTCATAGGAGTTCCCTGCACCTGTGTAAAAGCCGCTTTCTCTTCCAGATGCTGCTTTGGGATCCGCCTACCATCCGTGTCTAACCCGGGAGGGTCATCCCCGCCCAGCTCTGGGACCACTGTCCCTTCTGCCCCTGTTAGGCCCCACCCTTGACCACCTCATCACGGGCGCCTTTTCCCTCGGGCTCCATGTGAAACTGTGCTTGTGGGAGCCCGAGGTGACGCCCAGTGAGGTGGTGACATGCCATACAGGTCCTGCCAGCTTAACTTCTTAACGAGCTCTCCACTCCAGCCTCCCCTCCACAGCCCTCCCCTGTCCCCGGGCCTCCACCCCCACATCCCTCTGCAATCCCTAACCTTTCCCACATTTGCTCCGAGGCTCTCTGGCAGCCCTTGGCAAGGTCACAAGGCAGGTGGCTGCCACTTTCCTACCACATTCCAACCTTACCTCTTCTCACACCTGCTTTCGCTCCACATCCAGCACAGAGCCTCTTGAGTCCTGATTTTTGCTGAAGCTGGGCCTTCTGCCTGGAATGCCTCCTCCCTCCTGTTTGAGAGGCTGACTTGAGTCTGTTCTTCAAGACCCTGGTCAAGCGCCACCTCCGGGCACCGCCCCTCCAACGCCAAGCCGGGAGCAATGCCCTGACTACCCCACCAGCCCACAACGAGCCCCCTCGGTGTCGTCCGTCTGCCCCCAAGCCCCAACCTCCCTGAGAGCAGGGCTGTGCATCTTTGTTCCATAAGTGAATACACAGCACTCTCAGGACAAAACCCAAGAGGCAAGCAAGGCAGAAAATGCAATTTCAAGCAGAAACTGGCTACAAATTAAGAAGGCGATGCAAGCCATCTAAGAGAAGATGGCTCATTAGTTTAGAAAATAGCTTGAACGAACTCAGTGAAAATACAGTGGGTCCCCCGTCCCCACAGAATACACACACACACACGTGTGAGTGTGCAGACACACACACCTGGGCCATGTGGACGTGATCTAAAGGTGAGGGGAAGATGAAATAGGGCTCAACCACTCTGTTCTCAGGCATGAGAAGCAGGGTGAGGAATCTCGGGAAAGCAGAAAAGACGTCTGAGGATAGATGGGCAGAGAAATTGCTTGAGGTTGGGACCCTAAAGGAACCACTTCACAATTTCCTTTCTTCACTGTTCCTCTCAAACACCCAGTAAAGCCTGTTTGACAGCATCACCCCACCCTGGAAGTGCCCTGCGGGAGGGCGGGGGGTGACCCAGGGCGAGCACAGCGCCCAAAGGGAATCCGCAGAGCAAGAGGAGAGTGTGGGGGCGGGGGGCGGGGGGTGCAGTTTAGCCCATTTGAACATGATGGAAGCAGGTGGCTTGGGAGGCTGGAGTCTTGGAACCCTGCTGGTCCCATATTTGGGGAGGGGACTGTCACCCAGGTCACCACTGTGGGCTGAGGCTGGGTCGCCAGCATCTAAACCTGAGTTCACTGCTCACCAGCAGGCAGTTGTGGGCAGGAGCTTCCCCTCCACTCAGCAGGTTCTGTCTGCAAAGTGAGGGTCATCCATATAAGTGCGTCTCCAAGATGGTTGAAGGGCTGACCCTGGTGGATGAAATCACCCAGCCGCTAGGGCCAGCAGTGTCCGGCCCTCAGTTAAAAGTACTAACATCCAGGTGGCCAGTTCTGTACCTGTGCCCTAACGTCTAGCCTAAGGACAGGCAGAAAATAGGCACTTGGTGTCCTTGGTGTCTGTTGAATGAATGAGGACTTTGTCTCCACCTCTAAACCCTTCAAGTAGAGTAGAAATTCTCTCTGCAAAGCCGCCCTGAGTCTGCAGTCCCTGCCCCGCCCGCAGGTGCAGGGCCCCGGGAGTAACGGCTTCCCTGACTCCCTGTGTCCCCAGGACACACCCGGGCTCTGGGGTTCAGGGTCGGCACCTGGAACCAGAGAGCAGGTCTGGTGCAGGTGGGGAGACCTGCTGCAGAAGGGCACCTGAGGGCCTGAGTGGGCGTCAGCACCTGGGGGACGCTGAGTAACGGGTGGGCAGGTGGCTCGATGCCTTTGCGACACTAGGGCTCCTGCAGTGTGCTGCGCTGTTCCAACTCCCCAGGTCTCTCCTGTAGCTTTTCCCCAACTCTTCTAGACCTTTGGCACTAAGACCGTCTGCTGGTGAGCTTCCAAGAGTTGTGCGACAATGAGCAAACAGAGCAGGCGGCGAACTTTGAGTCAGAGTGAGCTTTGTGTCCTTGGAGAAGGGAATGATCCAGGAGAGGCTGGGGAGAGGAAGGCCTGGGAGGAGGTGAAGGGAAGGCCCGGCCTGCTGCAGGGCTCCGGGGGAGGGCAGAGGTGGACGTGGCTTCCCTCACAGCAAAGGGGGCCAGTGCTCACCCCTCTACAGCACAGAGCCAAGCTCCCCACAAGAAGGGGACAGGAGGAGATTAGATTCAATCACCACCGCAGCCAGAATGACAAGTACCGTTTATTACAGTTACATGAATGGGCCCAGTTACCGGCCAAGTGCCATCCCATGGGCCCAAGGAGATGAGCACAGTCACAACCCCTTCCCTATCCCCGAGTCGTGTCCAGTCATACACTCCAGGCAGAAAGTCCCCGTACGGAACACAAGGCACAGGTCCCCTTCGTCGGGCAGGGGCGTCTCTCCAAGTCTCGGACGGTCCCCTCTTGGAGAAGCCAACAGAGCAGCTGGAACATTGTCAAATCAAACAAGCAAGCACAGGAGTTCCCAGGAGCCGGGGCTGGGGTGGGGGGAGTCGGGGGGGTTGTCTCTGGTCCCAGCAAAGGTGTGAGAAAAGGAACATCCAAGGTGTCTGAGAGGCAGGCCTTGGCTCCAGGCCTCCGTGGGGCCCATGGGCCTCCAATCAAGCTGGACTGGGGCTGACACAGCTTCGTCACCATTTAGATGTTTTTTCGAACTTGGCAACACAGAAATTTACATCAGGCCTTGTACAAAACCTGCCAAGGTCCAGAAGAAGTTCAGAAAAAACAACAACACACACAAAAAACCGAATAAACCGGAGGTGCTCTGGCCTCCGAATCCCTCCCCATGGGAAAGACGAAGCACAGAGCTTTGCGCCAAGTTTCCCAATATCGTTGGCATTTAGAGAAAAGGCTGGTCAAACACGCAACCAGCACAGAAAGAAGCGAAGGCAGTGGAGTTCACATGACTACTTTATATTAAAGTTTATTACATTTGGAAAATCTACTGTACAGGGAAAAACCCATTGGATTAAGTAGAGTTTTGCCAAAAGCAAAAGACAATTACTCTTTGGAATATTCCTGATTCCGGCCCACAGTTAGACCACAGGAGCTAATCAAAAGTGAGCCTGGTCCATCCGTGGGGCAGCTCAGTGCCAGGTGCACCCAAGACGTCTCTTGTCACTTTACAGGAGAAAGTGTCCCCAAGAGATGGCATCAGAGGAAGGGCTTGGCCTATGGGAGATTCTCTGGGCCCAGCACCATCTCTCCCACCCTAGAGTCGTCTCTCCTTGATCCTCCCTAGCCTGAGACACCAGGATTCAATTTTACAGGGGCCTCCCCAGTATCATAGTCGCCCAGGCCATGGCCCTGGCCCCAAGTTCATGGACACAGGCAGGACTGCTCCAAGAGGTGACCACCCGTGGGAGCCGGGATGGGCCAGCCCACCAATGAGGCCACCCAACAGACATTCCATACCCTGTTGCACACGTGAGTGACAAACTCAGACAACACACAACCTAAACCTAGATGTTGGCTCCTGGATTTGGTTCTCCTAGTCAAAAAAAGAAAAAAGAAAAAGTCTTCTTAATAACCCTGATGCTGTCTCCTGACTGTAGATTAGGAAAGAAAGATGGGGAATAACCACATCGACTTACTTAACTTAGCTCAGAAGTAACAAAGCCTACTGGGCTATGAACAAAGAAACTAGAGGAAAAACATGTGCAAAAACAAGTTGACATCTAAGCTAGACCTCCCCACGAAACAAAGTGAATTCTGACGGAGCCCGACCTCCTGACCCTGCTACTCGGCGGGACACGCCCCCAGGCCTGCTGGTGTCTACCAGTAAGTGCTACAGACGTGCCCACCCTCAGTCACAGCATCTTTGTCCAAAGCAGTGGGGTCCCCTTCTCTCCAGAGCTGGGCCTGCTTCAGCTTGGAGAAACTGAGTCAGCGTGGCGGGATGCCAGGTGCCGTCTGCGGTAGAAAGGTCAGTTGTTCGTGAGAAAGCCCTTGTGCCCAAGTCTCCAGGCAGAAGTCAGAGAAGCAGAGGCGAGGTCCCCTCCCAGGTGGGCCCAGGACTCTGTGGGCAAGGGGAGATGCCAGCGGGGCTGGGCGCTCCAGGGAGGTGGCATGGTGGCAAGGATGCAGGTCTGCAGTTCTTCACAGAAGAAGCGAGTGGGGGGAGTCTAGCAAGTGGCAGGGGGAGGGGAGAGGTGGCCCCCCCATCAGGCGTAGAACTCCTCCTGCTTAGTGGGCTTCTGGTAGGCCCCGCCGTTGGCTTGTTTTGGCTCCTCCAAGGAGTAGCTGCCTTCGTCCTTCTTCTTCATCCGGTACAGCATGAAACCCACCAGGCACACAGCAAAGATGAGCCCCACGAGGCCTCCAGCAATGACCCCTGGATGGGTGGGGAGGAGGACAGAGGCCGGCTCAGCTCAGCTGCTCCTGGGGGCTGAGTGGCAGCCCTGCCAGTGATAAAGATAGCATTCCCCTGCCCCAACCTCCACCACCCCACACACTGGAGAGAAAACTCACCTCCCAGCACTTCCTTCCGGTCCAGGAGGCCCTGCGAGGCCCCCGTAGCCCCCGTGGCCTCAGGATCTCCTGGGGCTACGTTCCGTGAGCCAGGTTCCACTGCAGCCCCAGCCGCGTTGGCCCCGGCTGCATTCTCCCCAGACAAGTCGAAGGTGAAATCCTAGGGGAGGGCAGGGAAAGAACCAGGTGGGTGGCCACAGCCAAAGCTGCACCCAGGTCCATTTCCAGCTTCCCTGGTCACCCCTGCCACCAGCTCTAGACACACACACCCGAACCCAGACCTCCCTGTACCCCGAGGTCAGGTCCCTCTGGCCACATCACACTGGACCCTACCAGACTGTGGCCAAGGCACCATGTCTAGTGATGCAAAGCATGTTTTATACGAAAATAAATAGGCTCATTTCAGCATAATGTGTAATACTGCCATGATGCTCTAAGATGAAAAGCAAGACCTGGGGGAGCTTTCCCTCTTGTCCCAGGAGCGTATGCTGGGGAAGCCCTCTTGAAGGGCCTTGAAGGGCCCTCTAGCTCTGGTCTACTTAGTCTGTCCCACTGCAGGCTCAGCCCTGTAGGCAGGCTGAGGATGGGACCTTGGGATCTTGTCTTCACGGTGGGGATTACAATATGCTCATAGAGTACAAGCGGTCGGGTGTGCCAGGGGACCAGGCCAGCACCCTGCACCCAGCACACTGTGCCTTACAAGGCACTAGGGCCACCCAATGCCCCAGGAAACGCAGAGGATGACAGCGGGCCCGACACCCACCTGCTCCCCAGAGCCCTCTCCCACTGGGATCTGGGTGGAGGGGTCCTCCTCAGCCGCCTTCTCAGTGGTAGGAGGACCTCCATCCTCCACGTGGGGCATGTGTGGTTCCAGATGGCCCCGGCCTGCGGGAGCCGAGGTCTCATGGTGGTCAGGCTGCACGTCCCTGTGGGGACGGGAGGTGGTGGGTCCCGGGGCCATGGTGGCTCTGGCTGTGGACACGCTGTGAGTGGCTGGGGGCAGCGTGGTCTCACTGGGTAGGTGGGTGGCCTCCTTCTCCTGGGCAGTGAGGCCAGGCTCCACCTCTGCCAGGAGCACCGCCCCGCCCCCCTCAGGATGCTCTCCGGTTGGCAGGATGGTGGTGGAGGTGGCGATGGCATCTGGGCTGGTGGGCTCTGGAGCCGTGGCTGTGGTCGTCACGGGCCCCAGGTCCTTCCAGGTGGAGGGCGTCTGTGATGAGGTGATATCTGGCAAAGCACCTGCAGGGCCAGAAGCAGAGCTTGTGGGGTCAGGGAGGCCCCCGAACATCAAGACCACCCAAGCTCAGACCCTGGCTCTGACTCCCAGGCCAGCACAGCACAGTTTTCTTCCCATGAGAAGCTGTGGGGCAGAGCTGTGTGTGCGTGCTAAGTTGCTTCGGTTGTGTCTGACTCTGTGCAATCCTATGGACCAGCTAGGGCTAGGAAAGCTGCCCTTTTCTGCTGCATCTGGAAGGGGTTTTCCTGCCATTGCTGAAGCCTGCTCCCTGGGCGGAGGGGTGGGGGGGACATCCTCAGGGCCCTAAACACCTTATCCCCAGCACATATACCACTTGGCCCCTCCCTGCTCCAGTTACTCTCCCTTCAGAAAGGCCCAGGTTCCCAAGAACAGAGGCCTGTGTCTTACCTCCCAACTCCAAGGCCCCCTTGCCTAGGCTACTTACCCCAAGAATGACTGTAGCCCCCTGTTCTGAGGTCTAGTTCAAGAGCACCTCCTCTGGGAGGCCTCCCTGACTACCTCCAGTTCAAGGATTTCACTCCCTCGGGGAAATGGGAAAAGAGGGAAGATAAAGGAACATTTGTGGATGATCTGTACTCCCACCAAGATCTGTGTAGTCTCATGGCTCCCAACAACCTTATAAAGTCAAGATGTTATTCCCATTGTACAGATGAGAAAATAGAGGCTTGGAGATGTTAAAAAAAAAAAAAAAATTCTTTCAAAGGTTTCCCAGTGAGTTAAAAAGGAGAACATGAGCCCAAGTCTGTCTTCGGCAGGCAGCCCCCCTGGGAATCTACACCCTGCCCTCCACAACCCACACGTGTTTTCTCCTTGCAGCATGGACCCAGTTCTCATTCCTGGCATAACCCTTCAGGCTCAGCCTGAACGGCCTGCTGACATCCTGGAGGGGGCCCACATGTCCACTCACCTGCACCCGAGCCAGAGAAGTTGTCATTGTCGTCCCCAGAGCCGTCCTGATCTTCGGGGGGCATGTTTACGGGCACACTGTGCTAGAAGAAGATCAGGGAAGGATAAGAGTGGAGTCTTCACTGGGGCCTGCTATTCCGGGGTCCCCATCCTAGGCAGCTGAGTGCTGCACCCAAACACACACCCCACACAAAGCACAGAAAGAAGCCCTCAGCTCTAGAGGGCAGTCCTCTGGTCCCTCCCACACCCCTAATGCTACGATGACACAGCCCTGGGCAGGTACTGAGGGTAAGGCCCTTGCCCCAAGAAGCTCGGTCTACCGAGGGAGCCCCAGAACCCAGAGGAGCAGACAGACGACACCATTACTGGAAACCCAGGCGGTGGCCTCTGTGGGACCACAGCCCACCCTACCCTGAGAATCAGGTCCTGGGAGCCACTGGCCAAGGGGCTTCAGGTTTCAAGAGTGGGGCTTTCAAGGGGCCCCTGGAAACAACATCACAACCACCTGGCTCCAGGGAGGCCATCCCCAGGCATGCTGAGCATCAAGGTGCAGACCCAAAGGGCCCCACAGGGGCAAGGGGTGGGGGCAGCAAGGATGGGCATGGAGTGAGTCATCTGCTGAGACAGGCCTGCCCACCCAGGACAGCCCCCAAGCCTGGCCACGATGCTTGGTCAGACACTCAGCCTGTTTTCTCATTCACAGGAGAAACTGGGTCCCTCCCTCTTGGGGAAGGAAGGACAGAGCATCCATCAAGCTGAAGACAGATGAGGCTGATCTAGAAGGGGCCCTGGGCTAAGGAGGCAAATGGGCCGTGGGCCTGGGGTGGGTCCTGTGTGCAAACAGCTGCCCCAGGGAAGCTGCCTGCCTGGGGCCGAGCCCAATAGGCTGCAGGTGCCAAAGTGAACACTCAGGCAGAAACCCAATCATGAGGGGACCACGCCCACCCCTAACACTGGCTCCAGAACAGGTGAGGAAAGGAGGACCCAGCAGCCAGGCGGCAGGAAGAGTAGCCTTAACTATCCTGTGCAGCAACAAGGCTTTGACCCAAATGACCCTGTGTGGCAGTCCCAATATATGAGCGGCCAGAACAAAGAATAAATGAAGAAGTGGGACAGTGTAGTTCAGAGCACATGGGGTTTTGCAAACCCCCTGACCTCTGCCCCTTACTAGCTGAATGGTCCTGAGGACACAGTAAACCTCTTACAGCCTTAGTCTTCCCATTTGTAAAACAGGAACAGTAGTAATATCAAAATCCCACACATGCATGCTAAGTTGCTTCACTTGTGTTCAACTCTTTGTGACCTTATGGACTGTAACCCACCAGGTTCCTCTGTGCATGGGATTCTCCAGACAAGAATACTGGAGTGGGTTACCATGCCCTTTTCCAAAGGATCTTCCCAACCCAGGGGTCAAACACACATCTCCTACGGTTCCTGCATTGCATGTGGATTCTTCACCACTGAGCCACTGGGGAAGCCTCTCCACATGCCAGGATTGTTGCAAAAGTGCAATAAGGTTATGCACAAAAAAGAGCCTAACAGAGCCTGGTTCGCAGTGGTGAACCCACCACCCAAGCATCGCACCAACAGTGTCTCTAACTTGCTCTCCGCTCTAACTTGGGGAGCAAGAGCCACTTGGCATGGGAAAGAGGATTCTGGGGCCTGCCCAGGAAGAGGAGGGCTGGAGGTGGGTAGGGTTTTAGGAGAAGAGGGGGAAGAAGGGAGCCAGTACATAGGCAGCTCTGTGCAGACTTGTCTGAGGGCAGGCCCTGCCCAAGGCTGGGCTCCAGGGAACTGGACTCCTCAGCCCAAGAGGCCTCGCCAGGTCCTAACCATGGGCCAGGGGCCGCCCTCTTGAGTGGGGCAGAGCAGGAAGGGACAGACAAGACCTTTGGCCAACTGAGGCAGAGCTAGACCAGGTGGAGGCTCCATCCAGGGGCCCAGGTCCGAGGGAAGCTTCAGACATGTGTAGAAACGATGAGGCTAGAAATACCACTGAGCTTCCTTTGAAAGTACAAAACCCACACTGTACTTCCTCCCCTCTCCACAGCCCCCCAAGAAAAAGATTTCGGTCACTCTGTCTGGGCTGCCATGGCCCATTCACACTGCATAGATTCCACCTGCACCCTGGGCCACATCCTGTCTGTATTGTCCCCTGGGGTGCTTCAAACACCTGCCCTCCCTCCTCGGAGCTTTAAAGCTGCCCTGGGCTCCTGGAAGGCTACCCCGATTCAGTAACAAAGAACCCTGCCCCTCAGGCAGGCACAGAGTGGGTATCCCCATCCTGACCTACTGCTGGCCCAGGCCCCCAGCAGATGCTCCTGACAGGACAGCTTGAGGTGGACAAGCATTCAGGGGACCTCACCCACCCACACTCACTCACTGAGACCCCCCACCTTCACTTCACCCAACACCCTCAAAGATCTAGAGGAGACCCTAGGTGGTGATGCTCCATTTCCCACCCTTGGAGAGAAAGCTGGAGCTGGAGCTGGGGCCAGGGCTGCAGCCACACCAGCCTGGACCACATGACGTGAAGCAGAAGGCCTCGTCCCCGGGGCCAGGCCCTGTTTCACGGACGGGGCCTCTGAAGTCGGCAGAGAACACTGAGAGCCCGTCCACCCTGGAGGCGCCACTTGAGGACGCAGGCAAAACCAAGGAGGCCCAGCCTCTCACCTACACAGAGGCCCTGACAGATTAGCAGTTTCCCAAGAGAAGGGTTTCTCTCAGGACAAGATAAGACTTTGGATTGGCCCAGTCCCTAAAAACAATTTGTTTCTTCATCTTGGCGGGGCTTATCCCACTGCGATCTTGTTTACACAACAAGCTCTTAAGCAAACACTTTCTCCCCTGAAACCGGCTCCCAGGCCTCAGGGCAGCCTCTCCCCGTTTTGGGCTGGGTCTCCACTGAGGGGATGGGCCTCAGTGACCTCCCAGATCTCCAGCGTGAGCCTCCCCGTGACAGCTGCAGCCCCTGGGGAGGAAATCAGCAGAAACTGCTGAGGTTGATCTTGCCTTACCAGGTGCCGGCTGACGCTGGGAGGTTGGGAGACTTCCGGTTTCACTTAGCGGCCAGGCCACGCTATGGGCCTGTGGTCAGCTGCCTCCAGGGCCCAAAATAGGGCTCTCCTGGGCACGGCCTCTTGACACTGCCCTGAGACCATTTGGTCAAAACGTAGGTATGCCAGGGGCAGGTCGGCCCAGTTTGGAACCCACCTCAAGCAGCCTGGGAAGACAAAAAGGAGCCAGCCAGACCTCTAAGGAAGCCTTTAGCCTCTGTAATGCCCAGAAAACCAGTTTTTCATACAACAAATCAAAAGCCCTATGAGTAGGTCTAGACGGTCACATACTTAGTCTGCTCAAAGGCAAACTTAGTCTGCTGAATCTGGTCCTTCCCACCACCAGCACAGACCCTGGAAGCCCAGGGCCTGAGAGGCCAAAGCCAGGTGTGGCCGGGCATCTGGAGCAGATAGATACACAGAGGCTAGGGCACAGGAAGCCCGAGAGGAATAGCCAGCCCACCTCGTCTCGGCCACACCGAGGCTATGAGAGGAGGCCCCCCACCCCGCCGCCCCCCGAGGGAGGACTTGGGGTTAAGGGTCTGGGAGAGCAGGACAGGGAGTGTGAAAGGAAAACCTGGTCTCTTGACACTGGAAATATTTTCCATCCCTTTCCTCTTATTAGCCTTTGATTTGAGGCAGGCAGGGCTGAGATTTAGCCTCTCCTGAGATAAGAGGACGACAGAGGATGAGATGGCTGGATGGCATCACGGACTCGATGGACGTGGGTCTGAGTGAACTCCGGGAGTTGGTGATGGACCGGGAGGCCTGGCGTGCTGCGACTCATGGGGTCGCCAAGAGTCGGACATGACTGAACGACTGAACTGAACTGAACTGAACTGAACTAAGGTGGGGTCTTGCCCATGGCCACCAGGCAGTGAAGTGTCTGCACACTCACAGGCAGTGCTTACACCCCTCGTCTGCCATCTCTTTCCCTCTGCCCTGCCCCCAAGGACCATATTCCCTGATAGCTCAACTGTTTTAAGGGAAACTTGCCTAAGTCTCTTCCCTGGTGGCTCAGATGGTAAAGAATCCGCCTGTAACGTGGAAGACCTCTGTGTTCGATCCCTGGGTTGGGAAGATCCCTTGGAGAAAGGAATGGCAACCCACTCCAGTATTCTTGCCTGGAGCATTCCATGGACAGAGGGGCCTGGGCAGCTACAGTCCATGGGGTCGCCAAGAGTTGGACATGACTGAGTGACTTTCACTTCACTTGCCCAAGTTTCTACAATATTCCACAGGCCCCAGGAGTCCTGGGATGCACACATATTCCTCACTGAATAAGGGTTCCCAACCCCTGCCCAGCAGCTGAGACCCAGGTGCTGGTCCAGCTTCAGAGGCGCAGAGGGGACGGCGTGGCCAAGCAAGGGTCAGGTTCATCAGAGGTTGAGGGTCTTCATCACCAGGCTGCCTGCCATTCCCAAGAGCATGTCAGGAGTCTGTAGGCAGAGGGCTGGCAGAGAAGCTTCGAGAAGGCAGCCTCAAGGGGAATTCCCTTCTGGTCCAGTGGTTGGGACTTCGTGCTTCCTCTATAGGAGGCACTGGTTCCCTCAAGCCCACTCCTGCCATCTCTCACCCGCAACTGGCCATACGAGAGCCTGGGGTTGTGTGACAGCATTCCTCCAAGACACCTTGGGCATGTGCATAAAAGTTCCTTGGGACAATCATACATCGGAATACCAAGTGGGCATCTCAGATGTTCAGGTGAGGGGCTTCTACTTCCAGGCTGACCAGAGAGGTTGCCCATTCTGGCCCCTGACCCTTGCCACCCCATCAACCCATAGCCACCAGGGCCAAAGATTATGGTTTCCAACCCACACCCCGACTCACTAACACGTCACCCACTACTTGATTTGAGTGATGCATAAACACAAATCCTTTAAAAGCTGAGGTCACATGAGAAAAGTACAATATCATGCAAGGTCACAGATTTTGACAGTAAAGAGGGTCAATTTCAAAACTCAGGGGACCACCATCCAAGGGTTTGAGGGAGAAGAGAGGGTAAGAAACGTATGATCTTGACCCTGGTGAGCTCCCAGGGTACAGCCCCCACTCCAGGAGGCTTCTGGAAGGGGGAGTCGCCCAGGCTGGGGCACAGAGGGTCATCGTGCTGAGGGCACTAGGGGAGGATGGTGAAGCCCACAGTCAGACCCCAGAGAGCTCAGCACTTAGCTCTAAGTCACAACTTCAGCAACACTGCGCCCTCACTGGTATGGCAGACTGTGCAGCCAAGTGGGAAAGGGGGGTTTAGGTGTCTGTTGGTTGGAATGCTCTGTGTGGTGACAGAGCTTTGGCCACCGTGGTGGGAGCCCAGTCCCTGAGTCCACAAGGTCCAAGTACTGCCCCTTGTCACAGGGCCCAGGTCATGGACTTCCCCAAGCAGCCAGCCTCGGTGCCAGCGCTGGGGCTGAGGACAAGGGGTGGGGGGCCCAACTGGTTCCATAAGCCCAGGTTGAGGGGGGAAGAGAGGGTAAGTAACGTACTTTTCTTACATTTCATGAGAATGAACGTACATTTTATGAGAAAATGTACTTTTCTCATGAGGCAGCCCTACAATCACGATGGGATAAACACTCCTCATCCCATCCCATCAAAATCCCACACAATAGCAGGCATTCTCGAGAGGCTTATGGGTTTTTTTTGAAGTCTTTTTTTACCAGTTTCTTGGTCAGATCTATGGATCTAAGTCGGGGTAAAAAGCTGATTTTTCCAACTCCACACAATTCTCGGGGGCCGAACTGTCTAAGCTATGGAATCCCAGCTGTCAACCCTGACCTGTGTAGTAGGATGCCAAAGTGGCCAGAGGGGACATCCACACCATCACCTGCATTCAGGCTGGGGGCTCTCTTCTTTAAGATCCCTAAGAACCACCAGGAGACTGCTAGAGAGGAAGTCTTCTGAGCTCCATCCCTAAGGCGGATTCAGGGGTTGGGGGCAAAGGCCTAGGACTCTGCATGTTGCAAGCTCCAGCTGCTGCAAGCGGTCTGCAGACTGCACGTGGAGAGCGATAGTCTGGACAGGAAAAGGTCTCACTGGGAGTGGGTTGGAGGAGATAAGACCCCCAACTCAGGGCCAGGGTTCAAAGAAGAGGTACCAAGTAGTCCCCAAAACACGCCCTAGGGGCAAAGTGATCTGAGAAAGCTCTAGAACGTTCTCTGTGCACCTCTGATACACCCATTCTCTGTAGTCAGTACACCATGGCACCTGCTTGGTCTGCAGAAGAAGCTTCACCACAGAGTTGAGAGGACCCCTTCAATCCCAGGAGTGCAAGAAGCAGGAAACAAAGACAAGCCAGACTCTTCTGTCCTGAAGCTGGGCTGGGGCTCCTTCCGTCCTGCCTGCCTGCCTCTCCAGGCAGCTCTCATCCAGTCAGCTGGCCAGATGCAGGCTGAAACCAGCAGTGCAGTTTGTGACTCTGCTTTCCCTCATCAGAGGGATCATTTGCACCCCTTCTGTTAGCCCAGGCTCACACAGCCTATGCACAGACCACGCAGGCCAAACCCAGAGCATCTTGAATCAAGGCTCCCAGAGAAACGACCACAGCGAAGGATGTCAGAAGAGAAAGAGCCCTGATCAGGAAGCCACCCCAGGCTGAGAATCCTTTGCTGGGTGACCTGGGCCTCTGCCACCTCTCTGGACCTCATTCCCATCCGGATAACAGAAGGGGTTCAGAGCTTGAAAAACCCTAGACCTTCTTAGGGTTCTGACAGGCTAGGCTGGGATCTGCAGCCCCTACTCATCATGAGTGAGGCCAGAGTGGGATTGGGGGGTGATAAGCTGGCCACAGCCAGCCATGCAGGGGTGGGTTAGAGGGGTAGGCCTGCAGCCTAGGGCTCCCCGTGCCTGGGATGACACGGTGGTGGATAAATCATTTCCTCTCTGAAGGCTTCTTCCCTAACTTGGGAGTTGAGCTGCAGGGGATGTGTGCTTAGGCATCAAAGGGATTCAGATCTCCTGGCTTTGGCCTCAAGACCCTGAAACCTTCCCCCTACTCTCTCCACTTCCAGAAGGGAGGGGCCCCATCGGTGCCTCGGGACAGCATCAGCATTTCCAGCCTGACAGGCACGGCAATTTATCAACTCACCAGGAACCAAGTCAAGCTGAGACCTGCAGAGGGGTGATGGGTACGGCCCGAGACAGGAGGGGCGCCCGGAACAGACAGGCGGGAAGAGGGGGCTCCTGATGCTCTCACCCTGAGATCGTGCTTCTGTCAGGGCACCAACAGAGCCCCGAGGAGGAGTGCCTTACAGGGGACCTCCTGGCCACGCACCCCTCCCCACCACCCCCCAACAACCCCACCTCAGCCGTTCCCACCTGCCACTAGGAGACAGACCTCAGTCCTCTGGGGGATTCCAGGTGCAGGGTACCACCCGTACTTGGCTTAAAGACCCCCTCTGCAGTAGCACGTCCTGCAGAGCACTGCATGTCAGGGCTTTCAGAAGGGGGACCCAAGGTCAGTCAGAGAGCCCTCCTCCCTTGGAGTACCTGGGGCTAGGGATGTGTTAAAGGAGGGGGTGTTTCCTGGCAGCCAGAGCTAGCCCCGATGCCCAAGCCAGGTCAGAGCTGTCACCAGCAACCCCCGTAGCCACCCTTCCAGAGAGCTGGCGCCTGTCTTGCTGCCGCGTGCTGAGACTCGTCTTAGAACAGGCCCCACTGACGGCTGGGTGTGGGGCCACGGAGCTGGGAGACCAGTTCCTCAGCTTTCCTCGACCTGCCAGAACCTGGGCCAGGCAGGGTAGGATTCCACTCGGGCGTTGAGCAAGGCCAGCCTGGCCCAGCCCGCATCCATGCCTGCTGCTGCCCCAGGATCCAGACAAGTGGGTAGGGGAAAGGAACCAGACCCGGAGCTGGAAAAGCTGGGCTCTTCTCCCAACTCACTGGGTGAACTTGAAGAGACACCTTGCCTCAGGCGGCCCCTCTGCAGAGCAGGGGCTTGGCTGAAAGGCAGCAAGAGGGCTCCAAGACCCAGGTCTGTGGCTAGGGAGCCAAGGCCCACCCTGGAGGGGCAGCCAACCCCCAAGAGGGACTCAGCAGCGAGGGGCGCTTGATCAGAGTGATCCGGGGTCACCCCTCTCCACTGCTCCAGAGGGTGACGGCCTAGACAGGAGGCTGGAGATGTCCCAAACCAAAGGGACTCTGGGGATGGCAACTGTCAACCCACAGGTTCAGAGGGAGCAGTCCAGACTCCCACAGCCTCTTCCCTTCTCAGCCCAGGCTGTCTCAATGAGACAGCTAAGGGCAGAAAGCTCGCAGGATCCCCCAGTCGTGCCTACCACCCCTCCCCACCATGAAGGCCCGTCAAACTGCTCTCTGGCTGATTAATCCCCAAACTGAGCCTGGCCTGGAGACCTGACACCTCTGGCATATGGGCTTCAAGAGCCATCCTCCCCCTGCTCCGGCTAAATAAAGTGCCCTCAGGTTTCAAGGAGGCAGAAACTTGCAGCTTTTGACACACCTGCAGCCAGACAGGGCTCCAGCTATGGGGATGAGGTGGGGTGGGGAGGTGAGGGGGGAGCAGCTTATCCTCCCCAGTGTGCAGTTGTAGACCTTCCCATTTAAGATGCAAATGCCTCTAGGAGGGCTGAAGGGTGCTAATGACTCACAGGAGAGCAGAAATCAGCTCTATGGGGAAGGGCAGTCTGGCACTAGGACACTGGGGATGGGCAGGCACTTTGGAAGATGTGAAGGGATTGCAGAAAGGAGGCTGAAAGATGCCAAGAGCACATTTTTTAACCTGTGTCAGAACGCTGTTGCCAGCCAACCCCACACCCAAGAAAAGACGATGAAATTCCCTTTGCTCCTGCTTAAGTCACAGGTGTATATGGCTTCTCCTCCCACGTCCAGAAGGAGAATGGGCCAGTCTGGGAACCTGCCTCCGGGATCAAGTAGGAAGCAGACCAAGTAGGCACTAAGGCTACTCGAAGCCCAGAGACACAAGAAGGTCAGAGTGTCCTTGAAGGATGTCCTACGGCAGAGTGGAGCCAGTACTTTCCGGCCTGAATGATGGAAAAAGAATTTTCAGTGAAAGCCAGGTGCCGATAGGTTGGGCCCTTTCCCCAGACTATTGGTAGAACCCTCCCCTAACCAACAGCAAAGCAGCCTGAGCCCCTTCACTGTCAGCCTGAGCCCCTTCACTGTCAGCCTGCCCTCCTCCAGAGGCTCTTGACGGCTGGAAGGTGCACACAACTTCAAATGCCCGGCGCTGAAATCCTAGGCCCTGGCAGCTTCTGCACAAGGTAAGTGCTAAGTTGGTTAAAAGGAGGACTGTGGGACTTCCCTCGTGGTCCAGTGGTTAAGACTCCACGCTTCTGATGCAGAGGGCCAAGGTTTGATCCCTGGTTGGGGGAACTAAGATTCCACATGCTGGGAAGCACAGCCAAAAAATTTAAAAAAAAATTTTTTTTAATAAATTAAAAGTTTTAAAGGACAGTGGACTGTAGCCCCAGTCTGAGGAGCTCGGAGAAACCCCAGGAAGTCATAATATCTGCTCAGGGCTCAAAACATTAATGGGGCAGAAGGAAGAACCCAAGGATCTGACCTGGGCTTTTGGGGTCACTTGAAAAATAGAAAGATCTGACTTAGGCCTTGGGGCAGAGGTGGGGAGTTGGCGGGGGGAACAGTAATCACAGCTAATATGTCTTGAGTACTATGTGCCAGGTACTAGTTTAAGCACTTTACCTGAACGAATATACTTATACCTCAGGATGACCTTAGATTCTAGTCCATACCCATCTTACAGATGAGAAAACTAAGGCAAAGGGGTCAAGTCATCTGTCCCAAGGCATACAGCCACTGAAGGGCTTAGAAAGAGGATCTGGGGCCAGGCAGTCTTGCTTAGGGCTTCCCTGGTGGCTCAGATGGTGAAGAATCTGCCTGCAAGGCAGGAGACCCAGGTTCAATCCCTGGGTCAGGAAGATTCCCTTGGAGAAGGAAATGGCAACTCACTTGAGTATTCTTGCCTGGGAAATCCCCATGGACAGAGGAGCCTGGTGGGCTACAGTTCATGGGAAATCTCCATAGACAGAGGAGTCTGGTGGGCTCTTTGCTGTCGCAAAGAGCCAGGACACAACTGAGCGACAAACACAGAGTCTTGCTCCAGCAGACATGTAGTTAACCACCCCGTCACAGGCAAGATCAAGGGCTCTCTGACCCTCAGGAAGAAAACAGCCATCATTTCCACTGGAAGCAGCACAGGAGAAAGTGCAAAAGGAAAGAAGACCCTGGCGTGGGGCCTTCTCCATCCACCCTGCAGCCCAGCCCTGCTCCCAGTCCAAAGCACCCAACAGTCCATAGTTCTGCCCACAGGCTACGGTGCCCCACAGCCACAGAGCCCTGCTCAACTGGCTTGAGACCCCACCCTGGTACCCTGGGGTCCAGGTTTACCAGATCTCCTGCCACTGCCTGCCAACCCACCCCACACCTTCCTGGGGCAGGAGCCGGCCCCTGGCAGAGGTTCAGGCAGAAGTGAGCAAAGTCTGGCCTGCCAAGCAAGGCTCATATTTCTGAGAAGGGGCAAAAGCCATGTTTGCAGGCCCTGCTTCGTCAGCACTGGGGTAAGACCAGCCGGCCATTCACGCTGAGTGCCAATCCCACACCCGGGCCAGCTCAGACTGCACCCCTCCCCCAGGTCAGGGCCATGGGGGCTCTCTCCAGGGGACTCCCTAAGCAGTGTCAGTCCCAAAGCTCTCCCAGACTTGCTCCTCGGAGGCCAGATGAGGAAGACGCTCCAATCCCGCAATATACAGTATTTCACAGGATCTTTCCTGAAGCCCTCCAAAGCAGGACTTGAAAAATCCTGGTTTTACGCAGGAGGAAACTGAGGCTTCACGGCAGGTGAAGAATCATGAACAAGATGCTGCGGGGAGGAGGCGATGAGCCTGGTGACGGTCGGGGCTGGCCACACTCTGCGGCCTGTGCTCTTCCGGCCTCCACACAACACCTCTCTCTGCTCCGACACCCGGGAGAGAATAACCGAGGCGGACCAGCCAGCCAGTTCTGGGTCCCACCTTGCCTTCCCAGCTCGAAGGCTTCAGGACCCCAAATGGGGCCCCAGACCTACCTCAAAGGTAGGCAGACTCAGATATTCAGGCTCAGCTGCTGCGACTGCACTGAGAGGAGGGCTGGCCCAGGGCATCCACCAGGTACCCAGCCCCTAGACAAGGCTCTGGAAGGATGATCCTGTTCCCTGGGGGTGGGCAGGGGCGGCGGGGGGCGGGGTTTGTGCAAGGGAGAGGGGTGAAGTTGGGGGTTCCTCATTTCTCACACAACTCACAGAACCCATGGGAGCCTCAGTTACTGCTTCAGGCTCACCATGAAGACCTCAGGGCCGGCTTCCTGGCCTGAGCCTTCCCAGAATTTCACAACAACCAGGCCTGCTGCTCCAGGGACACTCTGCACCTACCCTTACCCCTCAGACCCCTGTACCCTGCTCCCCAGGGCCTGAGGAGCGGGTAGGCGGGAGAGGAGGCAGGGGCAAAATCTGGGGGTCTCTGCTCAGCCTCTATGGGCCCATTCTCCTGGCCTGGCTCATGGCGCAGTGAGCCCCAGTCAGCCAGGAGGTTGGGTTGCCCAGGCCCTACCCACCCTCTCCTGAGAGGAGGCCGCCCACCACAGACAGCAGCATCTGCCAACGCTTTTTTCTGGGAGAAGCTGGAGCAATGTCAGCCTCCACCACAGTCTCAGAGGCTCCCGACACACCCTGCGAGCCCAAACCTGACCACTGTCCATCCAGACACTCCCTGGAGACGGGACTCTGAGGCCCCAGCTCGTGCCATAGGCAGCACGGGTGCTGAGAAGCTGCTGGAAATTAAAGCCAACTCAAACTCTGTGCCCCTGCCGTGCGACTGCCACAGTCAATTCCCCAGCCAGGTCAGACGCGGCCAGGGCATCAGACGTGGTACGGAAACCACAGCGGAAAGCCTCCCGTCCTCCTGAGGCCTCCTGGGGCCCAGCACATACTAGGGGTTGGGGTGGCCAAGCCACCTGGGCCCTTCAGAAGTTCCCTCCCACCTCCCCACGTCCCACCCACCCTGGACCAGGCACCAGAACCCCATCTCCTAAGCCTGCTGTGAAAAGGTGGGGCAGACGGCACCCAAAGAGGGCCAGCATGGCCACGGGAAATGCCAGGTAGCCAGGCAAGACTGTGACTCCAATGTCGCATGGTGCGACAAGTCTCTGAACACCTCTGGAGATGAATGGAGCCCAAGAGTCGTCCCAGAGCAGGACCGGCAGCGCCCCCAACTCCTGCTGCCTTCACTGGGGACCCCCTGCCCTAAAGCGGAAAGCGTCCCACCTCACAGCCTGCACTCCTGATTGGAGGGGCTCCGGGATGAACCTCTTTCTCAGGGTGAATGGCCTTTGGCTGTCACTGTCCCTCTGGTCTGTCTGCACAGACCGACTGACCGTCCAGTCTGGTCTCAGTATTGGCTCCCCTCTCTCAACACGCGCCCCTGGACCAGGCGTGGACCTTTCTCTACCCGTTCAAGGCTGTGCATGCAGCAGGCACCCAGGCTCCGGGCTTCAGGTCTGGTCAAGCCAGGGAGGCTTCACAACCCCCATGCTCGAGGCAGAATTCTCCTGAGGCAGCAGGAGCAGGCCCCACCCAGACGCCCACCAGGCCCAAGACACAGTCACCAGATGTCACCAACACCCCAGTGCATGGCCGAGCCTCCGCCCACCCACCCTCCGAGCCCCCTCCCATTTCACATGTGGGCTCACTGAGGCCAAGAGAGGCTTGTGCAGTGTCACTCAGCGGTGCAGAGGGTCTGGGCGGGAAGCCAAGCCCCCGAGCCCTAGCCGGCCTCTCGCACAGTGGGCTCGAGGACAAGGCTGGTTGGATGAGTCTCCGGGGAGGACTCGTGGGCCTGGCACAGTGACTCAGCTGATGAGTGGAGCGATAAGCACTCCTGCCTTCCCCACTGCCCCAACCTGCCCAACACAGCTTCCGCTCCTGCCGATGAGCAGACTCGGGGGCAGGTGGCCAGGGGCCTGGGTGTGTGCAGGGAACACCACCCAGCCCCCACCCCCAGCCCGCCCTTGCCCAGGGGCCTCTGTCCACCTCCAGTTCCCACACTGAGCCCTAAGTCCACCTCCTCCAAGCAGCCTGCCCTGATTTCCGCCCCACAGATGACCCCTCAGTCAGCTTGTGCTCCCTCAAGTCCCTGGAGGAATAAAGTGGGCTTGAGCCCTTACTAGGTCCCCCCCCAGTGCCACCTTCACCCTTCCCAGGCCAAGAACTATCTGCAACCACATGGCTGTCAGAGCTGAGGCAGGGAAGCGGAGGGCCCTTGAGTGCCTGGGGGAACTGAGGTGCAGAGGGGCAGTGACCTGCCCGGTCAGACAGGAGAGGGTTAAACTGAGACCAGGAGAGACCTGGTGTCCTGGCCACCCTTGTCTGTAGGAATAACTTCCAAAGACTTCTAAAGCTGCAGTTAAAAGGGAAAAGACTGTTGAAAGGGAGGGAAAAAAACGGTTTCCTGCTTTTTGAGGAGGAAGTTGCAGACAGGTGGTGAGCAGGTTTCCCCAAATCTTAGACTGCAGCCTAACCTACAGGCTAGCTCAATGGGGAAATCAAGTCAGGACGGGCCAGGCAAGGCCCAGCCGTAGCTACAACCCATGCAGTGGAGCCACCACTCGACACCTGCATGAGCATACACACACACACACACACACACACACACACACACACACGGTCTCTCGTGGGGCTGCAAGCCTCAGGTGAGTCACTGGGAAGAGGAGTTTTTCCCAGGGCTGAAGGCCAAGGAGGGAGCAGCCTCTCCATATAATTAGGCAGAACCACAGAGCCACAGACACAGGAGAGAGACCCTCAAGGCTTCTCTCTCCTGACCCGACGACCCCGCTAGACCCGTCTTGGCTCCCCAAACCAGCATGGTATGATAGACAAAAGGTCTCTTTTCAGAGAAAGCTTAGACTGCCCTACCCCACGTGCTCCCTCAGGGTACCAAGTCCTGGGGAGCTGACCAGGTGTCCCTGTCTTGGACCTGGGCATGGAGGGGACCTTCCAGTGCTGACACCCCACCCAAGGTCAGCATCCTGAGGACAGGAAGAGGTGGTAAGATCTCACAAAGCCCCTCTGGGGGGCAGTGGAGGGAGCTCTCATGTCTGCCTGGAGCTGGAAGTTGCATAGTTGCTAAAGTGACCCCGAGCACAGGGTCGTGGCTTCTTGTGCAGGAGGATGCCCACATGCTTGCCGCCCCTTGGTGCTGCCAGGGCACTCATGGCAGCTCAGAGAGAGGTTCCAGAACGTACCCTCCCATCAAAAGCCGAACCTCTGCTGGAACAGCTGAGAGGGAAATGACACCGCGCTGAAACTGTTCCAGGGTACAGGATCCTGGCGCCAAAAGCCCTCTTTCCACAGACTCCGTTAATCCCATTCCTTCTCTCCAGACACATTTACGCAGGCCCTCAAGGAGTGGCTTTCAACCCA
The DNA here is from genome assembly GCA_006410935.1 of Redunca redunca. NCBI lineage: Eukaryota > Metazoa > Chordata > Mammalia > Artiodactyla > Bovidae > Redunca > Redunca redunca. The sequence goes on along the minus strand of SJYQ01096325.1, from coordinate 205,460 downwards.
AGCCTCCAAAAGTCGTTGTTGAAAAGAAGGAGGAAATCAGAAAATCATTTGTTCTGTAAAAATCCCAGGATTCTGGGACTAGAAATCATTTAATGACCAATTCCTCATGCAGCTGTTTTCACAGCAGCACTGAAAAGGCCAGGAGGTGAGCCCAGAACAGGAGGCAGGAGTCCTGGGTTCTGGTCGCCCCACGGGAGCCATGGTGCCCACTTTCTAGGCTTATAAAGGATCTACTAATCCCACAAACGTCTCTCCAGTGCCCACAATGAAAGTCAGCTCAGGCTGGCTGCTACCCTGGGGGCAAGCACAAGGGAAAGCCTGGTAGGTTTCAGCCAGCCTCCTACGCTAGGTTCTTGGGGGAGACTTGTCAGTCCTTCCATTTCTTCACGTCATAGACATGTGCACAGGTGTACATACAGATCCTGGTTCTTCCACACTGGCCCCTTGTAGGGGCTCACCTCTGCAGGCCTCATCCACAAAATGGAGACAGTGACATACATGGAAAAGGTTTGGATTAACTATGAAATTATTTAATGCAGGAAAAGCATATAGCACTCAATAGTAGGCACTCAAAGATGACCCTAGGGACTTCTCTGGTGGTCCAGTGGTTGGGACTCTACACTTCTGTGATGAGCACAGGTTCAATCCCTGGTAGGAGAACTAAGATCCTATATGGCTTTAGGCAAAAAAAAAAAAAAAGACGACCCTAATTCTATCAACAGCCAACTTTCCTCTAGCATTTTCATTACCAAACACTTTCACACCTTCATTATGAAATGAATACGCAAATGACAGAATAAGCTTTACACGGGACATCAAGACTCAGCAATGAAGTGACTCATATGAGATTACATGGTAAATTAATGGCAAAGCAGAGACCCAATCCCAAAGCTCTCTACCTTACCCAAAGTTGTTGCTGGCCTGTCAAACAGTATGCATGCAATGTCACCCAAATAAAACATGGTGGGAAAAGGGAGACAGGACCCAAGCTAAGAATGAGGGCCCTTGCCAACCAGGATTTAGAGTGAGCTAGTCCCACCATGTCCAGGCTACCTGTGACTGGCAAGTCACTTACAACTTCAGCCAAATGGAAGAACCGAGAACATGGGGTCATCGGCAGGTGCTTGTTTCAGAGGTCATTGACATCTGAGTCCCGCAAGAACCTCCCTTGACAGCCTCTTGGTTATTCTAGGTAGTATCGGAACAACACAGAAGTCCCAGCTGGGCCTCTGAAGGCACAAAATCCATGTATCACAGATCATGAGTGTTACAGGTAAGACTATCACTCAGCATTGAGAACTCTTGTCTTAGAAATAATTCTAACAAATCCAAGAAATTCCTTAGTACTGCTGGAGAAAAGTGTCAATTAGAAAAGCTGCCGGCTACACGTTAGGTCCACAAATGGCACTTTTGGCTGCTATCAGACAGGGATGGGAGAGGATAAAGAGCAAACCAGAATTCTAAGGGTACCAACATGAGGGCACCAGGCCCAGGGGCAAAGTGCTCTTCAGAGCTCAATAAACCCAGGAGATGAATGCCGTAACCTAACATGGTGACAGCTTTGAGGCTGCTGGCATCCAGAGATCAAACTATGCTTAGTACTGTTCTGTTAATAAAGAGAAGTAATTATTTCAGAGAGTCCTCCCCAAAGTAAGAATATTTTTGAGGGTAATACAGATTCTCAACTTACTGAGAAAACCTGGATACCAAGGATACCTCATTCCCAAGGGATTTCAGAATTCAAGATTCTGCTGCAATAAAAAAAGATTCCTCCATAAATACGCCTCCAAAATTCAAGCTTTTCATTAATTCTTTCCAGGCTCCTCTCCCTTCTCATCCCTCTCCCCACCGATCTGGGTTAATGAGATTTTACTGGAACCCACCAAGAGCCACAGGTAGAGACTTAAACCAGCCCCACCCTCCCTGTGGAGCTGAAGCCAGGAGTGACATCACCTCTAGGAGGCTTGGAGCCCAGGCAGAAGCAGTCAGCGCCTCCCTCTGCCTCCCCCCCGCCCCCA
>SJYQ01096325.1:165246-201187 GCA_006410935.1 Redunca redunca | reverse complement strand
CCCGCCCCCTGAGCCATGAGGCCCGTCCCCCCCCTCCCCCCCGCCAAGGAACGTCCCAACCACTGCACCCCAGCCCCGCCCCCGGCCCGAGACGCGGGTCTGGAGCCTCGCCTACCTGCGGAGCCCTGGTCCCCCGCCGTCCAAGGCTCTCCCGCCTTTCAGCTCCGCCGCTCCCCGGTTCCCCGGTGGTGGGGGCTGGGCGCAGTCCTTGCCTCCCTGGCCCAGGGTTTGGAGGCTCTGCCCGGGAGAGTGGCGGGAGGGGCGGTAGTTGGTCGTCCACTCTGGGCTTCAGTCTGCAGCGCCCTCTGGGAGCGGACACCGAGCGCCTTCCAGGTGCGTAGGACTCCCAGGCAGGAACACTTTGGAAACTGTGCTGGGGGCCCCCGGGGTGATGGGGCCTGAAACCGAGGGACCCTTCCCTGGCTGAGGATGGGGGCGCTGTACGCCCTCCCTCACCCAATCTGCCAGTGCTGGAAACTCGGAACCTTATTTTAAACAACGGACACGCACAGGAGGGGCTGTTAAAAAAAAAAATTGTTTTTTTAAGAACAACCAGTCACCTCTGCCTGACGAGGGGGGAAATTTTTTTAAAAAAGACTTTTCGGTGTCTTTCTATAGAAAAAAAAATATGTGAAATAGATTGCCAGTCCAGGTTCGATGCATGAAACGGTGCTCAGGGCTGGTGCACTGAGATGACCCTGAGGGATGGGATGGAGAGGGAGGTGGGAGGGGGGTTCAGGATGGGGAACGCATGTACACCCATGGCTGATTCATGTGAATGTATGGCAAAAACCACTACAATATTGTAAAGTAATTAGCCCCCAATTAAAATAAAATTTTTTAAAAAGACCTGATTTAAAAACAAAAAAATGCCCTCTCTTCATCCTCGGGGCTAAAAGTAAAAATAAACGGCTCTGTGCTGAGGTGACCTCTGACCTGCAGATCTGAGAAGCATCACTGAGGTTCTTGCTCTTTATGATTCCCCAAGAAACCCTGGACCTGTGTGTCCTTCACCAATCTGGAACTTCGGTGCAGAAAGACTAGGGAAGGCCCGTGAGTGTGGTGCAAACGGCCTTGAAAGAAAAGGGGAAGCACTGGCCCAGCCCTGAGGGCAATCTGGTAAGCAAGAGACAGTGCTGAAGGACCTTGGACCTGGACACCAAAGATGGTGTTGTCCCCAGACAGAGGACACGGCCCGCCTCGGTGGAAACTGGAACCCAAAAACTCTCCCTGACTGCTTCTTGGCCTCTTGGGCAGTCTCCTGTGTTTCTCTTAAAACGGATTAAACATTCCTGAGTGCTGGGTTTTGCAGGCAGGGACAACTGGCTGCTGGCCCGTGGATTCTTCTCCACCCTGCGGGTGTGCCCTGAACTAAGCAGCCTCCTGCATCTCCATCTTAACCTCTCCTCCATCAGACACTGAGAAGTAGTGAAGTGAAGTCACTCAGTCGTGTCCGACTCTTTGGGACCCCATGCTCCTCTATCCATGGAATTTTCCAGGCAAGAGTACTAGAGTGGGTTGCCATTTAAGTCATGCCCCCCTAAACAGCACTCAGCCCTAGTTTCGCCTCTGCTTCTGTATACCTGTTTGACCTCAGGCAGCTCTCCCTTTGGGAGTCTCAGTGTCCCCAGGTCTGTCTGTGAGGGATGGCAGATCCTCATCCAGGTCCTTGGTGCCAGATGCAGGGTCTCTGGGGCCCTGGTTTCAGGGATCATCCAACAGCAGGGCACGAGACAAGGCTCCTCCAAGGACCTCACAGGGCCCTGGTGGGGTAAAAGGCCCTTTTAGTGAAAGACCCGTGAGTGTTTTCACCAGGAGCTGGCTCACGGTCTGAGGTCAGCTCCCTAGCCTTTTCAACCCAATATGGAGGAAAAGTAGATCAGTTTGGAATCTTGTCTTTGTCTGCTGCACAACATAAAGAAAATTGGGGTCAGGGAACATTTGATAGGGTCTTAATGGCAACCCACTCCAGTACTCTTGCCTGGAAATTCCCATGGATGGAGGAGCCTGGTACACTCCATGGGGTCGCAAAGAGTCGGACACGACTGAGCAACTTCACTTTCACTTTCTTATATTATAAAAATGACCGGTCCACTGTTTCTTTCAAACTGAGTAAATTTGACCCCAGATCAATGTGTATTTCTTTGGGCAGATTACAAAGAAGAGAGGCCTCAAGGAGAACACTTACACAGAGAAGGGGACTAGAGCATCAGGGCTTGCCTTGACCTTGCTGACTCCTGGGCTGCTTGCTTCTCCTCCCAACCCAGATTCTGCAAGAAAATCTCTTCCTCCCAGAAGCTGTCTTGGAGTCCCATATTACCCAGGACCTGTGCCTCCCAAGATACCCTACGGCCTCCAGGAATGTCCCAGGGGTGTCAGCCCATTTGCTCTGCTGTGGCCATGCTATCTGAGCTCTCATCAGCCCCTTCCTTGGGATCCTCCCAGACCTTCATGAATCTGACAACTAAAGAGTTAAACATCTGGCTGAGCAGAGGGCCTCTAGCCTCCCCCGCTGGAGGCACTAAGGCAAGGCCTTTGTCCCTCGGTTCCTAATACAGGTTGTTAAATATTTTTAATAGCATCCCTGTTGAATCATTAACCACCTTGGCTGTTGCTTCCTTTTCCCATAAGAGAAAGTTCCTGGAAGGCAGGGCCAGTGTCTCCTCCCCTCGTTTATCTCTCACTTCTTTCATTTCTCATTTCTCCCCTCGTTTCTTTCATTCTTCCCAGGAACACACTGGGCTTCATTCTGGAGAAATGCATGCTGTTGCCACTGAGGGGGAGGTGGCAGCTGGAGGGGAGCTGGTAGGAAGAGACCAGCAGCAGACTGGGGTGGATAGAGGGGAGGGGGCGGAGACCCTGGGCACAGGGTTGCCCTTTTTATGCATTAGGCACCTCCACTGGCACAAGTATTGTCTGGACAAGTCGATATCTATCAAAACTTAAAATGCAGATTTCCCTGGTGATACAGTGGATCAGAACGTGCCTGCCAACGCAGGGGACATGGGTTTGATCGCTGGTCCAGGAAGACTCCACATGTCACACGGCAACAAAACCCGTCACGGACTACAACTACTGAACTTGCATGTTGCAGCTACGGAAGCCCGTGCGCCTAGAGTCTGTGCTTCACAAGAGAAGCCGCCTCAGTGAAGCTCGAGCACCGCAACAGAGTAGCCCCCACTCACCACAACTAGAACTTTAAAGACACCTATCCATTAACTCAGGAGTTCTCCTTCAGTGCACTCACTCTTCATAAGTATTTCAGTGCCCAAAGAGGTATGTGTAAATGTTCATTGATAAAGGAAAAGTAGAATAAATGTGGGTATTCCCACACTATGAAATATTATACAACACTTTTTAAAATTAAGAAGATGGAAAACTCCTGGCCTGAAATATTTTTCAAAACCTACTTTTAGGTAAAAAGAGCTATTTGAAGAGTGCTCTACATGTAGTGTGGCCAAAGTTTTCATAAAAAATAAAAACGTGTTTAAGCATAGATTATATATGTATATGTATATATATATATATAAAATAAAAAAAGGTCTAGGGGAGGAAATTTTGATGGGGAAAGTAAAGGGGAAATTTTAAGTTTGCTCTGTATTCTTAAAGTGTTTATAATTAGATTTATATATATATATATATAACCTGTCTAATTTCTTAAACTGACTCTTGAGAAATCTGTATGCAGATCAGGAAGCAACAGTTAAAAGTGGGCACGGAACAACAGACTGGTTCCAAAGAGGGAAAGGAGTACATCAAGGCTGTATATTGTCACCCTGTTTATTTAACTTATATGCAAAGTACATCATGAGAAACGCTGGGCTGGAAGAAGCACAAACTGGATCAAGATTGCCGGGAGAAATATCGATAACCTCAGATATGCAGATGACACCACCCTTACGGCAGAAAGTGAAGAACTAATGAGCTGCTTGATGAAAGTAAAAGAGGAGAGTGAAAAAGCTGGCTTGAAACTCAACATTCGGAAAACTATGATCATGGCATCTGGTTCCATCAATTCACAGCAAATAGATGGGGAAACAGTGGAAACACTGAGAGACTTTATTTTGGGGGGCTCCAAAATCACTGCAGATGGGGGCTGCAGCCATGAAATTAAGACACTTGCTTCCTTGGAAGAAAAGTTATGACCAACCTAGACAGCATATTAAAAAGCAGAGACATTAGTTTGTCAACAAAGATCCGTCTAGTCAAAGCTATGGTTTTTCCAGTAGTCATGTATGGATGTGAGACTTGGACTGTGAGAAAGCTGAGTGCCAAAGAATTTTGAACTGTGGTTCAAAATTTTGAACTGTGGTGTTGGAGAAGACTCTTGAGAGTCCCTTGGACTGCAAGGAGATCCAACCAGTCCCTCCTAAAGGAGATCAGTCCTGAATATTCATTGGAAGGACTGATGCTGAAGCTGAAGCTCCAATACTTTGGCCGCCTGATAGAAAGAACTGACTCATTGGAAAAGACCCTGATGCTGGGAGGGATTGGGGGCAGGAGGAGAAGGGGACAACAGAGGATGAGATGGTTGGATGGCATCACCAACTCAAGTTCTTATCACCAACTCATCAAGGACATGAGTTTGAGTAAACTCCAGGAGCTGGTTGGCGATGGACAGGGAAGGTTGGTGTGCTCCAGTCCATGGGGTCTCAAAGAGTCGAACACGACTGAGTGACTGAACTGAACTGAATTTCTTAAATTAGTATTTATTTACTGAATCAGTGGAGATGCTTTCAACCTCAACTAATAGCTTCTCCTCAAGTAACCTGAATATTAGGGCATTGTAGAGGTGATGGCATTCCAGTTGAGCAGTTTCAAATCCTGAAAGATGATGCTGTGCAAGTGCTGCACTCAATATGCCAGCAAATTTGGAAAACTCAGCAGTGGCCACAGGACTGGAAAAGGTCAGTTTTCATTCCAATCCCAAAGAAAGGCAATGCCAAAGAATACTCAGACTATCACACAGTTGCACTCATCTCACATGCTAATAAAGTAACGCTCAAAATTCTCCAAGCCAGGCTTCAGCAATATGTGAACCGTGAACTTCCTGATGTTCAAGCTGGTTTTAGAAAAGGCAGAGGAACCAGAGATCAAATTGCCAACAGCCGCTGGATCATCGAAAAAAAAAGCAAGAGAGTTCCAGAAAAACATCTATTTCTGCTTTATTGACTATGCCAAAGCCTTTGACTGTGTGGATCACAATCAACTGTGGAAAATTCTGAGAGAGATGGAATACCAGACCACCTGACCTGCCTCTTGAGAAATCTGTATGCAGCTCAAGAAACAACAGTTAGAACTGGACATGGAAAAACAGGCTGGTTCCAAATAGGAAAAGGAGTACATCAAGGCTGTATATTGTCACCCTGCTTATTTAACTTATATGCAGAGTACCTCATGAGAAACGCTGGGCTGGAAGAAACACAAGCTGGAATCAAGATTACCGGCAGAAATACCAATAACCTCAGATATGCAGATGACACCACCCTTCTGGCAGAAAGTGAAGAGGAAATAAAAAGCCTCTTGATGAAAGTGAAAGAGGAGAGTGAAAAAGTTGGCTTAAAGCTCAACATTCAGAAAACGAAGATCATGGCATCTGGTCCCATCACTTCATGGCAAATAGATGGGGAAACAGTGGAAACAGTGTCAGACTTTATTTTGGGGGGCTCCAAAATCACTGCAGATGGTGACTGCAGCCATGAAATTAAAAGACGTTTAATCCTTGGAAGAAAAGTTATGACCAACCTAGACAGCATATTCAAAAGCAGAGACATTACTTTGCCGACTAAGGTCCATCTAGTCAAGGCTGTGGTTTTTCCAGTAGTCATGTATGGATGTGAGAGTTGGACCGTGAAGAAGGCTGAGCGCCGAAGAATTGATGCTTTTGAACTGTGGTGTTGGAGAAGACTCTTGAGAGTCCCTTGGACTGCAAGGAGATCCAAGCAGTCCATTCTGAAGGAGATCAGCCCTGGGATTTCTTCGGAAGGAATGATGCTAAAGCTGAAACTCAATACTTAGGCCACCTCATGTGAAGAGTTGACTCATTGGAAAAGACTCTGATGCTGGGAGGGATTGGGGGCAGGAGGAGAAGGGGATGACAGAGGATGAGATGGCTGGATGGCATCACTGAGTCGATGGGCGTGAATCTGAGTGAACTCCGGGAGTTGGTGATGGACAGGGAGGCCTGGCGTGCTGTATTCATGGGGCCGCAAAGAGTCGGACACGACTGAGCGACTGAACTGAACTGATACCTGTATCAGAGAAGGCAATGGCAACCAACTCCAGTACTCTTGCCTGGCAAATCCCAGGGATGGGGGAGCCTGGTGGGCTGCCGTCTGTGGGGTCCCACAGAGTCGGACACGACTGAAGTGACTTAGCAGCAGCAGCAGCAGCATACCTGTATTATCCACTCAACAACTAAAAACTCCACAATATGGAAATTTAAGCCTCTCCTGCCCTTTGGCTCAGCCATCTCCTTTGTGGCTCCCCGCTCTGTATGGAGGCAAGATGGCGGCATTGTTTCTAGCCATCAGAGCTAACACAGCCATGCCCAGAAACAAGGCCGCCTTCTCCTGATGTTTGTCTTAGGAATAAGGAAATAGTTTTCTGAATTAACCCCATCCCCCTCACCCCTGGGACACACAGCTTCTTTTCCCATCTCACTGGCCTGAAGTGGGCCGCGTGCCTTCGTGAAGCCAGCGCTGCAAGGCGAGCTTCCATACCAGCGTGGGATAGATTAACCTTCCAGGGGCTTGGATCTGGGGAAATGGATGCCATATCCACTAAATATTTTGACTCCTTAAAGCGTCTCAGATGTGTGTAAGGGCATTTTTCAAGATGATAAAACATTTTTCATAGTAACGTCTTCCTATCATGAAGCATTTAAAATCGTCTTCCTATCATGAAGCATTTAAGAAGACCATTAATCATTTTATTGTGAAGCATTTGAAACAAATAATAAAAAAGAATGTTCCTCAAAAATTAAAAATAGAATTACCATATAATCTAGCATTTCTACTTCTAAATATATATCCACAAGAAGTAAAAGCAGGGATGTTTGTACACCCACATTCATGGCAGCATTATTCCCAGTAACCAAAAGGTGGAAGCAACACAAGTGTCCACTGATAGGTGAATGGACAAATAAAAGGAAGTGTGTATATATATATATATATATATATAGAGAGAGAGAGAGAGAGAGAGAGAGGAGTACTATTCAGCCCTAAAAGGAAGGAATTTCTGTTACAGGCAACAACATTGATGAACCTGGAAGATTTTCTGCTCAGTTAAATAAGACAGTCACCAAAGGACAAATACTGTATGATTCCATGTGTATGGAGTTCCGAGAGCAGTCAAATTCTTAGAGACAGAATGTAGAGTGGTGGTTCCTAGAGGTTGGAGAGAGGAGAGAAAGAGACATTACTGTTGTTTTTGGTGACACCATGTGGCACGTGGGATCTCAGTTCCCCAACTAGGAATGGAACCTATACCTGCTGAAGTGGAAGTGCTGAGTCTTCACTACTGGACCACCAGGGAAGTCCAAGGCAGTATTGCCTGATGGATACAGAGTTTCATTCTGGGAAGATGAAAGAGGTTCTATAGTTGCTGATAGCTGCACAACAATGTGAATGTACATAATGCCACTGAACTGTACCCTCGAGAAGGTTAAAATGGGGACTTCCCTGGAAGTCCAGTGGTTAAGACTCCCTGCTTCCACTGCAGGGGGCACAGGTACCATCCCTTTTCAGGGAACTGAAAATCCTGCACCCTTCTCGGCAAAGAAAAAGGGTTAAAATGGTAAATTTTGTTATGTATATTTTATAGTAAAAAAAGAATGCAAAAAAATCCTTCAAGTTAATCTTGAAAAAAGAATAATATAACGAACACTTAGTTTATCAAATCTTCACATGATGTCTTTTTTCCTCTTCTTTTTAATGAAACAAAATATTGTAGATTTAACTGGATCTTCTCAATTTATATTTTGAGATTTATCTGTGTTGATACATGTGGCTCTGTGTCATTTATCTTAATTGCTGTATTGTAATTCATGCATGTGCCACAATTTATTTATCCATGGACATGAGGTTGTTTTCAGTTTTTCAATATTACTCACAGTGCAGCAGTCAATTCTTGTATTTTTCTCTGTAAGTGCATGTGAGGTTTTCTCTAGAAGGATAAATAGATAGAGATCCTGGGCAGTAGGTATAAGTATCTTTGACTTTCTTAAGAATTGCTCTAAGCAATTTTTCTAAACAAATCTCCAAAGCTCTCCTCAGGGCTTACAGCAGTTTACACTTCCAGCTGCAATTATGAAAGTTCCCATTTTTCTACATTCTGTGACTTGACATTCATTGGGCCCTTTGTATTGTGCCAGTCTGATGCAGGTAAAATGATATCTCATTATTATTTTGATTTTGAATGGCTCTCTTGTTATGAAACATTTTGCTGAGCCCTTTTGTTGCTGACTGTTTGGGCAGATGGTACTGTTTGCTCCCCACAGCTGTTTTACTCTGCTTTTCCCTTAAAAAAAAAAAACACACCTAAATTTCAGTTGGGCTTATGGCCTCCTGTAATAAAGACCACCCTTCCCATCATCTCTTACAACTATGTGTAGCCAACTGATTATCGCTGATTAGACTGAACAGAGGCTGTGCACCTTTAGGGACGTGTCAAAGGGAGGAGGTGTGCCCTTCTTCCCTTCTTCTTTCCTTTCAGCTGGAATGCAGATATGATAGCTGCAGCTGGAGCAGTTATCTTGGACGATGAAGTGAACTTGGAAACCAAAGCATGAGTGGCAGAGGAACAGGTTAGAAGGAATGAGCCTGGGTGGACCCATGACCCATGAATCACTGCACCAGCCCTGGACTGCCCACCCAGACATACTCATGATGGAGAAAGAGACTTCTGCTTTGCTTCAGACACTGCTACCCTATATTTTCTATCTCTCACCAGGAATCCCATCCTAACAATACACTGATCAGTTCAGTCTTATGCACACCACCCAAGGGAGGACACGTGTGTGTCTGGGGAGGACGGAGAAAGGAGTGGTTCTGAGGAAGCACCAATACATCCCTATAGAAGGCAACCCGGCCAGTTACCCAGGCCTGGACTGTGAGTTAAACTCTGGATGTGACTTGAGTCACTTAACATCCTTCCCTAGAAGAAGTCTAGACGAGAAAAACCATTTTAGAGTGAGGTGGTGCTTTCAGAGTCTGAAGTCTGTGCGGCCCCCTCTGCCTCTCAAGGGAACTGCTCCTGGAAGGTGGTCTCAGGCGGTGGCAGGCACGACCCTGACCTCCACGGAGGCTCAGCATGTAACTCCTTGCCCACATCTGCTGTGGGGCTGGGCTTGAGTCCTTTGGAAGACACGAAGAATAAAAACCTTGGGACATTTTTGTTTCTTCTAAGCAACTGGTGTGCTTGTTCTCATAGAGAGTGAGGATTGTGTGACTGTGTGTGTTCTGTTTTTACTGAAACAGAACAACGGGTGACTGGGTTATTACAAGTATATTGGACTTGACACCATGCTTCTCTGGTACCATCCTCACGCCCAGCTCACTATCCGTCTATCTCTAATTTATAGTCTCCCTTGCATTCATTTTTTTGGGGGGTGGGGAGGATGAAGTAGGAAAGAACAGCTTTATTGCTTTGCCAGGTAAAGGGGGCCATGGGGGTCCAATGCCCTCAGAACTATGCGTCCTGACCTGGAGCGGGTAGTGAGGGATTCTATAGTAAAATAATTCAAAGATGTGATTGGCTGGTGGACATTCTTCTGATTGGTTGAACATTCTTCTGCGTACATTCTGTGGTGAGCTAAGTGGGAGTCAGCATCACTGACTTTCAGGTTCCCACCAGTGTGGGGTCTACCTGCTTATGGGCAGCATGCAATTAACTTCTCCCACTTGTTGGAGGTTTAGTATCTGCAAAACAGCTCAAAGATATTGTTATGTATATCCCTTGATGGGGAATCCCTTCCTTCTGAGTTGCCTGTAATATTTGATAGAATGTCAGCAGGGAAGAGAGAGACTAAATACATCCTATGTAAATATCATTGGAATTTACCCATCCAAATCAGAGTATTACTTCCCCAAAGCAGTCCCCTCCGGAGACCCTGCTTATCACTTGATGCTGTTGCTACCTGCTACCCATCCCATCACCCCAGGGAGGTCTAAAGACTCTTTGTCTAGGAGAATAGCTTTCTTTTTGGAGGAGGGTGGGCGTAATACTTCATGCACTTGATACATGTGTTCAAAGTAGCAATGTTGCCCATCTCCCAGGAAATACCATCCCCAGTGCCTCCCAGGTAAACAGGGTCCCTGAGGATTCACGTCCCATAGCACCTGGCCTGAATGGTGCCCCCTGGAACTGGGCAGCACAGCACTGCAACAGCTGCAGAAGTGCCTGCTGGAACCAGCCCCCACATAAGGTTCTCAAGTTCCAGGGGGTCCTAGTTTGGGGGAAGAAACAGATACAAACAATCATTGTAAAGCAAAGAGGAACTATCCTGTCAGCTTGTTTATTGATGGCTTAAAGTGAAAGTGAAAGTGAAGTCACTCAATCGTGTCCAACTCTTTGCGACCCGTGGACTGTAGCCCACCAAGCTCCTCTGTCCATGGGATTCTCTAGGCAAGAATACTGGAGTGGGTTGCCATTTCCTTCTCCAATTGATAGCTTAAGAGAAACATCAATTTGGAATGCAGAGAAGAGGTTCTCAAAAGTTTCATGGATGAGGACTGGGGGTTGGGGAAGCCATAAGAACCTGTCTTTAGATGAAAAGAGGGTTTTTCAACTAACCTGTGGTTGGTGTACGGAGAAGGCAATGGCACCTTAAAATAGCACATATTTATTCTCTTACAATGCTGGAAGCCAAAAACCCCAGTTCAGTTTCTTTGAGCTGAATCTCCCAATTGCTGCTCCCAGCTCGGAGCAGGTCCCAGCTCCCTCCAGAGGCTCTAAGGGAACATGTTCCTTTTCTCTTCTAAGAAAGGGGTGGTTGCCAACATCACTTGGCTTGTGTCTGCCTCACTCCAGTCTTCAGGGCTCTCTCCACTCTGTCTTAACATTGCCTTCTCATCTGAGTATAATAAAATTGCCTTCCACTTCCTTCTTACATCCTAAAGGAAATCAACCCTGAACATTCATCGAAAGGGCTGATGCTGAAGCTGAAACTCCCAATATTTTGGCTAATTCACTGGAAAAGATCCTGGTGCTGGGAAAGACTGAAGGCAAGAGAAGAGGCAGCAGAGGATGAGATGGTTTGCACAAATGTTGGGAGCTAGTGAATGACAGGGAAGCCTGGTGTGCTGCTCTTCACGGGGTAGCAAAGAGTCGGACATGACTTAGTGACTTAACAACAAGGATACAAGTGTCTGATTGCCTTTAGGGCCTACGTGGATGATCCAGGATAAGCTCCCATCTCAAAAAGCTTAACTGAATCACATCTCCAAAATCTGCAAAAGACGTCTCTCCGATTTTTTTTTTCTTGGCCAGGTAAAGTAATATTCACAAGTTCTAGCAATTTTGATAGAGAGAGGACATTCCCAACCTGGTTCCAAGTTGGGGAACCCAACAAAGAACGGGCAGGGAAGCAAGAAAGAGGTTTAGAGTGTTCTGGACCTGGAGGGAGTCTGGACTGGCCAGAGCACAGGACCCCTGGAGAGTTGAGTCAGAGGTCAGAGCTGGAAAAGTTTCCCCAGTCACGCTTAGGCCAGAGGATCCACCGAGCAGAGGAAGGACTCAATGGGGTCTCGTGTTAGAAAGATCCTCTGACCCCTGCATGGAAGGACAGGCTGAAGGGAAGGAGACTGCTGCTTGGGACACAGAGAAAGACAACAGAGAGAGAGGACCGGCCTGTCTGGAGAGGGTGACATTGAAGAGAGAGAAGGGGCAGGATGGAAAACTAGGAGGAAGTAGATAGACTGCGGTGTGATGGTTGGGGGAGAAGGAAGTGGGCGATTCTGAAAATCAGTGGTGGACATCTTTCCACTTGGTTTCTGTAAATAGCCCAAGTCACTGTGTGAAGTGGGCGCTGCCACTGAGGTCATGCCCTGAACCCTGCTGTGGCTCTTGACTCAGTTCTGGGCCACCTGGGAGGGAGCAGCCTTTGTCGGAGGCTTGGACAGGGAGTTCTCCAGCAGGCAGGTGTGCCAATGCCAGCCATGCCTGCCCATGTGCCGCCTGGTGCAGATTCATCCTGAGCCACTTCCTAGGGTGGGGCCGCTTGCCCCCGGCCCTCACCAGTCCCTCCCCTCCCTCCCTGTGTGTCTGGCTGTCTCTGACTCAGCCCCAGGTGGGGAAGGGGCACTGACGCTGCTCATCAGTGGAGTAGTGGAGGGCTGGGGAGCCAGGAAGAGGCAGGCCAAGCTCATTCTCCCACCGCCACTTCTTCCCAGCTAAAAACTGCAATTTCCTCTGACAGATTCTTAGCACTACTTTTGCTGCGTGACCTTAACTGCATAATTTAACTCTGGAGATCCAGTGATTAAGACTTTGGTTTCCAATGCAGCGGATGCAGGTTCCATCCCCAGTCTAGGGAGCTAGGATCCCACGTGTCTGTCGGCCAAAAAAAACCCCAAAAATTAAAAAAAAAAAAGTAGAACAATATTGTAACAATCAATAGACTTAAAAAATTCAAATGAATTCTAGCAATACAAGAAGGGAGGGGTTTATTCAGACCTTTTCCTTTGCATTTATGCACATAAGTAGTACTTATACTAACATCTGCAACTCACCGTTTTGACTTAATATGTCTTAGAAATGTCAGTATCTATAACCAGACTCAGTCTTGTGTGGGGATTCGCTAGTTTGGCTCTATGTTGATTTTTAACCATCTCCCTTCTGATGGGTGTTTTTGTTAAAATTTTGCTATCAGAAAAATGCCACCGAATATCCTCGCCTGGGCTTCTTCATGGAGGGAATAAACCTTGCCTGGGATGGAAGTGGAGGGGCGGCCCAAGAGATTCTGAGAACCCTGCTGAACTGTGCCCTTCCAGGCTGGGCTTCCGCATTCCTGCCCGGGGCTTTCAAATGGCCCGGAGCACCTATTCTGAGCCAGGTCCTGGCACAGCTCTTGGCTGGTAGGAGAAGGAGCCAGGGATGCAGTCTTAGGGTCCTATGATGGGGTAAGCCATGGGGGCCCAGGACTGGGGACAGAGGGGAGCAAGGAGGGCTTCCAGGAGCACAGTTTTGCTGGGCAGAGCAGCAAGTGGAAGAGGGCCAAAGCCAGCCATGCCCTGGTGAGTACCGCTGTCCCCTTAGTGCTCAGGGCCATGGGGGATGTGAGTGGCAGGAGGTGATGCCAAGCTAGGAGAGTGACTGTCGCCCGAGGATGGTCACACAGGGGGTTAAGCAGAGATGCTTGACCTCTCTCTCACTCACAAGCACATGGTCAAGGCTGATCCAGGAGGGTGGGAAGGGGAAGAGGCATCAACTCCCATCAGCTAAGAGCCCACCATGAAGCAGGCCCTGTGTGAAGGGCCTTCTTCCTTTGCCTTTCTTCCTTCTTTCCTGCCCTCCTTCCTTCCTTTTTTTCTAATTAATAGATTTTTTTAAGAGCAGGTTTAAGTTTACGGGAAAATTGAGGAGAAAGTATAGAGAATTCCCATATCCTAGTCATCCACCCCCAGTTTCCCCATTATTAACACCTTGCATTAGGGGGTGTGCGTCTGTTACAACCAAGGAATCAATATTGATACATGATTATTACCAAAGTCTGCAGTTTGCATTAGGATTCACTCTTGGCCTTGTACATTCTGTGAGTTCTGACGAATGTATATGGTCGTGTACACGCCATTATAATATCCCAGAAGGTAGTTCCACTGCCATAAAAATCCTTTCCACTCTGCCTGTTCATCCCTCCCCACCACCCAACCTCTGGTAACCCCTGATCTTATTACTGTCTCCATAGGTTGGCCTTTTCCAGAATGTCATACAGTTGGAATCACATAGCACATGGCCTTTTCATACTGACTTCACTGAGTAACATGCATTTCAGGTTCTTCTCTGTCTTTTCATAACTGGATGGCTCATTTCTCTTTATCTCTGAATAATATTCCGTTGTCTGGATGCATTAATTTGTGTATCCACTCACCTCCTGAACAACATCTTGGCGGCTTCCAAATTCTGGCAATTATGAATAAAGCTGCTGTCAATATGTGTGTGCTGTTTTTTTGCATGGACATAAATTTTCAACTCATTTGGGTAAATATCTAGGGGCACAATTACTGGATCATATAGTAAGACTCAATTTCATAATACATGAATAAAGTCACATCATAAAAAATCTAGCAATACTACATAGAACGGAGAAGGAAATGGCAACCCACTCCAGTATTCTTGCCTGGAAAATCACATGGAGGGAGGAGCCTGGTGGGCTACACCCCATGGGGTTGCAGAGTCAGACAGGACTGAGCGAGGAACACGCACACACTACACAAAACACGAATGTTGCAGCCTAATCCTGGGCATACCTTATTTTACAAATGAGGAAAGTGTGTCGCTAGGATGTACGTGTCTTGTTCTGGAGTTCACAGCTGGAAGCTGTGGAACACACACAAGTCCTATGGGCCCTTGGAAGAGAGTCAAGAATACTGGCCTGACTGTAGGTGTGAGGGTGACCAATGATGGTGGTGGTGGGGTTTATCCCCTTCCCCTCCCAGCCTTCCTCCCCTCAGTGCTCCTTTTAGCACCCAGTCATCACAAAGGGAGAAAACCCAGGCTACGGGGAGAGGCTTCCGCATGTGGGTGCTCTGGGAGTGTCAGCTGTCTCACAGCTGGCGTCAAGTGCCAGGCATGTGAGCGAATTCTCCGTCTTGTGATTCTAGCTCCTAGCCTTCAGGCCGCCCCGGCTGACACTGAGTGTAGACACACTGCCTTCTGATCCTGGCCCACACTACTAATGTATGAGTTTGGAAAAAAGGAAGAGCAAGACGAAGCTTCTGCCACTGGATTCGGGGGTGGTTTATTTCACAGCAAAAGATAGGTAAGACACATTAGAAGATGACACAACGTTCCAGGCTCATCCCTCTTACCCTAGATCTGCAATTAGCCAATAAGAAATGGAACTTGAAGACCTCAGTCTGAACTCTTTGGATGAATTGAATTTACAGATTAAATTGGGGAGAAATAACAGTTCGTAGCATTGACTCTTCCTATCTGGGAATATGCCATCACTACTTAATCCATTTTTCTTTACCATCTTTCAGTGAAAATTATTCTCTTCACATCGTGAATTTGTTTTCTTCCATGGTTATTTGAAAGCGTTTTTTTTTACTATGATGATTTTTTTTAAATTAGTTTTTTGTTATCTAGACAGCTGTAACTATAGTTGATTAGTTTTTGTATATGAATCTTCTGTCTATCCAATTTCTTGAACTCTTAATAGTTCTAAAAATTTTCTCAGTGTATCCTCTTGGATTTTTTAGGTAAATCATTCTACCATTTTTTCCTTTTTAATACTTAAATCTCTTATGCTTTTCTTAATGCACTGTCTAGGGACCCCAGCTTTATGTTGAATAGCAGTGACGATTGTGGACATTCTTATTTGCTTCTGTCTTTAATGGGATTACTTCTAATGTTTCAACATTAAATTTGCTATTTGCTTTAAATGTTTGATAGATATTACTTTTTAGCTGAAGGAAACTTCTCAACATTCTTAGCTTGTAATGAGTTTTTATCGGAAATGAATATCCAGCTGTACGTCCAAAACTAATACTACATTATAAATCAACTATATTTGAATAAAAAGTTTTTTTAAAGAAATGAGTATTGAAATTTATTGCCTTTCTTATTATTTGATATATTTTCCCTGCTTATGTGTTAATGCACTAAAATTACATTAATAAAATTTCTGATGTTCAACTCTCCTGAATTTCTGCAATAAAATTCTGCTGGGTCATGAAGTATGATTCCACTGGGTTTGGTAGAGTCACATATTACTTAGGAGTTTTGTATCTATACATGCAAATGAAAATAGCCCATGGTTATTATTTGTGCGTGTACTATCATTTTGTTTCATTTTCAGGTATATTACAGTTTTGTAGAATAACTTGGGAACTTTTCATTGTTTTCCATGCTCTGTAAAATTTTATATAAACTAGGAATTATATGCTCTTTGAAGGTTTACAGTAGACTTGCCCCCCAAAACAGTCTGGGCTTGTGCCTTTATTTTAAGGGTATCTTTGATAATGTCTTCTTTTTACTTTCCTTCCTTCTTAAACAAAATAAATATTCTTTTATTGGATAGATTATCAGGAAAATACAACTGTATATTTGCATGTACTTAATAGCATGTTCTTAAAATATACAGGGCAAAAACAGTAAAAAATTAATTACGATGGGATATTTTCAACACTCTTCTCTCAATGGACTTCCCAGATGGTGCTAGTGGTAAAAACTCACCTACCAATGTAGGAAACTTCAGAAGAGACATGATTTGATCTGTGGGTCAGGAAGATCCCTGGGAGTAGGAAAGGGCAACCCGTTCCAGTGTTCATGACTGGAAAATCCAATAGGCAGATGAGCCTGGTGGTCTACAGTCCATGGGTTGTGAAGAGTCGGACAAGAATGAAGTGACTTAGCACACACACATTACTCTCAATAGATAAAAGATATAAATTTATTTGAAGAACAAATTGTAAAAATTATTTTTATAAACATTTTCACTTTCACTTTAACTGCAGAATCCACTTCTCTCCCCTCCACACAGAATATTTATAAAAACTAAAAATATAGACCGCTTCATGAATTTGTATGTATCCTTGCTTAGTTCAGTTGCTCAATCATGTCTGACTCTTTGCGACCCCATGCCTGTGGCATGCCAGGCTTCCCTGTCCATCAACAACTCCCTGAGCTTGCTTAAACTCATGTCCATCAAGTCGGTGGTGCCATCCAACCATCTCATCCCCCATTGTTCCCTTCTCCTTCCTCCTTCAGTCTTTCCCAGTATCAGAGGCTTTTCCAATGAGTCAGTTCTTCACATGAGGTGGCCAAAGTATTGGAGTTTCAGCTTCAGCATCAGTCTTTCCAATGAATATTCAGGACTGATTTCCTTTAGGATTGTCTGGTTTGATCTGCTTGGAGTCCAAGGGACTCTCAAGAGTCTTCTCTAACACCATAGTTCAAAAGCATCAATTCTTTGGCACTCAGCTTCCTTTATGGTCCAATTCTCAGATCCACACATGACTACTGGAAAAATCCCTTGCTTAAGGGGCCATGCTAATTTCTCTGTATTGCTCCAATTTTAGTATACGTGCTGCTGAAGTGAGCATTTAAACATTTTTAAGTGTACAGTTCGTAGTATTATATATACTCATGTTGTCATGCAACAGATGTCTAGTACATTTTTATCTCGAAAAACTAAAACTCGACATTCATTAAACAACAACTAATTTCCCCTTCCTACCCTACTTCCTGTCCCTCACCCCCATTCTTGGCAACCACTATTCTGCTTTTAGGATCTATTTTAAATTCCTCATTTAAGCAGAATCACAGTTTGTCTTTTTGTAACTAGCTTATTTCACTTAGCATAATGTCCTCAAGGTTTATTCATGTTATAGCATGCATCAAAGTTTCCTTCTTTAGAGGCTGAATAATACTCTATTGTATGTATATCCCATGGACGGAGGAGCCTGGTAGGCTGGTCCATGGGGTTGCTAGGAGTCGGACCGACCTAGCGACTTCACTTTCACTTTTCACTTTCATGCATTGGAGAGGGAAATGACAACCCACTCCAGTGTTCTTGCCTGGAGAACCCCAGGGATGAGTGGGCTGCCGTCTATGGGGTCGCAGAGTTGGACACGACTGAAGTGACTTAGCAGCAGCAGTATGTATATAACACAGTTTTTAATCCATTCATCCATCAATGGACACTGGATTTCTATCTTTTGGCTATTGTGAATAATACTGCTATAAACATGCATATGCAAATATCTCGAGATCCTACTTTCTTTCGGATGTTTGTTTCTTTGTTGTTACTCAGTCATGTCTGGCTCTTTCTGACCCCATGGACTGCAGCATTCCAGGCTTCCCTGTCTTTCACCATCTCCCGGAGTTTGCCCAGTCATGTTCATTGAGTTGGTGACATCATCCAACCATCGCATACTCTGTCTTCCCCTTCTCCTTCTGCCTTCAATCTTTCACTCACCAGGGTCTTTTTCAATGAGTTGCCTGTTTGCATCATGTGGCCAAAGTATTGGAGCTTCAGCTTCAGCATCAGTCCTTCCTATGAATACCCAGGGTTGATTTCCTTTAGTATTGACTGGTACTTTTGGATATATACCCAGAAATAGGATTGCTGGATCATAAACTAATCCTAGTTTATAACTTTTTGACGAGCTGCCATACTGTTTTCCACAGCAATTGCACCTTTTTACATTCCTATCAGCAGGGCATAGGGCTTGTTTCTGTACATCCTCACTTAACACATGCTATTTTCTGTTTGATAGAAAATATTACCCCATCCTAATGGGAGGGGGTAATATCTCACTGTGATTTTTATTTGCAGTTACCTCCTGTGTGGATCACAATAAACTGTGGAAAATTCTGAAAGAGATGGGAATACCAGATCACCTGACATGCCTCTTGAGAAACCTGTATGCAGCTCAAGAAGCAACAGTTAGAACTGGACATGGATCAACAGACTGGTTCCAAATAGGAAAAGGAGTACGTCAAGGCTGTATATTATCATCCTGCTTATTTAACTTATATGCAAAGTACATCATGAGACATGCTGGGCTGGAGGAAGCACAAGCTGGAATCAAGATTTCCAGGAGAAATATCAATAACCTCAGACATGCAGATGACACCACCCTTATGGCAGAAAGTGAAGAGGAGCTAAAAAGCCTCTTGATGAAAGTGAAAGAGTGAAAAAGTTGGCTTAAAGCTCAACATTCAGAAAACGAAGATCATGGCATCCAGTCCCATCACTTCATGGGAAATAGTGGGGAAACAGTGGAAACAGTGTCAGACTTTATTTTGGGGGGCTCCAAAATCACTGCAGATGGTGACTGCAGCCATGAAATTAAAAGACGCTTATTCCTTGGAAGGAAAGTTATGACCAACCTAGATAGCATATTCAAAAGCAGAGACATTACTGTCAACAAAGGTCAAGGCTATGGTTTTTCCAGTAGTTATGTATAGATGTGAGTGTTGGACTGTGAAGAAAGCTGAGCGCCAAAGAATCAATGCTTTTGAACTATGATGTTGAAGACACTTGAGAGTCCTTTGGACTGCAAGGAGATCCAATCAGTCCCTTCTAAAGGAGATCAGTCCTGGGTGCTCCTTGGAAGGACTGATGCTAAAGCTGAAACTCCAATACTTTGGCCACTTCATGCGAAGAGTTGACTCATTGGAAAAGACTGATGCTGGGAGGGATTGGGGGCAGGAGGAGAAGGGGATGACAGAGGATGAGATGGCTGGATGGCATCACCGACTCAATTGACGTGAGTTTGAGTGAACTCCGAGAGCTGGTGACGGACAGGGAGGCCTGGTGTGCTGCAATTCATGGGGTCACAGAGTCGGCAGACACGACTGAGCGACTGAACTAAACTGAACATATGCTTGTTGACTATTCATACACCATCTTTGGAGAAATGTTTCTTAATGTCCTTCACCCATATTTTTTTTTAAAAATAAGACTGTTTTTTTCTTCTTGAGTTGTAATTATTTATATATTTTGGATATTAACCCCTCATCAGATACATGGTTTGTAAATATTTTCTCCCATTCTTTCACTCTGCTGATTGGGTCCATTGATGCAGGCATTCTGAAGTTTAATACAGTCCCGTTTATCTATTTTTGCTTTGGTTGCATGTACTTTTGGTGTTAGATGCATGAAGTGAAGTGAAAGTGTTAGTCACTCACTGGTATCCAACTCTTTGTGAGCCCATAAACTGTAGTCTGCTCGGCTCCTCTGTCCATGGAATTCTCAAGGCAAGAATATTGGAGTGGGTTGCCATTCCTTTCTCCAGGGAATCTTCCTGACCTAGGGATCGAACCAGAGTCTCCTGTATTGTAGGCAGATTCTTTACCATCTGAACCACCAAGAAAGCCCTACTTGCAGGAAATCATTGCTAAATCCAGTATCATGAAGCTTTCCCATGTTTTTTCTTTTACAAGCTTTATAATAATTTTAGGTCTTTAATCCATTTTAATTTTTGTGTATGCAGTAAGGCAAAGGTCTAACTTCATTATTTAGCATGAGGTTATCCTGTTTTCCCACATCGTTTGTTGAAAACAGTGCTTTCCCACATTTGAATGTTTTTGGTACTCGTGAAGATAATTTGATCATATGTGTGAAGGTTTATTTCTGTGCCCTCTCTTCTATTGGTTTACGTTTGTCTTTGTGAGAATCCTACATTGTTTTTTAATTTTGATTTTTTAAAGATATAATTGACATATAATGTATTAGTTTCAGGTGTACAACATAATGATTTTTGTATATACTGCAAACTAATCACCAGTTAGAAACATCCACACACTCTTTTTATTACTGTAGCTTGATTTAAAAGTTTTGAAATTAGGACACATGAGCCCTTTCTTCAACTTTGTTCCTTTGACTACCTTAATTTTTTATGATTATTGGTCTATTCAAGTTTTTTTTTCTTAAATCAATTCTTTTAGACATATAATTGATTCACAATATTGTGTTAGCAAAGCGATTCAGATGTGTGTATATATATATGATTCCTTTCCATGATAGGTTATTACATTTTGTAATATCTTGTATGCTGTACAGTAAATCCTTATTGCTTATTTATGTGTAGTAGTTTGTATCTGTTAATCCCATCAGGTCAGTTCAGTTGCTCAGTCGTGTCCAACTCTGCAATCTCATGGACTGCAGCACTCCAGGACTCCCTGTCCATCACCAACTCCTGGAGTTTACTCAAACTCATATCCATTGAGTTGGTGATGCCATACAACCATCTCATCCTGTCGTCCCCTTCTCCTCCTGCCCCCAATCCCTCCCAGCGTCAGTCTTTTCCAGTGAGTCAACTCTTCACACTTACAGGCAGGTAACTTAAGAGGCCTAAAGGGTAACCACACAGATCACACACCTCAGGGCCCAACCCCTTCCTTTCCCTCAGCAGTGCCTTCCAGAGGCACACGGGAGCCTCTACCAAGAGCTCTATTCCTTCTCACTGTGTCTAGAGATGAATTTACCAAATGGCGGCACATTCAAATCCCGTATGTTGATCTAGTCATATGGTTAAGGTAGACAGTGAAGACTACTCCTTAGGGTTTTCTCCGTCTTCCTCTACTCCCCGACCCACTTTGGAGAAACCCATTGTTACGAGGGCAAATAGACTACTACCCAGGTCACTCTAGGAAAACACTTTGTGATGTTGATAAACTAGGGTGGGAGGATGTGACATGTATTGCTCTTGTAGGAACTTTAATTTCATCACTATAATGGGGTAGGTGAAACACTCCTGAAGGGCTAACAGTTTAGAACTAAATCAGGATAAAACTAAAATGGAGGATAAACAATGTGTATGAGAAAAATTCCTTTCCCACTTAAGTTTTATGAAGATATCCATTTTGAATTCTACCAAATAATCTATATAGATTTAAAAAATCAGCTATAGAAGGGACAGGAAAATGGAAACAGTATTAGCACTGGTTGAGAATTAGGCTCTAGGTCTCTCTCTCTCTCTATATATATACATATCAATTCTTAAAACGACTGAGGATTTAAAAATAGCTTCATCCCATACTAAGGGCTTTCCTGGTGGCCCAGAGGTTAAAGCATCTGCCTGCAATGTGGGAGACCTGGGTTCG
Source organism: Redunca redunca (assembly GCA_006410935.1). Taxonomy (NCBI): domain Eukaryota; kingdom Metazoa; phylum Chordata; class Mammalia; order Artiodactyla; family Bovidae; genus Redunca; species Redunca redunca. Next base: position 179,410 of record SJYQ01096325.1, on the reverse strand, counting down.
ATCCTTGCGTCGGGAAGATCCCCTGGAGAAGGAAATGGCAACTCACTCCTGTATTCTTGCCTAGAGAATCCCATGGACCGAGGAGCCTGGTCGGCTATAGTCCACGGGGTCGCAGAGTCAGATACGACTGAGTGACTTCACTTTCACATACTAAAGATGAAGTCTTCCCCTGTGGCTCAGGTAAAGAATCCGCCTGCAATGTGGGAGACCTGGGTTTGATCGGTGGGTTGGGAAGATCCCCTGGAGAAGGGAAAGGCTACCCACTCCAGTATTCTGGCCTGGAGAACTCCATGGACTACCCACGGGGTTGGACATGACTGAGTGATTTTCACTTCATACTAAAAATGAAGGTACTAAGGCTGAGATAACACAATCAAATTCACAAGGTTTGTGAAAAATGAGGTTAACTTTAAATACAGGCTTGAACCCAGACTGTACTTAATAGACAACATAGTCTCCTAAAGTGCATGTATGTGCTAAGGCAACAAACACCTGTGGGTAAAGATCTGTGATTTAATTTAATCCTCAAAAACAACTTTGAAGTGTCATTTTATCAATAAAGAAACAGGGTTAAAGTTTCATCGTATAAAGTGTGTCATGACTCTATGTAGTTAGACAGGATTCATACCATCAGTGCAATCACTGGCCCCAGACTAGCATCCACGTGATAAAGATATTTTCATTTTCCTTAAGTCAAAGTAAACTTAAATGGTCAATGGGAATTGTAATTGAGGTACAGTGGGATATTTTATGTAGAGAAAAACACAAGACCAGATTTATTTCATACAATGTTATTCACACATTTTTCATTTTCTAATTTATACATAATATACAAAGAAGTGAAGATAACATTATTTCATATGAACCAATAAGAGCCAGGACTTAAACAAACTGGTCCAGAAACAATTCATATCAAAAGACAACCAAGAGTAAAGCCTAAGTGGTTCTGCCCAATTAAGTTTATTCTAAAATGTCATTTTCCGATTATACCAAAACCTCATGCCAATTTATTAAAAGGTGGAATCAGAGAGGTGGGCATCAAAAGTGGCAGACCAAAATTTCTAGAGTAATAGATATTTTTCTAGGATAAGCCCTAAAGTACTGGGAAGACTGGGTTGTTAATAATGGGACACACAAGAACATCAGGAATCCAAGACAATGGTCCAGTTTCCCAATGTGCTATTCTCTAGGACTTTCTAAATCTGCAGAAATAATTTGTCTGTGTGAACAGAAGATAAAGGAAAACCAGGAATTTAACTGTGCAAATCCAGGAAAGTCACCACCAATCTCCAACAAGGACAACTTTGATCCTGAAACCATGAGCTGATACTGGGAACAGAAGTTCAACACAGGGCCAAGACATTCTGAGGCTGGCAAAACAAAGCGGGAAGGGCAGCAGGGAGCAGCCCTGTATGGAGGGAAAAAAGCTCTGTCACTATGGCTGGGACATGCTGATGAACAAGTGTGACTGTGAGAAGGGACAGTGAACAAGTGGTTAAATTTAATGGCCTCAACAAGGAATGTTGGGTTAGAAAACTAGAATAACTCAACATCAAACATGAAAAACTATGCCTGGCACCCCAAACTTCATGCCGTTATTCTTAGGTTCATGATATGAACAGCTATGTGAAAAACCTTTATGTTCACTATTGTGCTCAGAAGACTGATATTCTTCTGCAGACTTCCAATAAAAAAATCCCTTACATATTCAATTGAAAGAGATAGCATGGTTCATTAGTTTTTAGCACTAAACATAAGTGGGTCAACATAAAAGTTTTATACAAAATACTGACTTCAACAAAATACAAAGCACTTTCTTTATCTTTCAGAAACTGAATATACAAAGCAAGTTTTTTCCAAAATATTTTCATAGGCAAAGGATTAAAAACGATTTTAATTATACACATATGGTCACAATTTTGCCTTAAAAAGATTGTTGGGAAATGTACATAAGGCCGCTTGTAAATGTACATCATGTTACTGTTATGTCTTATGTCCAGAGAAAAAATGTTATCATACAGATTTGCTATTACTTGGGAGTAGGCTATTCAAAAATACAGTACTCTTCTGTACAAAGAAAAAAAGTCACATCACATTTAATAAGATGGAAAAAGCATTGGCCTCCATGGTAATCAAATATCTCAGTCCAATACTTTCTATTATGCACAATACCCTGACTTCTTGAAAGTGATCCAAATCCCAGCATGTCCATATTAACAGAGTCAACAACTATGTTATAAAACAAAATGTTTTTCACAATAATAAAAAGAAAGCTGGTTCATACTTCTGAAACCATATAAAGATAAAAAATTTTAAAAAATCACTCTCAATTTGGAGAAATCAATTTACATTATACAACACTATATGCCAGGTCAGGGGGCAGGGACATAAATGTACACCAAAATGCAAATGTTTCCCAAAGAGATAAAACAAATTCCATTTACAGCATTGAGGTTTACAAATATACACCTGTACAACCAAAGAAAGCATCACTACCAAATTAGCAAGGCTTTTATAATAAACATTGAAACAAGATCTGCTTTCAAAGTGTAAACTTACATCTATTACTACACACACTATGCATATATTTATAGGAAGCAAAAAAAGCTATCTGAATATGTAATCATGCTTAAATGTTGAGCTATCAAATTCACTTTTCAGTGGCCCCTTTTCACCTCTATCAGGTTCCTACTTTCTGAATCTACTATGAAAAAGCAAAATAAAGCTCAACACTTTCTCAACATGTCCTTGTAATTCTATAAGCAAAACAATATACAAATTTCCACTCTTTCTGATCGCAAACCAAACTGAAAAGTTAAAATGGAACTTAACTTTTCATTCAGCATACTTAACTTGATGGAAGTGTCACCATGATTCTGTTTTTTCTACCTCTTATAACAATTACATATGTAAGTATATACAATACTTCTGTACATTGCCAGAGACATTTTAGGGCAGTATTTGTATTAAAACCACATCCACTGTAAATACTATAAGTTCTTTTCCTTTGAAATCACTTAATTCTTATCTTAATTGAGTTTATATTTGCATGATAGTTTGTGAATTACCAAAATACAACTTAACTTTCTTTTTAAAATATTAATAATATTTATGCAGTTGATTGTTAATCTGTTATAAAAGGCTTCACACAAAGGACAAAAAAAAAAAATAAGGACTATATTTCTATATACATCTCTATAAACCTGTTGTGCTATGGGGTCCGTAGACCTACCAGACTGCAAGCCAGTTTATTAAAAGAATACTGTACTTTTTCCTTTAAAAACTATTTTTGTGACTTTACAAGGTAAAAATTTACAAAATATGTGACAGCATTTTTTGATACAGTTATATCATATACAGGCATTCTGTGCTTTGCCAGCAATTCAATCTGATAGGTCTCCACTCAGGGCTGAATATAATTTATTCACTCCCCCCACCCCCAAATATACACAAGAACCTTAAAAAATTTACAAATGGATGAATAAAGTCAATAAATAGTTTTGCTTTAAAAAAAATTTGAAGATTCATAGTTGAGTTGTGTTTTGATAATTCACAAAAGAAACGTTCCTCTCACATGGTTACATTATCTTCTTTTTTTCCTTTACAGCATTCCATTTGGTGGTCCTCCAATAGGCCCTAGATCTGGGCTATTTTTCAAATAATATTTTTCCAACTTGGCCAGTATATGCTTCCCATATGTATATTTGCGCAAAGTAGTAATGTGAGGTCGAATCTGAAAAATAAATAATCTGCTTAGGAAATCTTAAGTTATTTTAGTTCCTGATTCCTAAAATAATTGCCCCCAAATCTGGGTGATTTGGAAGAAATAACTGAAATTTTAAAATTCAAATCCAATTAAAGCTGTTTGCAAAAGCAGTTCTGTTCCTCTCAGTCTCTCTAAACTTCCACTTTCAAAATTGTCTAATGAATAAAACAAGCCACTATTCCCATAAACTATTACACATGCAAATAACAGAGCAACTCCAAACATAGCAGAGAAGTATCACTGATGAAGCAGTATATTCTTACAAAGTTTATGAGGGCAGAATTCTGTAACTCTAAGCAACTAGACAAAAATTCAATACAAAATGGAGCAAAAGACATGAATAAGCAAGATGTGTGAGAGCTAATACATTTAAGATATTCAATATCTCCCTAATGGTTTTAAAAACACCTATGAGAAGAATCATATCATTATCTTTCCATCCAGACTGGAAAAGATTTTATAAGCAATAACTGGCATTGATGAGATAATGATAAACAGGTAAATATCAGACAGATAAGCAAACTTGTACAAAATTTTTGGAAAGCAACTTGGCAGAATCTATTAAAATGTAACATACCTTACAAAACATCTAATTATACAAAGATGTTGATATAAAACACTGCTAAGAACAGTTACTAAAAAATAAGTAACTGGAATGCCCTAAATATGAAATTGGTAAATAAATAATGCAGTTAAAAAATAAGACTGAAAAAAGTGTTACAGGTATATATTCTTAAACAGAGTGAAAGTGAAAGTGAAGTCGCTCAGTCGTGTCCGACTCATTGTGATCCCATGGACTGTAGCTTGCCAGGCTCCTCCGTCCATGGGATTTTCCAGGCATGAGTACTGGAGTGGGTTGCCATTTCCTTCTCCAGAGGATCTTCCCGACCCAGGGATCGAACCCGGGTCTCCTGCATTATAGGCAGACGCTTTACCGTCTGAGCCACCAGGGATGTCTTTAAAAACAAAATCAAGAAGGCAAAAATACCACCAGTGTTCATTTTAACAGTAAGTTTTCCTGTGGAAAGTAATGATTTCTTTGAGAATCATTAGACTGCAGATAAAGGATAGAGAGAAACCAGCTTAACTGATTAGGTAAATGGTAGGTAAATATGAAAAATGAACGTGATTTTATTGAGCTGATTACCTTAAGAACAAAAGGGTAAAGCATACCTACATCTGCCAAAGGTTTTCCACTGATTTTAAACTTTTTCTGTAGTTCAGACGTTCTGAGGAAGTTAAAAGAGTAGCCTAAACAAACTGAATCATCTATTTTAAATGCTACAAATAGTATTACCTTGTGCATGATTATCTTTCTCTGAGCAGGTTCAGCCATATCAATCATCTTCTGAACGACATAATTGGCATACTGGTCCTTCATCATGGTGTATAAGGCACTGTGAGGACCATCATTCTGGCAGCAAACTTCATCAATCAGTAAAGCTCTCTCAGCACGGGAGGCATGAGTAACACACTTTTCTACTACATTGCTAAAAAATTCAAGTACATAAACAGAATTATTTTGTCATTTTTTTACAGAAAACTTTCTCTGGCTTTTGAAAGAAGTTGTTCAGTGCACTGGAAGGCAGAAGAGTCAAAATAGGATTCTCTTGTATTTCTCCAGTTACTTCTAAAACAGAAATTAATATCATAGAAGAATCCATATGGAACATACCCAAGTTTAATGGCAGGCCTCTTAAAATTATAACTAAATAATAATTAAATTATCGGGACTTCCCTGGCAGTCCAGTGGTTAAGACCCTGAATTTCCAATGCAGGGGGCATGAGCTTGATCCCTAGTTGGGGAACTAAGAACCCACAGGCCATGTGGTATGGCCAAACAAAAACAAACCAAAGACCCATAATGCAAGGAGGGGGGATGGACGGGTGGGGGTGAAACTAGGTCATTAATAAGGTCTGAGGCTTTCATGAGCATGAACTAAATAAATTAAATGTGCAATTATCCACACATCTTGGGAAGAAATCATTTTCCAAACACAGATTTCAAAAATGGAATATATGTGGGCAAACCAATTTGTCATGTAGATTCTTTAACAAAAAGCAACACTCTAGATGTACCTTTTGCTTCTACTAAAAAAAATTAGAGAGAGATTGTATTCCAATGTTATAGTCTATATGCATTTCTGTGCTTAAAAAGCCAGAGTGTTAAAAGAACTTTTTCCCTTGGAATGAGAAAATGATGCAATACCTGGCAAATTTGTGTTGACTCAAGGCTAAGACCTTTCCTCGGATTTCAGAAACAATTTTGCTCTTGTCTTCAGGTCGACCATGTTCCAATACATGCTGAATAACGTAATTGCCATACTGATCCTGAGTGCAGACATTTAAAAATTGATTTCCTTAAAGTCATTCTTTAGGAATAACAGTAATTCTTAAAAAAGATATTTATTATCTTTCTAAAAATCCAATAGTACAATCAAGAGAATACAAAAGGCTTTTGTCTCACTGTGTGCTAACTCTACAGAGTGTTAACAATAAATATATTTCCTTTAAAAAACTCAGAACCATTTGCAAAAGTATATAAACATTTCAAATTTTAGGGATTTTATACCTGTACCAACTGCTCCGTATGCTGGTGGAGTTCTTCTAAGATAGGTAAGGTCTGCTCTGCAGTGCAATGCTCCAGGATGCGCTGGATTACTCTGCAGCCATAAGGATGAGTTGAAAGTACAAATACCTTAAAACAATTAGAAGAAATAAACTTCCAATCTGTGACATTTTTGGAACGACTGGTTTATACAGGTTTTTGATAACATGTTGAGTTAATTTAACATACAAGAAAAGGGAATTTACATTTAATATGTCAACTGCCACACTGGCAAAGACTGGGAAATAGGGTACTCGGTTTAGGAGCTAACAAATATTTTGGTCAAAAGGAATCTAATCAGAAGAAGGAAGACATGTAATAATGACAAAGAATGGATTGTGGGGTAATGGTAGTGCACACTGTAATCAGACACTATTAATTATTATGTATTAGTTACTAATTTGTATTTATTTTCCTGTCTTTTATTATACAATCTTAAGTCGTCTTCTCTCCTTCCTCCTCTCCCAGGAAATGTGGAAAACACTGTCGGGCTTACAACACTAACAGCAGTAATCTTTATTTCTTAGAGTAATATAATTAAACTCATTCACATTTTCCAGCTGCAAAAATGAAGCTATCTATTGACTCACTTACACTCTATGAAAGAGGCAGAAATTAACACATATTCGGTATTTATCTCCTTGTATACAAGTACTAGGTATTATCCTGTGATTTATAAAAAAAAATGTGTTAACAAATTCTAAGTAGAAGACAAAAGTCAATCTTACTTGTCCTTTGAAAGCATCAATGATGAACTGTAGTGACTGTGGCTGAACACATTCAATACACTTTTGTACAACATGGTTTCCATTTTGATCTTTCACACATTTGAGTACATGACCATCAAGCTCCTTTACCATTTCACTCTGCAAGAGAAGACATTTAAATTACCTTACCAAACAACATAAAAGGAGTAAAAGCACTGAGATGGGAACAGAAGTATATTCAAAAGTTTGTTTCCAATTTTTTATATATCAAAGTTTAAAATTCCCAGGAAGTGTTAATAAGCAGAAGCCACTGAAGGTGAGAATTACTAAACTATTTTGGATTATAATGTAAATGATATTTGCTAAAATACAACCTAGTGATACTCAGTTTGCTATATTTAAACTGTCTTCACTGTATATATCTTCCACTCATCTTTCTCAGCTGACAACTAATATAATGTCAGAATTCTATACTTTTCTCTACTAAGCATACCCCTTCCCCCAAATAATCATCATTTTTTTGGCCGTGCTGTGCAGCATTCAGGATCTTAGTTCCTCAACCAGGGACAAACCTGTGGCCCCTGCAGTGGAAGCATGGCGTCCTAACCACTGAACTGCCAGGGAATTCCCCCAAGTAGTTCTTACTGATGGGTAGTTGAGATTATCAAGCACACAGAAAAGGGTAAGGAGCTGAGTGAGCCCTGAAGAGCTGGGTAGTTTTCATGTAATATATCAATTATGAAAAATTATTATTGAGCACTTTTATTCTTTTTAATAATCTTATAATAATGAAGAACTTGATTCAGGGAATTCCCTGGTGGTCCAGTTTTTAGGACTCTTCTGCTGCTGGGGGCCCAAGCTCTCCCTAGTGGGGAACTAAGACCCTTCAAACTACACAATTCTGGGTGGGGGGGCAGCGGCGGTGCATGCACGCAAATGGGTGGGCACAGGACCAGCCACAACTTGATTCAATATTTTCCTTTAATATTTTATACCTTCTTCAGGGACAGATTCTCAGGAGATTTTAGATCTTTGCTCATTTAATGGTTAAAGATGACATTTTTAAATTTATATTTGATTAATAAGCTCAGACGGTAAAGCATCTGACTGCAATGCGGGAGACCCTGGTTTGATCCCTGGGTCAGGAAGATCCCCTGGAGAAGGAAATGGCAATCCATTCCAGTTATCTTGCCTGGAAAATTCCACGGATGGAGAAGCCTGGTGGGCTACAGTTCATGGGGTTGCAAAGAGTTGGACACGACTGAGCGACTTCACTTGCACTTTTCAATAATAAGGTTAAACTTACTTACAGTGCATTTTAACTATTTTTCCCATAAAATTCTAAGACTTCATTAACACACATCTTAATCCTTAGGGAAAAAATGTAAGTAACCACACAATAATCTGTGTACCTAATCAGTGTAATAGGAAATAGGATTGTGAAGAAATGGAGTAAACCTAGTGTAAAGGTATTCATTTTTTTGTTCTTTTGACATGCTGCATGGCAAGTGAGTTTTCAGTTACCCAGCACTGAACTGTCCCCTGCAGTGGAAGCACAGAGTCCTAAACACTGAACCACCAGGGAATTTCCAGTATTTATATTTAAAATTTCTCTCACCCAAAAAAGTCTCAGTTATATTCTGACAGAGGAATCCTTGAACTCAAGATATTACACAAATGTTTAGTTATAAAAGGACTAAATTACAAAAGCAAATGTACTAAAGAATCCAAACAGGAGGGAATTCTCTGGCGGTCCAGAGGTTAGGACTCTGCACTCTCACTGCCGGGGGCTTCGGTTTGATCCCTTGCTGCTGCTGCTAAGTCACTTCAGTCGTGTCCGACTGTGCAACCTCATACACGGCAGCCCACCAGGTTGCACCGTCCCTGGGATTCTCCAGGCAAGAACACTGGAGTGGCCTGCCATTTCCTTCTCCAATGCATGAAAGTGAAAACTGAAAGTGAAGTCGCTCAGTTGTGCCCGACTCTTAGTGACCCCATGGACTGCAGCCTACTAGGCTCCTCCATCCATGGGATTTTCCAGGCAAGAGTACTGGAGTGGATCCCTTGCTGGGGACCTACAATCCTGCAAACCATGCAGAGTGGACCCCCCCCCCCAAAAATCCAAACATGAACTGGTTCATCTAAAGTTTACTCCCAATGCTTTGTATTTTCAAATTAAAGAGACATAAAATATAATTTTTTAAAGAAAGAATTCAAAAATTTTATTCAAGGCAAACTTGAAGATTATAACCTGGGAAGAGCATCTCAGAAAGCTCTGAAACTGTTTCCAAACTATCTTTATCAGTCTGAGAGTTAAGAGCAGAGAAGCTCTAAGTATCTATACAAAGCACTGATCTTTCTCGATTATAACACAATTTCAATGACTCTAAAGCTCGAGATTTCCTCAAGAGGAATAATGTTATTTTCTCACAGATGTTCACTGCAGTGATTACATACATATATACATGTATATTATTGTTTTTAATTCTGGAATTTATTTTATGTGTGTAGCTTGAGAGTCAAAGTCAATCTCTTTCTAAACTTACTAATTACCAATACCTTTTAAGAACTAATTGTTTTCTTCACTCACTGTATTTCACTGTAATACATACACCAGTTATATACAAAACAGTATCTATGGGAGGTTATGAATTTTACTTTTAAAGTCTTTTTTAATGCATAAACCATATTAATTAATTAGTGATACTTCACAATGTAAAAAATCTAGTGGATTAGCAGTTCTCCTCATCCCCTACTTTCCTTAATATCCTTGTCTATTTAAAATAATTAAAACATTTAATTTATTTTGGGGACTTCCCTGGTAGTCCAGTGGTTAAGACTGCCTTCCAATGCAGGGAGTGAGTTCGATCCCTCATTGGGGAGCTAAGATCACACATGACTCATGGCCAAAAAAACCCAAAACATAAAACAGAAACAATACTGCAACAAATTCAAGAAAGACTTTACTGCACATCAAAAACTTTTTTAATTTATTTTGATCATTTACAAAAAAATTTGTATGAGTACATAATTGGAATTGCACTAATCCTTTTTTAACTTAAACTACTTAACTCTTTAAACTTAAAATACTTAGATCTTTCCATCCTAGAATATGGTATATTTCCTATTTAATTAATGTATATGTGTTCTCCTTCTCTCTCTTTAAGAACTGTAAATCTTGTTAAGAGGATGCTTAGGCTACTTTTCCTGTTGAGTGAAACATTTAAAAGTTTGTATATACTTTTTTTTTTCTTTTGGCCATGGTGCGTGGCTTATGGGACCTTGATTCCTCAACCAGGAACTGAATCTGCACCCTTCACAGGGAAGGCACGAAGTTCTAACCACTGTACCACCAGGCAATTTCCTGCAAATACATTTTTTAACTGGCATATAGAAATGCAACTGGTTAAAATATTTATTCTTATTAACAGAAATATAAATGTAACCCAAATAAACACTGGAAATAGTAAAATGTACTTCTTATACTATAGAAAATCAAATGAATAAATGGTAGCAGAAACATCTACCACCTAGTACTTGACACATAGTAGGTACTCAAATATTTTCATTTAGAAAAGATGCTGAAGAACTAAATAGAAGACAGGTCAAAGATCTGTTGCATAACTTTTAATTAAGAATGTATTGTTTAAGATAGATTTAAAAAAATACATTAGTCACTATCTGTGGAAATAGTTAACATTTCACTCCAAGATTACTGTAAGATAAAACTTAAAAACTGGATAAAATAATACAAAAATTTTGTCTTAACTTACAATTACCTGCTGGTCAGACGAAATAGACTCTAATGCTTTCTGAATAACACGGCAGCCATACATCTGCAATGCTAAGGGTAGAACATGACCACGGATACGAGTAGCTAGGGCTAATTTTTGATCCAAACTCCCAAACTGATAGGAAAAAAAAACAAACAGATTTTATTATTACATTGTTAACTTGAATAACTCACTGTTTTCAGTCTATTGAATCTATTTTTAAATATTACATTTGGCAAGTAGGTATAGAGAAAGCATTTAGGTATTAAACTTCTCATTTAGTGTAAAGACCATACACTTAAAAAATAAATATATACCATAAAATGTAACATTTTAACCATAAAATACAACATTTTTACTTCAGTGGTATTGACTATATTCTCACCGTGTGCAATAGTCATCACAATTTGATTCCAAATCTTTCCCATTACCTCAAACATAAACACTATACTCATTAAACAATAACCCCACTCTTTCCCTTACCAGTCTACTAGTAGAATAGTAAGCCCTAGTCGACTCTGTCTCTATGAATTTGTCTATTCTAGGTATTTCACATAAATGGAATCTTATAATGTTTGTCCTTCTGTACCTGGCTTATTTCACTTAGTTTCATCCACAAGTAAGCATGTATGAAATGCTCCATTCCTTCTTATGGCTGAACAATATTCTACTGTATGTATATACCACATTTTGTTTATACATTCATCTGTCGGGCATTTTGGACTGTTTCCATGTTTAGGCTACCGTAAATAATGCTGAAATGAACACTAGTTCACTTAAGTGCTTATTTTCAATACTTTTGGGTATATACCTAGAATGGAATTGCTGAGCTATATCATAATTTTATGTTTAGTTTTTTAAGGAACTGCCAAACTGTCTGCCACAGTGGCTGCACCATTTTACATTCCCATCAACAATGTATGAGAGTTCTAATTTCTCTTCATCTTCACCAACATTTATTGTTCTCTGTATTTTAAAATACAGCCATCCTAGTAGACATAAAAAGGAGCTAGCTATGGTTTTGATTTGTGTCTCCCTAATGACTAAGTCCACTCTGAAGGAGATCAGACCTGGGATTTCCTTGGAAGGAATAATGCTAAAGCTGAAACTCCAGTACTTTGGCCACCTCATACGAAGAGCTGACTCATTGAAAAAGACTCTGATGCTGGGAGGGATTGGGGGCAGGAGGAGAAGGGGACGACAGAGGATGATATGGCTGGATGGCATCACTGACTCGATGGACCTGAGTCTGAGTGAACTCCGGGAGTTGATGATGGACAGGGAGGCCTGGCGTGCTGCGATTCATGGGGTAGCAAAGAGTTGGACACGACTGAGCGACTTAACTGAACTGAATGACTAAGGGTGTTAAGCTTTTGTTCATGTGCACATTTGAGTATCTTTCTTGGAGAAATGTCTGTTTAAGTCCTTTGTCCCTTTTTAAAACTGAGCTGTCTTTTTGTTGTTGAGTTTCATACATTCTGGATATAGAATCTGTACATATTTTCTCCCAAGTATATATTTTTATATGAAAATAAATTTTGTATGAAGAATAAACTTTCAGAGCTTTTCTAAGCATTCAGCATTAACAAACATGAATGCATGCTTACCTCAAAAAATTTCTGTATGACATAGTTGCCAAAAACATCTGTCATTAATTGATAGGCTGCTTGTAGAATTTCATTAAAAACCATCTGTCGCTCAGCTGGAGTAGCTCTCTCTAGCTTTTGCTGTATGAATCTATGTGGGAAACATTTTAATGTCATGACAGTATATTAATAATAAGCTCCTGCAAAATCCGTGTCTGATTTGAATATAACACACCCCAACATATATCCACATAAAGTCATTTCCAGAAACAGTATTAATATATCCTATACATTTAAAATAAAAAGAACAAAAGTTATGAAGCATATCTTTGTTAACACCTTAATTTAAAACTTCTAGTCAGACTGGCAAAAATACGGACATATGGATGTAAGTTAGTTCTGGCTGTACTGTAATCAATAAAAAGACTAAAAAGATATTACTGGTTATTCATTATTAATAATTAATTATTACTGAGATATCTCTCAAATTTAGCAAATGTGTTAGAATTTGAATACTATTTTCTTTTCTGTGTATTATCTTGAGAACACTAATTTGCATGTACTTCAAGTATTATAGTACACACAAATCCTGTTTAATGTAAAGGAACACAAAGCATTTAACTTTGTTTTAAACATTTTTTAAGACAAGTATACATATCAGGGACACAAGTCCATAAATGTAATTCAGAGCAGTATTTTCAAAAGTAAGTTTGAAGAAGTTAAATGCATTCAGTAAGTATAATAAAAATAATCCAACAAAAGAGTATTACTATTTATTATAGAAAACCAAAGAATCATAAAAAATATCTGTATTTTTATAGTTTATCCTCATATGAAAGAAAAATCCATATTGGATGTTTATTTTTTAAACAATTCCAATTTTTATATAGGTTAAATAACCCTGGTCAAGAAAAATCTTGGCTCTTTCAAAGCAAAAATGCAGTGGAAAGTACCATAAATCATAATCACCTACCTAGAACCATGCTGGTCTTGAGAAAACTCAACTATGTGTCCAATCAAGTCTCTAAGTTGAAGGTTTGGGAAGCGGTTGTTTCTGAAATCTTCTAATAATCTACTTCGGCCAGAAGGCATAATATCAGACCTATTATACCGAAGCCGAGAAGGAGGAAAGAGCTGGCTGCTGGAGCTAAATAGACTGGAAGTGCCTGAAGCACTTCGGTATTTTGCTTCTGCTCCAGGTGCTGCAGAGATATATCGACCACTACCATTTGTCAGTCCTCCTACAACAAAGCAACTATGGTCAGCAAATATTTTCTACAAAGTCACCCCTCAAATAAGTCACTTAAACTAAAAAGGCAGTCAATAAAGAAATATTCATCCTACTAATTCCTATATGGTATAACATAAAATTAAAGTTGGAGGGGAACTCTCACACATTTACTTAATGTGTGTGGCTATAATATATGGGGGAAAAAAGAAACTAGAAAACATGAAGAAAAAAAAAAAAAAAAAAAAANAAAAAAAAAAAAAAAAAAAAAAAAAAAAAAAAAAAAAAAAAAAAAAAAACCAACCCTGTATTTGTTCTTGGAAGTTTAGTTTAAAAACATCTAACATCATACACAAAACCTCTATTTGTTTTAGAAGCTTAATTTAAAACATAATTACAACTAATGTTATACATAGCAGTATCAATACCAGAATATTGAAACCACTAACAAAATTTCCAGTTATATTAAGAAACAAGTTACAAATAGCTATAGCCA
>SJYQ01096325.1:141233-165119 GCA_006410935.1 Redunca redunca | reverse complement strand
ACCTAATTAAACTTCAAACTTAAAAAAACCCACAACATAATAAAGCTAAATCACAAGCTAATTATTAAAATTTTTAATTTAAACACTCTCCATAAAACACTACTGTTTTACAGACGAAAAATAGGAGCAGTAAACATATTTATTATTCCTAGAGTTTTAACGTCGGTCATTTAAAACAAATGAATAAAAAAACCTCTTTATATCACATTCCAAAGAATACTAAAGGGCAGTTGATAAAAATAAATAATAGAAGCAGGTAACTGTTCTTATGACAAATAAACACTTAAAAGTACTTGACAGTGTCCTTTTAAAAAAGAAAAATGTATAGAAAATTAGAAAATGCATACTTAGTGGTTCAGATAAACAAAATCCACTGTCAGCTTTATAATACTGCAATTTACTTCTATTTAGAGTATTGTTGTATGTACAATCCAGGCCAGAGTACAGATGGTGCCAAGGACACACTGTCAGTGCAAAGTTATAGAAAGGCATTGAAGGCCAAAAAGATTTACAGGGATAAGGAACAGTAAAAGAGTTATAATCCTGGAGAGTGAAGTGGGTTAGAAAATTCCTCTCTTTCAGTTCCTACTATTATGGCTTTATTTTTCTTCATTAAATTTCCTATCATCCAGGATATTATACACATTCATTATTTATTTGAATCCTTGGCCCTATTTCCAATGTCAAGTGCCACAGGGCTATATTCACCTACATGCTAGATACCTAGTGCCTAAAACAGCATCTGATGCATGGTGAGTACACACATATTTGTAAATATTTAATGTAGTATCAACTGCCTATGGTCTAGTTCTGCAATACCTTAGAAGTGTGTAATTTTATATACCAAAGTCATTAACATCAAATTCTCAGGTTCATTCCAGTTCTACCATAAATTTGTGCTCATACATAAAAACTCTAAAAAGAATTCAGTGTTAATCCTGTCTCGATCTTTTCACTACTATTAATCCTCCTGGTTTCCTATTTTAATCTGTTTATAGTACTATCAGTTGTTCACAGCAATAACTGGTCATTAGCCCATTAGAGTCTCTAACAATTCTTTAACCTTTTCATAGGGAAAGGGTACTCTGCTTATCATTCCAATTTGTTTTTATAAACAATGATTATGCCTTCCCATTCAAAGCCCACCATGATGATGTCATTTTATACTAAAATCCTACAGCATCCTGCTATAGTACCTGCTCTACATTCTTCAGCTTTTCAAACCTGTATTCCAGACCTATTTTTCACATAAATTTCCTAACAGTACCCTAATGTTCAATTCTCTCCTTCTTACTCATTACTATGTCTGTACCACTGCTTATCATTACCTGAAACATAAGGCCTAATCCTACCTCTTTATTTTTAATGAACTAAAGATTTCAATAGCAAATTCAAAATACATACTTATCCCAGAAAATGGTAATTTAGTACATTCCAAGTAGTCCTATCAATATCCAACACAAATTCCTCCTGTGTCTAGATATTTCTTGATTATAATCTATCAGCTCCTAATACATCAAACTCCTGATGTACTCTTTGACAACATAAAATGTCTAATAATGCCAAACTGCTTTGAGATTTAAAAATCTTAGAATTTCATTTCTAAAAGACTAATTATAATTAGCATTTTCATATATAAAGTTGAAAAATTAATTTCACAAAGGGTCAAGATGCCTTTGTTTCCTTACAAAGTAATTAAATATAAGCATTTAAACTCAATTTAAAATATATGTTAAACATTTAAAATGTGGTTGCTTTTAGGGAATTCCCTGCTGATCCAGTGGTTAGGATTCCATACTTTCATTGCCAAGGGTCAGGGTTCAATCCCTGATCAGGGAACTAAGATCCCATGAGCCATGCAACCAAAAAAAAAAAAAAAGTAAAACAAAGATGGGGCAGGGGCGAGTTAAACACTGAGAGCATATCATCGAAAACATAATATGAAATTTAGGGACATTTTACAATACTGGCCTATACCTTTAAAAAATGTTCAGGTCATAAAAGGCTGAGAAACAGTTCAAGATTAAATTTTCAGGACACATACACATACGCTCATATGTTTATGAGTAAGGGACATTGTGTCTGCAACTTCCTTTTCAAAATATCAGGAAAAAAAATGGGTGTGAAAGGACTCGTAATACAGAGGGGGATGGAGCAGAGGGAAAGAACAATAACGCAAATTCACTTAATATTTGGAAAACCTGGGATAAACTAGATCTTTAAAAAACTGTTAATGACTTTAAGTCTGACATCATTTCAAAATTATTAAAAGCAAACAAACTGGTCATTTATATTCATACAATTGCTGCTGCTCCTGTTTGGTTACTAAGTCATGTCCAGTTCATTTGCAACATGATAGACTGTAGCCCACCAGGCTCCTCTGTCCATGGGATTTCCCAGACAAGCATACTGGAAAGGGTTGCCATTTCCTTCTCTAGGGGATCTTCCCTACTTAGGAACTGAACTCAAAATTCTCCTGCTGGGTAGGTGGATTCTTTACCACTGAATCATTTGGGAAAGCCCACCATACTATTGCTACTGGTTATCTAAAAGCAGATGTGTTCTCCACCAGATGTGTTTAAGGGATAACAGTCCCTTCAATTTATCACTGACCTCACCCCTAACATTAATGACTCTTTGATCACTAGCTTAATAAGACATATCGGACATGGAGAGCTGTGCTATTAATTTCACAGATATAAGTCACTATGGTCCAAAAGTGATGTGACATGCAGCTAGTCAGCCAAGACTCTTAGGCCAGAGGTTATCACACAGCTGTATGCTGCCCCTTATATGCTATTTACACAGGTAATCTATCAAGCTCATTCATGACAAATGAATGAAGACAAACACCTAATAACTATACTAGCAGAAGTAATATGATAAGTTTTCATTAATTTCCTTGAGAAGTCCATTGTTTTAAAATCCTTCCCTATTAAATATCAGACATCAAAAAGATCTTAAGATACTGAGAAAAATACAGGGCAGAGAAATACACAACTGAAACTACAACAAAATAAATCTCATTTTCTACCTCCCTAGGATCTGAAAAGGCAGCTCCTGAACCTAATATTTTTTTTTTTTTTAAAAACATAGATTCTCAAATCTTTCCCAGTAGATAGTTTTTATTTCAAAAAAGAAAAAATGTCTACTTGATTATTCTGATAGAAGTTTGGAGGCTAATGGATTAGAATCAAGATAAATTTAAGGTTTCATCTTGGATTCAGGCTGTCAACTATTAATTTTGGGGGAAAAAAAAAAAAAAGAAAAACCTAATCCAACTACAAGATTCAGGGCCCTGAAAAGGGTATAGCTACATACAGGATTACTAGGCAGGGTCTGTTTCAGAAGGTAAGGCTCTGGAAAGCTAAAGAAGGATAAGATGATAAGGAAAGATGACTAGTTAGTTGGAATAGGTAAATGATAAAGAATGGATAGCTGGAAAAACTCTACAATGAGGATGTCTATTTCACTTTAAGGTATTACTTTTAATTACTTAAAACCCATAGCTGATCCACTTAATACTTTACTAGACTTCAGCAGGAAAAAGACTTCAGAGCAGAGCTTCTCAATATGCAAATAAATCACTTCAGAATATTGGCTACACATTTCTAATAATACACATCAGTTACACCTTTATCCTGTGTTCTGGTATACTGTCTTAAACAGGTTTTCTGTGTTCAATATAATCAGCTTTTTCACCTACTTTAGAAAGCCCATTTGATGATTTCATATTCAGAGTTGATATTACACACTAGATCCTAAGGAGCCACGACATGGAGTATTATTTTGTTGAGAAACAAAAAGGCAGCTATTTGTGAGCCCCATTCAACCTGGATCTGCACATTACTATAGACTTATTATTGTCCTGTACACAGTAACTCTTTTAGAGAGGTAGTAAACTTTTGTTGAGCATTCTTAACTGGACACTGAGAAAGTAAACTACATAAAATGCTGTATCATATTGAACTGTATTTGCCACAGCTTGTCCTCTTTTGTTTTAAGCAACTTCAGTTCAGTTCAGTCCAGTCGCACAGTCGTGTTCGACTCTGTGCGACCCCATGAACTGCAGCACGCCAAGCCTCCTTGTCTATCACCAACTCCCAGAGTTCACTCAGACTCACGTCCATCGAGTCGCTGATACCATCCAACCATCTCATCCTCAGTTGTCCCCTTCTCCTCCTGCCCCCAATCCCTCCCAGCATCAGAGTCTTTTCCAATGAGTCAACTCTTCGCATGAGGTGGCCAAAGGACTGGAGTTTCAGTTTTAGCATCATTCCTTCCAAAGAATACCCAGGAATGATCTCCTTTAGAATGGACTGGTCGGATCTCCTTGGAGTCCAAGGGACTCTCAAGAGTCTTCTCCAACACCACAGTTCAAAAGCATCAGTTCTTCGGTGCTCAGCTTTCTTTATAGTCCAACTCTCACATCCATACATGACCAAAGGAAAAATCATGGCCTTGACTAGACAGACCTTTGTTGGCAAAGTAATGTCTCTTCTTTTGAATATTCTGTCTAGGTTGGTCATAACTTTCCTTCCAAGGAGTAAGCATCTTTTAATTTCACGGCTGCAATCACCATCTGTAGTGATTTTGGAGCCAAAAAAAAAAAATAAAGTCTGACACTGTTTCCACTGTTTCCCCATCTATTTCTCATGAAGTGATGAGACCAGATGCCATGATCTTCGTTTTCTGAATGTTGAGCTTTAAGCCAACTTTTTCACTCTCCTCTTTCACTTTCATCAAGAGGCTTTTTAGTTCCTCTTCACTTTCTGCCATAAGGGTGGTATCATCTGCATATCTGAGGTTATTGATATTTCTCCCGGTAATCTTGATTCCAGCTTCTGCTTCTTCCAGCCCAGCATTTCTCATGATGTACTCTGCATAGAAGTTAAATAGGGTGACAATATATAGCCTTGACGTATTCCTTTTCCTATTTGGAACCAGTCTGTTGATCCATGTCCAGTTCTAACTGTTGCTGCCTCACCTGCATATAGGTTTCCCAAGAGGCAGGTCAGGTCGTCTGGTGTTCCCATCTCTTTCAGAATTTTCCACAGTTGATTGTGATCCACACAATCAAAGGCTTTGGCATAGTCAAGAAAGCAGAAATAGATGGTTTTCTGGAACTCTGTTGCTTTTTCCATGATCCAGCAGATGTTGGCCATTTGATCTCTGGTTCTTCTGCCTTTTCTCAAGCCAGCTTGAACATCTGGAAGTTCATGGTTCATGTATTGCTGAAGCCTGGCTTGGAGAATTTTGAGCATTACTTTACTAGTGTGTGAGATGAGTGCAATTATGCGGTAGTTTGAGCATTCTTTCGCATTGCCTTTCTTTGGGATTGGAATGAAAACTGACCTTTTCCAGTCCTGTGGCCACGGCTAAGTTTTCCAAATTTGCTGGCATATTGAGTGCAGCACTTTCACAGCATCACCTTTCAGGATTTGAAATAGCTCCACTGGAATTCCATCACCTCCACTAGCTCTGTTCGCAGTGATGCTTTCTAAGGCCCACTTGACTTCACATTCCAGGATGTCTGGCTCTAGGTGAGTGATCACACCATAGAGATTACTTTGGTCATGAGGATCTTTTTTGTACAGTTCTTCTGTGTATTCTTGCCACCTCTTCTTAATATCTTCTGCTTCTGTTAGGTCCATACCATTTCTGTCCTTTATTGAGCCCATCTTGGCATGAAATGTTCCCCTGGTATCTCTGATTTTCTTGAAAAGGTCTCTAGTCTTTCCCATTCTGTTGTTTTCCTCTATTTCTTTGCACTGATCACTGAGGAAGGCTTTCTTATCTCTCCTTGCTATTCTTTGGAACTCTGCACTCAGACGCTTTTA
Source organism: Redunca redunca (assembly GCA_006410935.1). Lineage (NCBI taxonomy): Eukaryota > Metazoa > Chordata > Mammalia > Artiodactyla > Bovidae > Redunca > Redunca redunca. The sequence goes on along the minus strand of SJYQ01096325.1, from coordinate 159,279 downwards.
TCTTTCCTTTTCTCCTTTGCTTTTCGCTTCTCTTTTCACAGCTATTTGTAAGGCCATCCCAGACAGCCATTTTTCTTTTTTACATTTCTTTTCCATGGGGATGGTCTTGATCCCTGTCTCCTCTACAATGTCACGAACCTCCGTCTATAGTTCATCAGGCGCTGTTTCTATCAGATCTAGTCCCTTAAATCTATTTCTCACTTTCACTGTATAATCATTAGGAATTTGATTTAGGTCATACTTGAATGGTCTAGTGGTTTTCCCTACTTTCTTGAAATTAAGTCTGAATTTGGCAGTAAGGAGTTCATGATCTGAGCCACAGTCAGCTCCCCGTCTTGTTTTTGCTGACTGTACAGAGCTTCTCCATCTCTGGCTGCAAAGAATATAATCAATCTGATTTTGGTGTTGACCATCTGGTGATGTCCATGTGTAGAGTCTTCTCTTGTGTTGCTGGAAGAAGGTGTTTGCTATGACCAGTGCATTTTCTTGGCAAAACTCTATTAGCCTTTGCCTTGCTTCATTCTGTATTCCAAGGCCAAATTTGCCTGTTACTCCAGGTGTTTCTTGACTTCCTACTTTTGCATTCCAGTCCCCTATAATGAAAAGGACATCTTTTTTGGGTGTTAGTTCCAGAATGTCTTGTAGGTCTTCATAGAACCGTTCAACTTCAGCTTCTTCAGCGTTACTGGTTGGGGTACAGACTTGGATCACTGTGATATTGAATGGTTTGCCTTGGAAACGAACAGAGATCATTCTGTCATTTTTGAGACTGCATTCAAGTACTCCATTTCAGACTCTTCTGTTGACCATGATGGCTATTCCATTTCTTCTAAGGGGTTCCAGTTCACAGTAGTAGATATAATGTTCATCTGAGTTTTTTCACCCATTCCAGTCCATTTTAGTTTGCTGATTCCTAGAATGTTGACGTTCACTCTTGCCATCTCCTGTTTGACCACTTCCAATTTGCCTTGATTCATGGACCTGACATCCCATGTTCCTATGCAATATTGCTCTTTACAGCATCAGACCTCGCTTCTATCACCAGTCCCACACACCACTGGGTATTGATTTTCTTTGGCTCCATCCCTTCATTCTTTCTGGAGTTATTTCTCCACTGATCTCCAGTAGCATATTGGGCACCTACTGATCCGGGGAGTTCCCCTTTCAGTATCTTATCATTTTGACTTTTCATACTGTTCATGGGGTTCTCAAGGCAAGAATACTGAAGTGGTTTGCCATTCCCTTCTCCAGTGGACCACATTCTGTTGGACCTCTCCACCATGACCTGTTTGTCTTGGGTGGCCCCACACAGCATGGCTTAGTTTCACTCAGTTAGACAAGGCTGTGGTCCGTGTGATTAGATTGACTAGCTTTCTGTGATTATGGTTTCAGTCTGTTTGCCCTCTGATGCCTCTCACAACACCTACCGTCTTGCCAGAGTTTCTCTTACCTTGGACGTGGGGTATCTCTTCACGGCTGCTCCAGCAAATCACAGCCGTTTTAAGCAACTTAGTTGCAGTAGTTTGCAGCCTCAGAACAGAAATATATGTTACCCTAACAACTCTCCAAGACAAACATATTGTCTCCATTTTACTTGTGAAACAATAGGCTTAGAAAAGCTAAATCCTTATTCAAGGATGCACAGTTAATAATTAGACTGAGTTTTTTAAAATTACATTTGAATAATTCACTTAAAGCATTCAGTTATATTCTGCTGGAAACTAATATTTATACTTATATATATAAATATTAATTCTGCTACAAACTATAAATAATCTATTGTATCTGAATAATTCACTTAAAGCTTTCAGTAATATTCTGCCTCATGAAGAATGTTTAATGCCATATACCATTCATAAATCTGGGATATGTTTGAGGTTACATGGGGAAATAAACCATGCGAATTTTTTACCTATAAAATTTTAACTATATATTTACCATATACAGAATTTTTACTGGGGAAAAAAATGAAGGCTTCAATGAATTTAAAACCAACATAATTCTAGTTGAAATATAATCTTCCACATCATCTTAACAGACTAACTAACATAAAAGGCAAAATGCCTAACTGTCAAGTGTGCTACCTTAAATTTATACATTTTATGACAATAAGTATGCAAACAATATAAGGAACAACTATAAACCAAAATAAATATCTGCTACTTCCATTTCTATTACCTTTAATTTTTTCTAAAAGCAACTAAGTAATTACCTTTTAGCATCTATCTTCATTCGTCAAAGAACCTGTTTTTAACTATGCAGTTCATACCAGTAGTATATCTCATTCCTATCTCTACTCAACTTGCCAATATCCATTATTACATCAAAAAGCCCTGTATGATTTCAAGACTGCCTGAATCTTACATCTTTAGTGAAAACTGAATTATCTCTGTGATTACTGAACATGAGGACACTCTTAAAACCTACCCCTACCCCAACAAAACACACACATGCAAAAATAAGAACTCACAACAGTCATAAAACTTTCTGAAGTGCAGTATTCTAAAGAGTATGATCTTGAAACACTCCTCAGACAATACAGTACAGTCAAATAATGCTTTAATGTAGAAACATAGGATGTTAAAATAATTTTTTTAAACAAGAAAGTAGCTAGCATTCAAAAATAAATTTATTATAAAACAGAAAGAAACAAAACCACTCAAATTAAATCACTCATTGTGTTGAGATCGGGATACAGCTGACCCTTGACCAACACAGAGGCTGGAAGCATTGACCCCACCAAAAACATATGTATAAATTCCGACTTTCTCCAAACTTAATTACTAATAGTCATACTGCTGTTGACCAGAAGCCTTAACAGTAACATAAAGAGGTGACAGACACATGTGCAGAAGTATATCTTTTGCTGTTTGGTCGCTAACTTGTGTCTGACTCTTTGGGACTCCATGGACTGTAGCATGCTAGGCTACCCTGTCCTTCACTATCTTCCTGGGTTGGCTCAAACTCATGCCCAATGAGTCAGTGATGCCACCCAACCATCTCATCCTCTGTCACCCGTTTCTCCTCTTGCCCTCAATCTTTCTCAGCATCAGGGTCTTTTCCAATGAGCTGGCTCTCCGCAGCAGGTGGCCAAAGTATTGGAGCTTCAGCTTCAGTCCTTCCAATGAATATTCCAGGCTGATTTCCTTTAGAATTGACTGGTTTGACTTCCTTGCTGTCCAAGGGACTCTCAAAGGGTCTTTTGCAGCACCACACCTCAAAGGCATCTCTTTGGTGCTCAACCTTATTTACAGTCCAACTCTTGCATCTATACATGATTACTGGAAAAACTACAGCTTTCACAATAAACCTTTGTCAGCAAAGTGATATCTCTGCTTTTTAATACAATGTCTAGGTCTGTCATAGCTTTTCTTCCAAGGAGCAGGAGTCCTTTAATTTAATGGCTGCAGTCACCATTTGCAGTGATTTTGGAGCCCAAGAAAATAAAATCTGTCACTGCTTCAACTTTTTCCCCATCTACTTATCTGTATGAAGTGATGGGGCCAGATGCCATGATATTAGTTTTCTGAATGTTGAATTTTAAGCCAGCTTTTTCACTCTCCTCTTTCATTTTCATCAAGAAGCTCTTTAGTTACTTTTCACTTTCTGCCATAAGGGTGGTGTCATCTGCATATCTGAGGATATTGATATTTATCCCAGTAATCTTGATTCGAGCTTGTGCTTCTTCCAGGCCAAGGGTGACAATATACAGCCTTGTCATATTCCTTTCCCAATTTGGAACCAGTCTGTTTTTCCACGTCTGGTTCTAACTGTTGCTTCTTGAACTGCATACAGAGACCTCTGGAGGCAGGTAAGGTAGTCTGGTTTTCCCATCTCTTGAAGAATGTTCCACAGTTTATTGTGATCCACACATTCGAAGGCTTTGGTGCAGTCAATAAAGGAGAACTGTATTTTTTCTGGAACTCTCTTGCTTTTTCGATGATGCAATGGATATTGACAATTTGATCTCTGGTTCTTCTGCCTTTTCTAAATCCAGCTTGAACATCTGAAAGTTCACTGTTCATGTACTGCTGAAGCCTGGCTTGGAGAATTTTGTGCATTACTTTGCTAGTGTGTGAGATAAGTGCAACTGTGTGGTAGTTTGAGCATTCTTTGGCATTGCCTTTTTTGGGGATTGGACTGGAACACTTTCACAACATCATCTTCTAGGATTTGAACAGAAACAATCCATGTATAAGCGGACCTGGGCAGCTCAAACCTGTGTTTTTCAAGGGTCAACTGTACTCTTCAAAGCTGTGGAGCAGGGTCTCAGCTTTCTTATTTCTAACTTATTGGAGAGGAAAAAAAAATCCCAAACAACACTAATGTAATCTAGTCTGTGGTTAACTTGGTACAAAAAAACCCATAAAGGATTCGATAATAATTCTAAGGGAGAGAATCACTATGTTAAATAAAGTAAATAAGTCAACAGAATTACAATCATTATACTGCAATCACTGGTTTACTTGTCTGTATTTACCACAAAAATAGTCAAATTTGATGATGGTGGGCAGAATGTTTTCTTCACCAGTGTCTCTAAAGTCAAGTACAGTATGCCATGTAGGTATTTGACACTGGTTAATAAATTTATTAAGTGAATTAAGTAAAATAAATTAGATAAAAATTTTGATCAGACCTCAAAATTCTTAAATGGAGGCCAGAAACAAAACAAAACTACACATAAAATAGAAACACAAAATAGGTATTAGTTTCAGTATAATAATTAAACTTACTATTCTATTAATTAAAATAGCAGTAATAAAATATATTAAGAGATCCTTGAAGTAAAAAGTATTTAATTGAGATTAAAAGTCAATTGCAAGCAAGTAAAAAATGCCAATATACTGACATTCAAAGTCACTTTCACCACCAACTCATAATAGGCTAAGTTATATTTTACCACAATTTTATAAGAAGTTCACAAAAATTCTAAACTCAGGGAATTGGAAAAGATCCTTTATTTAGTCAGAGAAGTAGTAGACAGAAATAAAAGCACTGTTCAAGGAGCAGTGTCATAGCTTGGAATAAATCAGATAGACCTGGGCTCAAAATTTTTTTTCCTTACTAACTTGACAACTATTCTTTTTGACCTCATGGACTGTAGCCTAACCAGGTTCCTCCATCCATGGGATTTTCCAGGCAAGAATACTGGAGTGGGTTGCCATTTCCTTCTCCAGGAGATCTTCCAGACCCGGGGATTGAATCCAGGTCTCCCACACTGTAGGCAGAGCGTACAATTTGAGCCACCAGGGAAGATCCCTTGACAACTACAAGCAAGTTATTTGAGCACTTTGAGAATGAAGGTTTTTTTTGTGTGTGTAGTATGAAAGAGAAATCAAAGTTAATCTCTCCCTGTCTGGGTACTAAATTGCTCTAGTTCAACTTATTGAAAAGACCATCCTTCCCAAACACACTAGAGTGGCACCGTGGCCACAAATCAGGTAACCAAACAAGCAGGTCTATTTCTGGGTCCTTGATTTCACTAATCTATTTTCTCTACCCTTGTGCCAATACCACAATTTTAGTTACTGTAGTTTTAATAAGTGTGATATCTAGCAAATTTATTAAGTTTTAAATTTGTTCTTGGAGACTATCTTGATTATTCTTGGCTCTATTTTTCTATCTACATTAAATAAATTACCTTGTCAGTTTTCTTTAAAAAGCTGAAAAACTCTTACTGAGAGTGTGCTAAATCTGTATAACAATTATAAGACAGTTGCTATCTTTACAATACTGAGTCTTTCAAACTACAAACATGACATGTTCTCTTATTTGCCTTCTTCAACTTCAGTCAGTGCTTTATAGCTTACAGTGTAAAGATCTTGCCCTTCTACCAATGGACTTATTTCTGGTTAAGGAAACAGTCATATAACAATACCCTAAACATTAAGTCAATTCTCCGTATCACGATCCATACTACTTTCATTTTTAAAGTTTATTTGGCTAATAAAGATACAGGTTTCTCACAAAGCACATCTACCTATATTTTAAGAGTTAGTTTCCTGATCCTATGTTTCCTTAAAGTATATTATTTAGGGTATAAACAGTGAAATAATACAAGTTCTTGGTAAATTTTTGATAAACTACAATAATTTTTAAGACACATGAAGACTTATTTGAAATCAGTAAGAAGGAAGGTAGAGAAACAATTGACTGAGGAGATGAAATGCAAATATGAAGGAAAGCTAGAGGCAATAAATAAAAAGTAAAACAACCAAATGATAGTAAATGATATACAGAATTATAGCCAACAAAATTAAAGAAAAGGCTCCAATTTGCAAAATACAAATCAAGGGAAGGAGTATTTTAAAATATATACAACAAGAGATCAGAATTTTCTATTTTCTCTCATTCCATAAGCTTTTTTTTTTTTTTCCCAAAAAATTAAAAACACGCAATGGTAAGCGGACTTCAGGTAAATGGAAAGAAAAAAAGGAAGGAAGAAAAAAAATCCATTAGTGAGATTACAGGAGACAATATCAAAGGGTCATATAACCCATATCCAGGAATTATGAGTCAAAAAGATGTGTGAATTGGAGTAACCCATAATGTTAAACTATGAATTGTTCCAAAGTGGTCTCTCTCTCCAGGTGAGTACTACTGGAAATTTCAGTGGGATAATCATTTTAAAATGAAGAGTTTAGCATCCGGCTGCTAAGTTATTTAATGTCAATAGAATCCCCATAATCATGACAAGCAAAAACTGCTGTCATACAATTCCAAATCAATTACCTCCTCACTGGAAGTATTTTAAACAGGCCCAAGTGATCCTGACATGGTAAACCACTGAATAGGATCATCAAGTATTTTCTAGTCTCAAATCTGAGATTATCTTAACTGAATTAACTGGTGAAAACATTTTTCAGTCATTAGAAGCACAAAGTCACAGATAACATAATTAAAGGATAATGAACAAAATATAAGGCCAAAACTTAATCAGTGGGACCCCAAACCAGAACTCAGACTAATGAATTTGTATACAGAAACGAAACATAAAATAATAAATTCTTCTACATAATAATTAATAGAATTTCTTCACAACATATTTCATACTCATAAACAAATAAGTGTCTTGTAGATACACCAATGGGTTGAAGCAGTGTGTTCATTTAAACTACCACGGGAACCTGTAAATAACATTCCGTTTCAAGCTGAATATGGTGTCTTATGTATTCAGTCCTACATCGTACAATATATTCAGTTCCTGAGTCACCTGCCTTAATGAGTAACACATATTCTTTTTCAAAGAGTAGATAATCCTGACCTGCCTCTTGAGAAACCTATACGCAGGTCAGGAAGCAACACCTAGAACTGGACATGGAACAACAAACAGGCTGGTTCCAAATAGGAAAAAGAGTGCGTCAAGGCTGCATATTGTCACCCTGCCTATTTAACTTCTATGCAGAGTACATCATGAGAAATGCTGGGCTGGAAGAAGCACAAGCTGGAATCAAAACTGCCTGGAGAAATACAAATAACCTCAGATATGCAGATGACACCACCCTTACGGCAGAAAGTGAAGAGGAACTAAAAAGCCTCTTGATGAAAGTGAAAGTGGAGAGTGAAAAAGTTGGCTTAAAGCTCAACATTCAGAAAACGAAGATCATGGCATCTGGTCTCATCACTTCATGGGAAATAGATGGGGAAAAGTGTCAGACTTTTATTTTTTTTGGCTCCAAAAATCACTGCAGATGGTGATTGCAGCCATGAAATTAAAAGACGCTTACTTGGAAGGAAAGTTATGACCAACCTAGATAGTATATTAAAAAGCAGAGACATTACTTTGCCAACAAAGGTCCATCTAGTCAAGGCTATGGTTTTCCAGTTGTCATGTATGGATGTGAGAGTTGGACTGTAAAGAAAGCTGAGCACTGAAGAATTGATGCTTTTGAACTGTGGTGTTGGAGAAGATTCTTGAGAATCCCTTGGACTGCAAGGAGATCCAACCAGTACATCCTAAAGGAGATCAATCCTGGGTGTTCATTGGAAGGACTGATGCTAAAGCTGAAACTCCAATACTTTGGCCACCTGATGCGAAGGGTTGACTCATTGGAAAAGACCCTGATGCTGGGATGGATTAGGGGCAGGAAGAGAAGGGGACAACAGAGGATGAGATGGCTGGATGGCATCACCAACTCGATACACATGAGTTTGGGTGAACTCCAGGAGTTGGTGATGGACAGGAAGGCCTGGCATGCTGCGATTCATGGGGTCGCAGAGAGTTGGACATGACTGAGCAACTTAACTGAACTGAAATAATATTTGGACTTTAAAAATGTCTAGATAAGAGCTTTTCTATAAATCTCAAGAATGACTGAAAAATGAAAGGAATCTAAAAGCCTAGTAATCTTTTATAGACATTTAAAAAACACATAACTTATGCCAGTGTTAAATATAATTTGAGAGGCTGATTAGAATCCTATTATTGGCATACTTTGTAAAACTGTTCAGTTGATTATAGAACAGCAGAATAGAAAAAATAGTAACAGGAGTTAGAACAATGTTCCAGCTTCAGTTCTGTCATTTATGGGTTTGGTCAAGCTTTTGGGGCTCATATGACCTATAACTGTCTCTTTAATGGGCATATTATTCAGCCACTCTATGTTAACAATTAGAATGAAACGAAATCATGAATACGAAGGTGCTTTAGAAAACTACCAAATGCTATTCAGTTGGGAGAAGGCAATGGTAACCCACTCCAGTGTTCTTGCTTGGAGAATCCCAGGGACGGCGGAGCCTGGTGGGCTGCCGTCTATGGGGTTGCAGAGTTGGACATGACTGAAGCAACTTAGCAGCAAGTAGCTTTTCAGTTACAGGGAACTTGCTACTTAAAGAGTACTTTCAATGAAAACTTCAAAATAATTCATATTGTTTTCTGCTTCAAGGACCATATATGAAACTTGGCAAAATTGTACATAGCCTTAACAACCGATTTGGTCATTCTTGTTTTAACTCTTAAACATCTCATTCTGAGAAAAGCAGATGATCAAATTTGCTAAAGTTCAGCAATTTCAACAGATAAACTACCACTAAGCAGGAAAAATGACCGTAGAAGTTAGTATTACCCTGTCTACATTTCATATAAAATTTTCTGTGATTAGAAGACAGGTTACAAAGTTTTTAAATCTATTGCACTATTTGACAGCTGAATACACTATTTGATTACTGAATATATGGTATTAACAAAACTTTAATAGTTACCTTCGAAGTAACTAATTTCTCTGAGCTCATTGCTGTCATTAGACTTTTTGGCACCCTTTCCTTAAGGAAAAAAATAAGCCAGTTCAAAAATGAAGAGGTACAGAGAAGAAAGCCATTTGTTCGTCAAACCCTAATAAAAATACAGAATACTACTTTATACCCAAGAAGTTCCATATCAATCTAAATATTATGAGAATAAAGATTAAATAGGAAATCATTAACATACTGTAAACATTTACTCAAAGAAGAAAAAGAAAGGAAACAAGAAAGGAAACAACTAGTTAGCTAGCTCCAGGTAGATGAACAAAATAAGACTGGAAATATTTCATCTTCTTTTACTGGGAGTGAACTATCTCAAAATAACAGACTGACTTCTATCTTAGAGAATAATTTAAAACACAACTACTGGTAGAAGATTCTTTCCTCAACTCTATAAATCAATGTAACATGAGAAAATAATTCATTTAATATTCAATGCTGGACATAAAGCCCAGAATTTGACATAGCTATTTGCATTTTGAAATAAAAACCATTAATCTTAAAGTTGTTCTCTTTGCTTGTTCTTTTCGACTTGCTTCTCTAACCAGTGTTTTAAGTGCTTTTATTTATTTTTTTTGTTATTATTTATTAGTAACATATAATGTTTTAGATTGATTTTTAGATTCACAGCAAAATTAAGTACTTCCTATACATTATCTGCCATCATACATGCACAGTGTCACCCGTTATCATTTTCCACTGGGGTATGTATACTCCATTCATTAGAATCAATGAAACTATATTGACAGATTACTATCATCCAGAGTCCATAGTTTACATTAGAATCCATTGTGGTTATACATTTGTTCTGTGACTGACAAATGTGTAATGGCATGTGTTCGTCATTATATTATCACAAAGAGTATTTTCACTGCCCTTGATAGCCTCCTTGCTCAGTCTGTTGATCCTTCTGCCTCCCCAACTCCTGCAGCCAGTGGAATCTTTTCGCTATCTCAGTACTTTTGTTTTTTTTAGAATGCTATGTAGTTGGATCATACAGTCTGTATACATTTAATATTGGCTGCTTTTGCTAGGCAATATGCATTTGATAATCCTAGCATCCAAATCCAATATATTGTTGCTATTCTTATTTTAAACAAAGTTATTTTTAGATCAATTAAAAGTTTTAAAATAATATCATTTTTATTCCATTAGAAGTATTTTTTAAAACTTTTCTGGCAAAGCAGATCTACTACCAACAGATTTCATCAATTTTTCCTTCTCTGGGAAGTCTTTATTTCTCCCTTGCCTTTGAAGGATCGTTTCTCAGGATACAGAATTATGGTTTGGTGGAATTTTTGTTTTTCTTTAAACACTTTCAACATTTAGTCCACTTTCTTTTCCTTGCATAGTTTCTTGAGTAGAGGTATGTAATTTTTATATTTGTTCCTCTGCTGCTGCCGCTGCTAAGTCATTTCAGTCATGTCTGACTCTGTGTGACCCCATAGACGGCAACCCACCAGGCTCCCCCATCCCTGGGATTCTCCAGGCAAGAACACTGGAGTGGGTTGCCATTTTTAAGTGTTTTTAACAAGTTATGGTCAAGCAGGTCCCAATCTGAAGGGACTCCAAATGGCTAAAGACAATAATATAGGATCAAAAAAAGGTATAAAAGTGTTATCTTCCAGACTACAATGGACTGAAACATATCAACAATCCTAAAAGCTATCAATTTACACTACAGTTACCTGTAGAGTATGATGATTTAAACACAAAACCAAAAATCCCCTACAAGTCACCCTTAGAAGTTGCTAAGGCATCAACTTAATAAAGTTACAAAATATAGGAAAAAAAATTAAGCATTATCCTGATTCCTATATGAACTATGTATTTCAGGGTAACCTCACAATCAATGAAAGTTCTTTTCCACAGAAAAATTCCAGCTAACCAATGCAAAAGGAATGACAGTTAGAAAATCACCATTTTGCAATCTCTGAAGAAATATTCAGGTGATGATGAAAGGTTGCTAAGCTGTTAAGTGGATCTGGCTGATGGAAACAACCAGATCATGGAAACAACCTCACACGGAAACAACCAGATATGTGTCTCCTGATATGGTGCAGCAAACTATATAACCAAACAACAAAACAAACAAACAACAAGATCAAACCACTAAATCTAATTCCATTTTATAGAAAATTCAGAGAACAGAGGAACACATTAAATACCACGAGGAAGAATTCATCAAAGTCAAGAATGTGGGATATTCAACAGGACAAAGTTTCTTTCACAAATACATGTACAAAAGAAGAAGAGAAAAAAAAAGAGGGAGGATGGAAAAATGGTTCCATATCAAAAGACATATCAAATAAATAATGGACCTTATTTGGACCTTGATGTAAACACAACAACTGTAAAAAGACATTTAAGTCAATTAGGGAAATTAGAGCAATGAGAATTATAAATGTTAAAAGGTATGATTTTGATATTGTGGCTATATTTTTTAAAAAGGAATCTCTTAGAAATTGTACATTATAATATGGAATATAAAATTACTTTTTCATGCTTCTGACTTCAGTATATATATATATAAAGGCTACAAATCTTAACAAAAATGTTTTAAGTTATAAATATATGGAACAACCAAAATCTATCAGTTGAAATACTGATTCTTCAATCATAAAGTGACTACTAGTCATCCTACTAAAAATATTTATGTTGATGAAATTATAACAATTTTTAAAAAATGAAACATCTCCTAGAAAACCAGAAGCACACAATGTTGTTATTAGCTTTTTCTATGAATCAAGTAGCTAGCATGAGCAAAGGCATAGGATACGTGGCTTTTAAAAAAAAAAAAAGATGTTTCATCCAGTATTTTAAGACTGTAGATATCTAGACATACCAATAACTATAATGGTTACATGTCTTAACATCTCATAAGAAAATCTACTGGAACTAAATAACTCCAGTCAATTTTAATGAAATGGAAAATTTATCTCTATTTTATAGTATTATATTCTTAGTGTGTGACCACAGTAAGATTCTTTTTTAAATGGCTATGCAAATTCATTTCCTTAGGTATTTTATAAATCAGTAGCCTTGATAGCCTAATTTATGGCATAATCCACTTCAGGACCACACAAGTAAAATATATTTTTTAGACCAGAGAGCATGTAAGTCTTGCATCATGAGTCAATGATATGAAAGTGAAGGACAGATTATTTTCATAAACACTATGTGAAGAGCAAATTTATGAAATCTACTGAATTATTTCAACTTGGCAGGGTCTATTCCTTGTTACCAAACAAGGTTGCTAGTTATAATATGACTAAAGCTAAAAGAAACTAGGGAATCTCAAAAGAAAATAATCTACAGACAATTTTAATGAGAGGTGTATCAAAATACCAGATTTCAAGGTGAAACTAACCTAAGTAGTTAAGCTTATACTGTGGGTACAAAAGTATCAGAGTACAATGTAGAACTCCTGGCCCACACGATTATTTCTCATAACTGACTAGAATTCATTCCATAAGCATTTATATGCCTGGATTCTTTATAGTCAAAAAAATCTAGATTGTGGTTTAACTAGAGACATCTAAAAGGTCATTATAATCCATTTTCTAACCAAGTTATGTAGAATAATAATGCCATTTACACAGGCACTAAAGCACAACATAAGCAGTTAACAGTTGACAGAAACCTGATCTGAAACTTACCTATGAAAAAAATGACAGGACATGACAAATATAATCTTGACGAATAAAACACAAAACTATTATGAAATGTCTATTCTTAGGTATGTTTTGCTCCAAATTTTGGCATCAATTTCAAAGTCTCAAAGGCATGTTTTAAATGGGAGTAGTAGGGGCGGGTCTGAATAGAAATAATAAAAATCAAGGACTGAAAAGATAAATGAAGGAAGGCGGTAGACTAAAAACTGGTTAAGTTTACACAAACAGTGCTACAAAGCAGGTCTGAGGACCCCACTCAAATAAATTGATTAGTTGCATATAGTTAATATCCCCAAAAGAGCAAAGGCTCGGAACTGGGGTGGAGGACCAGTCTTTTTAAAAAAGAAATCTAGCCCACTTTGTAATAACATAAACCTAAAATGATGATCAATGTTAAAGATTCCTTTGTTACATGGACACTTAACTACATTACTGAGCGTTCGGAGAAAACAGCTATAGCCTTATGACTGGGGGAAGGGCTCAAACATAATCATTAACTTATATTTGCTTACAAAAGCAAGCATTACTTTTTAACTCACAAGCTGATTAATATCTTTCCAAGCATATATAAAAATCAGTAATAGAACTTCTCAATTTTAAGTTGAAATGATTAGAATCAGAAATATCCAAAACCTAATTTTAATAAAATACTTTGAAGAGACAGGGATTCATACACAGCCTCTGATATCCAAAAACCCCTCAAAATATCCTGTTAACTACATGGTTAAATACTTCTTGGAGCAGGAAAAAGATAACCACCAATTCAAATAATTCTGGTTTGGGGGCAATTTTAATATACAGATATAAACCAAAGTTCTAAATGTCCCAACTACAAGGGTACAAAAAGCCTAGAACATTTTTTCTTAAACAACATATTCAAAAGTAACAGAAGTACATAGACCAAACCCATACATAGTAAGATTCTCTAACTCACAAACATACTCAATTCATATACCCTGAAATAACCCTTTGGTAAAAGGCCAAAGCAAAGACCATCATACTAAACTATTTAAAGTTCAGTAACTATGTGACTAACATTTTGCTTTTGGTGTGCACAAACTTTTGATGGTGAAATTTATTTCACTATCACATATAAATAACTGACTTTTCAGATGAACTAAAACACACACAAATCAAAAGCACAGACGAGAAAAAACACACCACTGTATTTCATAAAAGGAATAAAAAATACAATAGGGGTCTTTACCTTACTGTATATCAGACCCTCACTTTGAATTTTCACAAAAGTAGACTTTTTCAAAAGGATAATATCTAAAAGCAAAAGCAATTTGGCATGTTTTATCCAACATTAAATATTTTACACATATCATAAAACATACACACAAACACACTTACATGTATACATACGAATAAAAAGGGTTTTGGTTTTTTTTTTTACCTAAATGCAAACTGGATGAGGATCCATGTGATGAAAGTGATGGCGGTGGCGTAAGTGAATGTCCTGGAGTTTGGCTTGGCAGAGGCATGCCTATTGGACTTGGAGAGGAGGAAAATCCCAGACTATTGTAAAATGGTTGCCCTATGGGTGCTAGGCTGCTACTAGATCTTTTGTACAAGTCAGAGCTAGTAGATAGAGACTCTCTCCTTGTGGCACTACTACTTGCAGAACTGCCAACTGAAGAAGAAATAAAAAAAACCCTAATTACATACAGTGTTAACTGAATAAAACCTATCCCCAACTCTTGCTGGGAAATAACAGAGTGATCACAATAATTATTTTTAGAAACATAACAGAGAAGATAATTACTGTGATAACTATATATACTAACTTATTAATCATAAAAGGGTATAAATGCACCCCAGGAAAATGACCAAATATTTAAGAGCAGTCATATGTTCATTATTTCACATATATTTACCACTGACACATATGATTACTGTGCTTTAATACCCTGGTATGATTTATAAACCCTGAAATTTTAAGTTGTCTGCTATGCTAGAGATTAAATTCCAATAAGGTTATATTTTGGTAGTATCCTAACCTTTGGAACCAAGTTCTTAGACTTCAACCCAATGCCAAGAAAAGATTATACTGATAAACAGAATATTAATACATTTCCCTTGCCATTCACATTTGATTTGGGTTCCAGCTTGTGTTTAAACCACAGTCAAGTCCATATTGGCCCGAATATTAGTCAGCTGTGAAATACAGTGGCAGCTTACTCCTCAGTACTTTTCACACTACACATTCTCTTGATTCTTCAACAGCTAATTATAAAATACATATGGAAAAACCAAACTTTAACTGCTAGCTCTCTGTTTTCAACCAAAGACATGCATTCACTTACCCCTTGAGATCTTCCATTCTTAAGATGATAGTCTGGCCTCGTGAACTGCTTACTCAGGTAAAGATATTATATCCCTTACTGTACTACATAACAATTTTTAGTTTTTCACTTAATTCCCAATTCAACTATTAACTTTATAGTCTTTTTTTCCCTTTATATTTTATAAAATCATAAAAGAATGGTAGGTTCACATTACCATGTAGCTACGCAACCTGAGATCTGGCTATTAATCAACATATATTTGGATAATCAAATTCTTTACAAAGTGTTTTTGAAAGGGTTGTCTGAAACTCTCAATTCTCACTTATAGCCTGTATTTTCAAGTATGCTTTTTTTTTTTTAAAAAAAAACTGTCTCTAAGCCTTTTAAAGTAAATCCTTTTATATTCAAGATAATATCATATTACATTTTTTAACCTGTGAAGTTTTTAAAGGACAAGCTCTATATTTGGACCAATATGGTTAATTCTTTTAAAGAAAAATTTAAGAGGTCAATTATAAATAGGTCATAAGGGTATAGATTAAAGAGAAAAATTAAGCAGAGCACATGATGGTAGACCAAGGTAAGCTTATTAATACAGACAGAAAACTTAATTACACTGGTTTTACCAAAACAAAAATCCTATAAAGGAAAAATACCAGGCTCATACTACTGTATTAAGCAAAATATTAAGTATTTAACCTTTTAAACCAGTGAATGCGGTTTCTGAAGGACTGATCAGGTTTTAATGAAATTCTCACTTTTTAAGATATATTATAGGGAAATACTAAGTAACTATATGCATTTTTAATACAACAAATAAATACTACTGTAAGAATGGTTTTGGCAAAATTGTCAATGTATGCTCTATTAACTATGCTAATTTAAAAGGACACTGTCAAAGTGATTTTTCTAAAACATGGCTACATTTGTAATTTCTATTTATTTCAGAAACATTTAACTGACAAGGAAAAAGACAAAAGCCCTCGAAATGAGAGCAGCAGCACTATCATTCCCATGGCAAATCATCAAAGAAACCATAGTTTTGACACATGCAATATCATTTTCCTCTAAAAAGGAAAAGCAAAGCAAAACATTTTAAAGTAATTCAGAAATAGCTTTACTTTAAATGTAAACAAGCTGGCTTCTTAAATTTTACTATCTGCCTAAATTATCTGCAACAGTATGACTATAAAATATAAAACAAAATATATCTAAAATATTTAAGAAGCTAGACAACAACAATGGAGTCACTAATCAAATATCAAGTGTGGATAAAATGTTAAATCACAAACTTTCATCTGTAAAAGAACATTCTAAATAACAGGTCGTAGAAACGGTGATTTAATCTCTATATTACGATGGCTAAGCTTCCTGGCGATCTGAGTTATAAACCGGGGTATTTAACACTGTTAAGTATTAATAATTTCACCATATGGGTAAGAGAATGACCGTGTACATGGTACTGTATACGTACATCTGCATATAAGCATATTTCAGATTTCATATAGGTATGGAATTGCCATAATGTGAAACGGTGATGGGTAGATTTTGAAGGGTACTTAAGTGCAGCACTTGACTGAATATTTACAAAATGTCCAAGAGGAGAGAGATGATAGGTTCTTTACTGGTATTTAGGGATAGCAATTGTTAATGTCCTCTGAAGCACGGTAAAACAGAGGTACCCCAAGCTGGAAATTAGAATGAAGTAAAGCAATGCTCATAAATAAGGGAGAATGAACATGATCATTTTTTGGCAGAGGCATCTGCCGGGGACAACTATACAGAACAAAATGTTGATGACTAATCAGTTCCTGAATACAGCAGGAAGGGTCTTAACAAACAAAGAAACAGGGGAATTTGGGAGTATACCAGACTATCAGTGACATTTTATTATTACAAAGGGAACAGGATATTTATCTTTTTTCCTGTATTATTTAGGGCCTACAAATCTACAGAAACTAGTTATTTCCACAAAAGTTTTTTTTTTTTTTTTTTTTAAGTTATCTGTTCTTTTGATTTTCTTCAGCAATCTAGGATTATCTGGGACAACTGCTTGTCAACTGTTAGAAACAAAAAAGGAGTCTATGAGAGTGCCTGGGCTACATATTAAAATAGTAAGCTCCAAAAGTAATGAAACAAACCAAATAGGAAAATTAAAAGACTGAATAGTCTCTATTTCACTAGATTTTTCCTGAGAAGTTCCCATGCCCATTCTTTAGGCAATTTTTTTGTTTGGCAAATACGATATTTCCTTTTTGATCTCATTATATCAAAAAAGAACTATGCACCTGAAAGTTAATAGGTGTTCTGGACTATCCCTAATAAAAACGTTCAAAGAGTTAAGAAGATACTTTCTTAGAAAACTGGCAAAAATAGTAATGACTGGCATGTGTTAGTTTGGCCATTTTTTCACACCAGAAAAGAATATAATTTCATGTGGTAGGAAAACAGATGGACAGATTTTAAGACTCAAGGACACCAGAGAAATAAAACATTTCTTGAGGTGTGAATAAATGTCCCTTTTAAAGAAAAGGCTGTCAATTATACCAAGAGAATGAGAGTAAGCTGTTTTTCCCCTAATGTTTCCTGAGCACTCTGGAAACACCAGAGACTGATAATACATGTGTCAACAGGGTGTCAAGGTGCTTCAATTTCAGCTCTTTCTCAGTTATAAAATCAGTTCCTATGGGTATATTATTTATTTCGTGAAGCTATTTAAAATTTGGATTTCTTAAGTATTATGTATAAAACTAGGATACGAGGTGGAGGAGTCTTTTTAAATGTATTTTTAGTGATAAAGGCTAAGTTATTTAACCTAAAATAAAGACAGGCATCCTTATC